>JARGCV010000666.1:3465000-3982500 GCA_034064705.1 Bothrops alternatus
CCTCTTCCTGACCACTCTGGAGGAAGAATCAGAGAACCACAGGGTCGAAGGGACCTTGCAAGTCTTCTAGTTCAGCCCCTGCCCAAGGCAGGAGATGCAGGAGCCCTCATCCCGTTTCCGAACAAATGAGTCTCCAATATTTTCTTGAAAACCTCCAGCGATGGAGCCCCCCCAACAACTCGCTTCCCTGGCTTAATAGTTCGCACTGTCAGGAAATCCCTCCTTATTTCCAGGATGGATCTCCTTCTGAGGAGCTTCCATCCCTTGCTTCTTGCTCAGGAGAACCAAAAACTAGCTGTCCAGTCTCCTCCGGATTTCCCAAAGCAGCATTGGAGTTATGCAGTAGAGCAGCATCCCTGCAGAAACCCCCCCCCCGTCTTCTTATCTACAAGTTGTTTCTCTCCTCCTCTATTTATTCACTAGGCTGCCTACTTCAGAAGTGGAGCAGCTTAATGCAAGATGAAACTTGCAGGAATCACCTTAGCTCCTGTCCCATATTAATGGCATCTTTGCCAGCAGAGCAAGCTCAGCAGACATTCAAATGCAGCTCTTCTTAATCTGTCTCCCTCTCTCTGCTTCCCCCCCCCTTTCAGCATTTCATTCAAGGAAGGATCAGGGCTTGGAAGAATAACATGTTCTTTTGCATTTCTGCTTAAATCTCACAGCTTCGGGAGGTAACATCCCCATCACGCTGTCATAGCAGAACATTTTATTCAGCTGGGGAAATCGCAAATCAGATGAAGGCTCAGAGGCTAGGGAGGGCTGCCTACAGATCTGCCCTTTCCTGTGGGTGATGATGGTGATGGTGAAAGACTAAAAAGGCTATTTAGTAGGAACATTTTTTTAAAAAAAAAAATCCCTTATGGACTGACAGCGTTAGTAAATGCAGATTCCATGGTGATTTGAAGCTTACAGCTTCTATCTTAAGTTGAACAGCTTGAAGAGCGAACAGGATGGAACCATTCCAAAGCCAAAAGAAACATGGATGCCAACAGGTACCAACCTCTGTTAAGTCTAAACCCATTTTTAAATCCCCTTTCCCTTGGCTAGACTAATGTGTATGAATGCATGGTTAGCTTGAAGACTATTGATCCCTCAGAAGGGTCAGGAGGTCAAGAGAGACAGGAGCTGATACCCAGGGATATCACTGCTTCTTTATAAGATGACCCCCGTGTTGTTAATAGCTGGTGGTCTCAAAGCTTAACTGTGTTTGCATAAACAGAAATCTAACAGTTGCTCGCTTCAGTTGCAAGGAAACAGTGTGAGAGTTAATGAATGGAGCTGTGCCAAAACCTTTTAAAGTTCATTCACCCTTAAAAAAAAAAAATCCAAATGAATTTCTTGGGGGTGGAATAAGGCTCCTAGTTTTAACAAATGGATTGGGCTTCCTGAAAGCCCGTCTCCCTTGGCATTGTTGCAACTTCTTTGGAAGTAGACTTGCTTGGAACTGTCCTATGTGAGGCTTTGTGAAGAGGCAAAGAATTCCACAGGGATTCTTTGCAAATTAAAATCAACAGCAATGTGGACACTGGGAATGCCTTCCCCAGAAATGCAAGTTTGCTTAAAGTATCCAAGCCAGAATGATCCAACTGAAAGTAGTATCAGTTATGAGGCTGGTTAGAAAAGCTAATGTGAGAATGGATGAAAGCTGAAGATTGTGATAGTGCTGTGCTGCAGTAGAACTAAAGCATCACTCATTATTTGCTAAATGAAAACACTGTCAATAAATAAGCGTAGATCAGTCTATGCTTATCATAACCGTTGTGTTTTGCTGACCACTTTGATTTTACAGAACTAGAAGCGGAGGGGGGGGATCATGTGGAGGAAACAAAGGATAGCTAGGAAGTTGTTTAATCTTTGCATACCTATCTTGATCTGTGCAGACCCAATATCAGAAAGCAGAGCCTTGCCTGTGAAATGCAGCTGATTCTCATCTTCCTTTTGCAATATTGTCATCCTCTCTCCTTCCTTTGACAAGCTCAAAATATATGTTGCATCATATCATATGTAACCATATGATCAGACAAATACTTGGTTGAGGCTCTGGGAGGGGCTTTTTCAGGTAGGAAATAAATAGCAGCTGTCACCTGTCATCAACAGCGTGTTTATCGTGCTTATATTTTTTGTTTCCACCAAATGAAATCAGTTGATTCCTCAAAAGATGTTACAAGACAAATACACCTTTTAAATTAAAGGTCAGAGTTCTTGACAAATAACAGTTTAAATAAATAAATCTCTCCGGTTCACATTTTGTCTGCATGCAATCCACTTTTTTTTTCTGTTTCCATTAAAAAAAAAAATCTTTCCCTAACACCTTGGCAAGGAGCTCTGCCAGGATAACCTATAAAGGCTGTGGTCCAGGCTTACTTGAATTTCACCTTTAGATGCTGTTAAAAGGTTGCCAATGTAGCTCCAGTCCAGTCTAGATCTATTTTTGGTTTTGGTTTGGGTTTATATCCATATAAAATAGCCCCAACTGTATTTTATCACTGCAGTGGGTAGAATACTGTCAGCATTATTGGCTTTTTCTATGAAATTGTTCTCTGCAAGTTTTATTTATTTGGAGAAACTAAGTAAAGATGTATACAGCTTTATATTATTCCAGGCATATATGTGCACAAACACATGCATACACTAACATTTATGTCTAGATGCTATTGATACATTTTTCTAGAACAAAGTAAATAGATCCATGCCTTTTTATCACCTGGTTGATAAAAATCTCAGTTTATTGCCTTTCTCAGAATAGACCTTTAACATAAAAAAAAGTCAAAAGATTTCTGAGAGTTATATTTGTCCCATCAGAGTATTCCAGTTGAGCATCTTTGATCACAGGAGAAATTCTTTATATCCATGATTAAGTCTAGGATGCGTAGTCATGTGAAACATAGATTTAACATTTTAAGGGGGAAATAATATACAGTGTTGGTCAACCAAGATGTTATCATGACGAGAGACAAAGTCAACAAGAGAAGGAAAATCCATAAAAAGGGGATACTTTCAACGGAGTTGAGAAGATTGAAAAGTGTTGCTGACACTGTAGTTATATGAATGCTTTGTTTTATAACATACCAGCACTGAAGTAGAAAACAAAACTTAGGCTGACCTTTAAGGAATGACAGCTACCTACAAAATGGTGATTGTGAGACTCGGATCTTACCTTTCTTTTTTGTTATTGAACTCACTTATTTACATCAAATAGATGGTCTGGCATTGATAGTGTTCTAATCTTGATATTTAATTTTTCAGATTTTTAAGCACATAGAGATCATGCATGCATGAATGAATGAATGAATGGAATGCGAAGAAATATAACTTGTGTTCCTCATATTCTAGTTATGTTTTTGCTTTGATCTTGAATAATTCAGGAAGATCTATCCTATCCTATCCTATCCTATCCTATCCTATCCTATCCTATCCTATCCTATCCTATCCTATCCTATCCTATCCTATCCTAGATCAGTAGTAAAAGTTGAGTGATAACAGTTTGTGTTTAGGGAGAATCCAATTTAATAGTGACCCCAGAGCTCTCTAATCCTGTATAAGGGAAATATACGTACTTATAACTTCTTTAAACACTTTGTTTTAAATACAGTGTTTAAAATGCATATGTTTGCTTTATAGACAGTAGAATTTTAGACACACATTTGCATGCTTTATTATTATCTATCAGAGTAATTTATGTTGGATTTTACTACTGAGAGTTTCTGTTATGTTGGGAGTCTACTTTCTTGATTTGATTTGATTTTTATTTGATTTCTTATGTTGTAAGCATTCTAGAAATTGAATAAATTTACTATATAAATTTACATATACAAAACTATATAAAGGAGTCATTGAACTTTTGAGCTGTTAAATTATCAGAATTTTATATGGTAATGAATTCTATATACCAATAGAAACAGCAGAGCAAATTTTGAGAATGAGGCTTGATTTGAAGGTGTTTGGAAGATGGAATAACATCTGTTAAACTATGGATATCTAAAAGTTCATTTCTATCGTTCTTCTTCCACTGCTTTACCATGAATTTTTGGTTACTGTTTTGCAGATTGATTTATTGTAGGCATTTGAATTTTATCAGAGAAAAACTCTGACTCAAATTGCATTGGAGTTTGTTGCTTGTGTTCAGGAATCCAATAATTAAATTTCTAGTGCTTAAATTTAGTCCTGGTGTTCAAATTCAACTGGGCTGAATCGGATTCTGTTTCTTTGTCTTTGCCATTGATGAGTGAGTATTTCTATATTATATCAACAGTAAGAATATTAAAGAATTACTCCCACCAAAAGATAACACATATGCCTCCGGGAAACCTAGAAGCAGATTATAAAGGGAAAATGTTTTGGGTTTTTTTGTTTTTTTTAACCATTTTGCAATTTCTGTAATTTGAAGAGCAAATGCATGCAGGACATTGATGTTGTCAGACAACATTAAATACAGTAAAGGTTTAGAAGCCACCTACTACATACTTGTTTTGCAAATCACAGTTCTGTTCAAAGCTTTTCTTTCTGAGGAACCAATGTCCATTGTTCTTTATATTTTCATGCAGTTGAGATTTAGGATGTGAATGGAAGGTCACCAGAACCGTAGAATCTGACCTCAAGAATTGTGATGAAGGTATATATAGGGGACAGAGAAAATGAGATCAGCCAGGCAACTAAAAAGGGAGAAACCAGTTAAAGGTCTTTCATCTATGATGTAAATCTTTTCAGAGATCACAGTCTGATCCAGAAACTGGGGGGGGGGGATGGGGGAAAACACATTTTTCTCTCAATGAACCCTGAATAGATTTTTCTGGAATCCTATATAAAATAGATTTTGCAGAAATATGTACATTCGAGCACAAACACACTCTTTGTTTCTTGAAGCAACAATGCAAAAACTTAATATTACATTAGCCTGTTTGCCTTGCCTGCAATATTAGTCTCAGTATTTTTTTAAAGCTCTGTTTCTAATCTGCGTGTTTAACACAGTCAGATGGGAGAGTTGTCTCTCTCAGCTGTAGAATGCTTTTTTTTTTTTAATGCAACTGGTTTAAAGCTGTTAAGTCTCCAAAACTGGACATTTATTTCTTCTTGATCTATGGCAAAATCTGAAATAACCCTAAGGGAAGCTGAGACTTGATAATGCAATGAACAAACTTTACTATGGATAACCTGCAATGTGTCTTGGCCTTAAAGAGAGCTGAACTGTCAAGCACCATCTGTTTGGACTTTTCAGCAAATAAAATCCCAGTTTCACTCATGTTAGTTTTGCAGAATGTGACGAGTATCTGTTCAGTGGAGAAGAGGCACAACGTAGTGACTGGGAAAGATTCTTATTGTTTTCAGTAAGTTTACCATACCCCACTTTCTAGCTTTCTCCATTTAAAATGACACACTTGTTTGGAACAATATGCTTCTGATAATGTCAAACATAGATGAGAGAGAACAGAGATTGCTAGACGCCTTGTTGTATTACTTTATGGGGAATGAAGATGGTCTATGCTTGGCCATAAAATAGGACTGCGATAATTGAATAAGGAATGAAAGGAAAGGAAGGGAAAAACAAACAGTTTAGCTGGATTCAGTCCATTCCAGACATTATTCAAGTGAAGCTTTTTTTCGGCTCGATGTAGTCTATATATAATGCCTATATTTTCTGACTAGCATTAGCAACTCTAGTTCGAAATTGTAGGAGTGGTGGTCCAACAGATTTGGAAAGGCTAATATGGGGAAAGCTGATGGAATGTACTATATGCATCCATTTGGAACATAAAATATCAGTGCGACAAATTTATATTTTGTTGCAACCATGGAGTTGTTATAACCATGGGACCTACTTTAAATATACAGTTATAAGCATGAACATGCTCCCAGCACTGTTTGACTGGTGACAGAATGTATGAGCGGACTGCATTTAAAAGCATTATGGCCTGATATAATGTAAGGTTCACCCACATTAGATTTATAGTTGTAAATTCATACAGTTTGTCACTTGATATTACAGTCATGCAATTGGCTGAGGTTTACTGATGGCGGGGAGTCAATTTTTTGCTCGTGAACAAATCTGAAAGTGGGCCCTTTGATGGTGTAGGACAAAAGAACCCAGCTTGCCTTAGATGTCTAGTTGAAGTGGCATAATTTGCTGAAAACCAAATTAAAATAATTCAATTTAATAATTTAATTTAATTTAATTATCGATTTAGTTGCCTCACAACTCCAGAATGACTCTGGTCAGCTCATAATATAGCAAACAGAATAAAACGCAATTATTTGGAACAAATAGACCTGTTCAAAAGCTAAAAAGATACTTGGGATAAAATATATATATATATATATCTACAGTTGCTTTCAGCAGCTCACATAAGGTTTGCAGGCCAGAAACAGCTTGCAGAACAATAGAAACAGTTGTTTTAGGTGGCACTTTCCACAAGAGGCACTGTTTCACTTTCTCCAAATGTCATATTCACTTATTTTAAAAGCAGTGGATGTCTGAGTGAAACAGAGATGATGTGGGGAAAGCTTTTTCAAACCTTTCACTGCAGATGGAACTATCAGTAATAGTTGTTGTCTATATCTTTTAAATGGCAAACATCGTTACATAGGATATCACCCCTATAAAACTGATTGCTACCAGGCTCCTTCTGTTTTTAACACATACCTTTGTGATTCAGGTTGGAATTGCAATAGCACTTAGACTTATATACCACTTCACTGTGCTTTATAGCTGTCTCTAAGCAGTTTACAGAGTCAGCATTTTGCCCTCCCCCCCCAACAATCTGAGTCCTCATTTTACCGACCTCGGAAGGATGGAAGGCTGAGTCAACCTTGAACCAGTCAGGATTGAACTGTCGGTTGGCAGAGTTAGCCTGCAATACTGCCTTCTAGTCACTGCGCCACCACAGCTTTTAAATGCATATTTTTGCCAGTTACACATAAAAATGTGTAATTCATTTTTTCACCAGTTACATAAAAAAATCACCTCCTCCTCCTCCTCCTCCTCTTAAAAAAACACAACAATTATGTGTGGTTGATGGAGTACATACAAACTGGCATATATATATATATGTTTAAAATTGTTGACAAAGAAATAAGGGAATTTCTGATATAGCTATTTCGAGTTTCTTAACTCTCTTCAGTCAGACTCACCCTTCTGGGATTCGAACCTGGGCAGTCTGCATGCTAAGCAGATGCTTTAACCTATTGAGCCACAAGTTCTCTCCCGCTTTGTCAGTAGTCAGGGAGTAAGGATATGTGTCAAGTGTTTATTTTTTAGATTGCACCCTGTAAACCCAAATATGGGAGGAAGGAATCATTCTTTCCTTTTGCTTGTTTCAGCTCAACCCAGAGCCATCCTGCATCCTGTTAACAAAGAAATAAGGGATTTCTGAGATAGCTATTTCGAGTTATTTAACTCTCTTCAGTCAGAACTCACCCTTTCCGGGATTCGAACCTGGGCAGTCTGCATGCTAGGCAGAAGCTTTAGCCTCCAGCCACAGGCTCTCTCCCGCTTTGTTAACAGTCAGGGAGTGAATATGTGTGTCAAGTGGTTATTTTTTAGATTGCACCCTGTAAACCCAAATATGGGAGGAAGAAATATATATATATATATATATATATATATATATATATATATATATATATATATATATATATATATATATATATATATATATATATATATATATATATATATATATATATATATATATATATATATATATGCTTCTATTTTGAAAAGTGGACCATTACGTCAGTAAGAAAAATTATAAGTGACGTAGAATTGCTATAATAAGTTAAATGTTCAGATTAAAACCATCCTGAAGGACTGCCATGGTACTTTTTCTGTACTCTGCAGAACCTATGCCATTCCCTAAAATTAGTAGCATTTGTAGACTTCCTAAAGCATCCTCAGTCTCCCTTCTTCCTCCATAAATTATTAATTACAGGTAGCCCTTGGTTAATAATAATAATAATTGGGATCAGAAGCAACATGGTTTTAAAGGTCACCAACACATGATACACTGCTTATTGGCAATATGTCTGATATTTTCACTGTCCTTTAAGCAAATCCTGTCCTATCATTAAGCGGGACATCACACAGTCGCCTTTTACGAACTTCTGCTGTCTTCCCCATTGATTTTGCTTGTCAGTAGTGAAGCCAGCTGTGAAGGTTGCAAACGGAGATCACATGACTTCTGGGATGCTGTAATGTCTACAGCTGGGATTGATTGGACAATCGGTGCCATCGTAAGTTCAAACAGTTGCTGAATGAGTGGCTGCTAAGTATGGATTTCACCTTAGTTTGGGATTAACTGGTCGAACAGCATGAGGGGAAAACCAAATCCTATCAGTGAGTTTATCAATGTCTGTATATAAAAGCCAATGTCCCAATGGTGGGATGTTTATGTAAGTGCAGTTTCTCCAAAATTGTAGTTGCAGATGGGGATGTGAGCATCAAAAGGTTGAAAAAAATAGTATATTCTCTATGGGAAACACTGTTCTCAAAGGTGAACTTTTGAAGGGCTTTTTTTTAAAAAAAAAAGAAAGAAAAGAAAAACCCATAGCTAAAAATAAGAATATTACTGCTTCTGGTAGCATCTTTTTGATAAGTAAATTCTTTTATGTCTGTCCTTTGTGACCTTAAGTACTTGAGATGATCCATTTTCTTTAGTAATGGCTTCCTTTATCATAGTAAGTAGGACAGAGATGGAAAAATAATGCTTTGTTGAATGAATAGTTTACATAGATATTGTGCCTTTATTCTTTGCATGCACACAAACATCCCTTCCACACATTTTTCCTTTATGTAGTAGATGGCTTCATACATAATATGAAAGTAAAAGAACTGAGAAATAAAATAGGAGCTGGGAGGGGTTTTTCCCCCCACACCATGCTGGGAAAGAGAAAAAACAAAACAAGCAGCAACTTGTAACCTATCAAGCTGAACGCAGACCACCCAGCCATGCACCGTGCTTTACTAGAGCTTGACAGCCCCTGAATTTGAAATCCCAAGTGTGTGTCAAAGCCCAGAATATATCAAGCCACTTGAGGCCATAAATGGCTGTCTACGCTGAGTTCTGGTGCATCACAGATTTCCTCTGAACTAGCCAGCTACCCACTGTCCCTCCCAGCCTCACGTTACCCTGATCAGCATGACTAAAAAGTCCCTGTTTTGATAAGAAAATGCTGAACATCTTTGAGAAAATGAAATTGCTTTTATATTCACTGAACTTGGCAAAGGCAGCATCTGTTGTTGGCAGGCTGCAGAGTTAGAAAAAGTGGAGATAGGTGTCCAGTTTGAGGGGTCCCTGGTGCTCTCTAAGCTTGCAATCATTTCATTATCTTGCAATCATTTCCTTATCCAACTAGGTAAATTTCTATGGAGATTCTCAGTCATCCAGGCCATAGTTATCCCAAGGATGCTTCTTCACGAGGCAACTTGACTTTCTTGTTTTTCTTTGAAGACGTTTCGCTCCTTATCCAAGAAGCCTCTTCAGCTCTGACTGGATGGTGGGGAATGGAAAGGAGTATAAAGCTTCTTGGATGAGAAGCAAAACATCTTCAAAGAAAAACAGTTGCCTCATGAAAAAGCATCTTTGGGATACCCAACTAGGTAATATCAGTTATAACAGCACTGATGATACTACTACCTGGTTTGGCTAATGAAACATCTGCAAGAAAACAACAAAGCTGAGAGAGTTACAAATATTCTCCTCCATCAGTGTCCAATTTGTTTTCAAGGGTCTGGATGAGTTGTGAAGCAGCCGAAGTCTGCTCAGAATGTCCTTGTTGTCTTTGTGGATTACCACTAATTTAATTTTATAAACACATGTATGCTTATTTATATTTTATTTAGAAAAATGTTAGGCCTTTTACCTGTTTAACAATTCTGGACAGCTTGCAAAGATTTAGCAACATTATTAAAAAGAAAAAAAACATGTGTCATATAATAAATACTCAGTGTTAAAAAAATACAGCATTAAAAACTCTGCACTAATAAGTAAGACTTTAGTTTCTTCTTAAATTGTAACAAAGAAGATAATTAGCTTGAAACCAAATAGCAATTTGTTCCATAAAATGTCCCTGTCTCGCAGAAAGAAGACATAACTAAAGGTGTCAAACTTGTTATTGGGAAGACTTGCAAAAGATCATGCCACTGATGGTCTAAGTCAGTGGTCTTCAAACTTGGCAACTTTAAGACTTGTGGACTTCAACTCCCAGAATTCTTCAGCCAGCCCTGGGAGTTGAAGTCCACAAGTCTTAAAATTGCCAAGTTTGAAGACTCCTGGTCTAAGTATATAGAGGAATTATAGGAGAGCGCATATTCCTGTAAATAACTTGGATGAAAGCCATCTGGAGATTTATATATCATTATGGGCAGCTTGCATTGGACTTGGAAAATAACTGGCACCTAGGGAACTAGTTTCTGCAAAGGAATTATGCAAGACATGGTTTACCACTCACACATTCTGGGCTATCTTCAAGGGCTGACTCACAAAGGGTACATCACAACAACCCAATCTTAAGATTATCAATTCATGAATCACTAACCCACTTTTCTCTCCTTCTGGGTACATCTTCCTTGCAACTGATGTTAGGTAACTGTCCAGCATCAGTATTGTGTCTAGGAGAACTTGTGGGCTGTAATTCTGATCCTTCGGGGAGAATTCAATTCCATCCAGCACTGTGGTCTCCTGCAGGACCCCCTCCCTTTAGAAACACTATCAACTCTGTCTTATCCACCTGGTTTTTCCACTTATGGATTGTATGCATATTTCTCTTCCTCATAAGTGGAAAAAAAAAGCCAAGGAAGGAAAACTTTGCAAATTTACTTAATCTTTACTGCACTCCCCAATATATGACAAGTTGGAAGTTTGGAATTGCAGTTCAAATCTCACAAGTTGTATTCTTTTTTTTCTCATTATTTAGAAAAACCAAAATGCCTTTCTATTTTTTCAGATCAAAGGTTGTGTTGCGTTTGTGTGTTGAGAGAGTAGGAAACGGGGAGGGAGAAAGACAGAAGACAAAACAGAATTCATTCAGTGTAGTTTATCCGTATAACACCCTTAAAAGATAGTTATGTTTAAGTGTACCAAAGTTATTTTAAAAAACATTTATTTAGGAATATGCTAATAATCTCTTACTTAGTGCCCCTTTCTCTGACTTTTACCCAAGAACAATATTGCCCTTATTTTTGCAGTCCCCAAACAATTAACAATTGGGGGAAATTGTTTTTGGGGAGAAGGGCCATCTGACCGTGATACGTTTGGTTGTGGGCATCTTTGCTCTCACTGTAAATGATCACTCCATTGTGTTTGGTCTTCCAGCCATGGGCAAAAATCAGGGATCAGCTCAAAAGCAAAAAAGTAGGAAAAAGAAGGAGAAGTTTAAAAGCATATAGTGGGGATTCCTGAGTGGTGAGATTTTCAGCTGTGCGACTTTTTTAACTGAACAAATAACTTGGTCAGGTAAACTTAATTAATGCATCATCTATCCATTCATCTAGCATTATTTTTATCTATAACAATTTTGTTTCAACTTGAAAACACAGTCTTGCGGACTGGGATGGTGTTTGTTTTAACTGTCAATAATCCAGAAATTTCTATTGTTGCTGGTATTCTAGCACATAAATGTATACAATCTAAATGGTAATGATGGTGGTAAAAGAGACAACTTTTTTTTTTTCCAAATCTCATCCAGCTTGTAAAAGTTCTTCTTCTTTTCTGGAGCTGTGCCCAAAAGGAGAAACATTGCTTCAGGTTACAAAAGACCTAGAGATGACTTGACTGATTTTTTTTTTCTCCCAGCAATAAATTGCCATTGATTAGAATCGTGAAGCTTGTGTCCATTTTCAATAGGTGTCTTGAAATCTTTTGTTTGGTGCCTTCCTTGATCTTACGACTACAATACCCAGAATTCGGAGGTAGCATAGCCAAAAAGACCATGCTGGATGGGCATTCTAAGTATTATACCGGTAGTATAGTCCTGACACAACTGGACAATAACAGATTGAGGAACATGGTTGTTTAGATTCTTTCAATGAACAAAGATAACAAGTAACAGGGGGCATAGTTTGAATAAAGTCTAGAAGTGAGTAGTGTAATAAGCTCATGTAATTACCGAGAGAAAGCACTCAGGTTCTTCCATTAAGGAAACTACTGAAAACATTTAAAGTTTTGCATTCGTGTACACATCAAATTAGCAGGCTTAATGCTGGATTGCAGCAATGAACAAGAACTATCCATTTCATCGCTCCTTAGTGTGTGTTTCCAATCTTTTCTGCTCTGGTATATACTGCCTGCACTGTTAGAAAAAGAAGACTGGTCCAAAGGGAGGGAGGGAGGGAAGGAGGAAGGAAAGGAGGGAGGGAGAAAGGAAAGGAAGGAGAGGTGAGGAAAGAAAGGAAAGGAAAGCTATGGCTCAAATGTTCTCTTAAGGATTAGAGAGTAAAGGGGAGTTCGTAAGACTTTGCACAGTGCCTGTGTATGATAATTTCTAGCAAAAGAGAGACATTGTGACTTTATTTCAGTAGCAATGCACAGTGTCTTGCCATTAGCAGGGAACAGTGAGAGTTCCCTGTTTGCTGTTTAGAAATTCCCAAACTATCTTCTTCATTATCCTCATCCCAATCAGTGGGTAAATTCCATGGAGGAAAACTCTTTTAAACAGAGGGCTTTTTTTTTTTTTTGTCCAAAAGCTCTTTAAACCAATGAAGAAGGTGGCCCATTGGTTTTCAAAGTCTCAAAATAGGGAGACTTTGATTTATGGACACATTTGGAATTTGGAGAACAGAGCACATAGATGGGGGATGGGTAGGAACTGAATATTCATATAAAGGTTGCCCCAATCTTCAGGACCAGCCAGAGAAAACTCAATTTGCCAGAGGATAAACTCATAATATTATTCCCAAACACCTCCATCTCCCTTGATGATATTTTCTCTGCCTGTTTACCTTATCTCCCAAGAAAATGCTGGCCTATAGCCACTCCCTGTATATGCAGATATGTAAGAACGTCTATGGGTTCAAGTAGTACCACAGGCATTGTTGCACATTAAAAAAAAATAATGTTACGGTTTTCCTTGTGGCAAGCCAGTTTCTTTTTTAATTTAAAATAATCTTTTGGGGGCAGAGGGCGGGAAGATTGGTGAATAAAAGAACATTTGGGTCTCAGTTTATGCATCCAGTTTGATTTCCCTGAAATAACTGATATCAGAAGATATCCAAAGTGTTCAAGGCAAAGAAAAGGCAAAGCCGTATGAAACGGAAGAGAAGCAAAATTGCGAGCAATGATTAGCGAAGGGAGTCGCTATTTTTGTACTGTGTTATGTGTGTGTGAGAGGATGACAGTGAAAATGACAGGGTCCTTTCAGGATAATCAAGGAACTCAAGGAGTACAATTAGGACTATGTCCAATTTTACCTCAGGAGTTGTCCAAACCTCATGTTAGAAAATAAATCCAAGGAGGGGAAAAAGAAGAGAATGGCCATAGATTGTTGTCTTTCCTCTTCATTCCACCACTTGGAGTTTCCAGACACAATTTTTATTATGATGACAGCAAGATTTTCTCTAATAATTGACCAAAGAGAATTAAATGAATTACAGAATCGCAAAATTGTAGAATTGGAAGCAGCCACAAGACTCTTCTAGTTCAACCATGGGCAACAGGCAGAAAGAATGAATTTATACCTCTCTCCACAAAAGGTGACATTGGTAGATGATGCCGCTGTGGAAGAGTATCTTATTGCCTTCCTATGTTTTGACAAGGAAATAAAGGATAACGAACTATTATAATAACAGACAATCAAATGATCATGCAGAGTTATAGCCCTGGTTTTAATGGCAACACTTTTAAAATATCAGACTGCCTATCCTGTAGGAACTTTGAATAACAGAATAACAGAGTTGTAAGGGAGGTCTTCTAATCTGACGCAGGAGAACCTATACCATTCCAGACAAGTGGCAGTTCAGTCTCTTCTTAAAGGTTTCTAGTCATGGAGCATCCACAACTTCTAAAGGCAAACCACTTCACTGGTTAATTGTTCTCACTGTTAGAAAATGTCTCCTTAGTTCTAGGTTGCTTCTCTCTCTTCCAAATAGCTCAAGTGACTCAGTTCAGAGGATATTTAATCTCTTGATTTCCTACCTCAACATTTGATAAATGTCACCTGAATATATAAACTCACTATACTTAACCGTACTGAAGTTTAAATGGTGTGAAGTATGACTCCTTATATATTTAATCTATCTAGATCTGTTTAATACCTATTAATCATTGCCTGTTCGAGAAGATACCTCATAAAGTACTTTACAACAAATAAACTTGCTTCTGAAGCACTGACAATGCCATCATTATTAATTAGTCAACTGATATTCAAGATCTCAAGGTTAAGGGCCAGGCTATTTAAAGGAATCTCCAACATTGCTTATAAACAATGTAATATAAAGATTAATTAACTGCAATATTTTATGGCTATTTATATTGGCTATTTATATTGTATTCTAGCCCAAACACATATATGTAATTCTGTGTCAGTTCACAGCTATTATAAAAACATGAATGCAAATTTGCATGCATTTCCAAGCTTACATGCAGAAACAATACACTGTTTCAATATACATTTTTTCTAATAGTCACAATATTTTTTTGGGGTAGGGGGAATCAGCAATTTTCCCCACTCTGGCCACTTTGGACTCAGATTTTTTAAGGCATGCATTAAACATGCATTTTACATTGGAGAATTGCATTACTCAGTTTGGGAACTCAAACCCCAGTTTGGATATTAATTCCGGAATGTAAAATAGACAGATTCATATTATAATGAAGAGTATGTAAATTTCTTTCCATTCCTAGATTGTTGTTATTACTTTAAGAATGGTTTTTAAGAGAACATTGCTTTCTAAAATGTGAAAATACAGTATGCAAGTGCTCCCTTTGTTTTAGGCTCCACATTGATTTTAATTTGGGCACTTTATATTTTAGTTTGCATGGTTAATACAAATTAAAATTCTTAAGGAGAATTCACTCCAGCTGCAAGGAATGCTGATTATACCTAGGAGGTAGATGGTTGCTGAAAAAAAAACACAAATCTTGGCATGCATTTTTTGTTGAGTGATATCTGGTGGGTCACAGGTCACCATCCATGCTGTAGATGACATTTTAATTCTTTGTAATGCTAAAGCATGTGGAAGCATGTGATAACCAATCTTAAAGCATGTGGAAGGCTCAGAATATCAGAATAGGCATAAGGTATTTAGAAATATAGGTAGCCCTTGACTTATAACTACTTATGTCTGTTGCTAAGTGAAATAGCTAGTTAAGTGATCAGTGTTTTACAATCTTTCTTGCCACAGTTGTTAAGGGAATCACTGGAGTTGTGAAGTTAGTAATGCCATTGTTAAATGATTCTGGTTTTCCCATTGACTTTGTTTGTCAGAAGGTCGCAAAAAATACTCGCATGCCCCCGGGACACTGCAACCGTCATAAATATGAATCAGTGGCCAAGTTTCTGAATTTTGATCCTATGATCTTGGGGATACTGCAAAGGTTGTAACTCTGAAAAATGGTCACAAGTCACTTTTTTTCAGTGCTGTTGTAACTTTGAACAGCCACTAAATGAACTGTTGTAAGCTGAGGACTACCTGTATATCATGGGGAAAAGGTAATGATAAATTAAAATGATATTATTGCCAACAAAACTACATGGATCTAGCTTTCTAACTCCCAGAAATCAATCTAAACTCAAGAGAGATTGTGAGTCTGGGTGTTTTGTGTGTGGGTGGGTGTGTTTGTATGTGTCTGTGCACCCCCATGTGTGCACACATGCCTTCAAGTCAAATTTTGACTCCAGGCAAAGGCCTGAATTAGTCTCTGCAGTTATCTTGGTAGGGTTTTTTTGCATTTGGTTTTTCCAGTGCCCCCTTCCTAGAACTGAGAGAATGTGACTGGCTCAAGATCGCCCAGCTGGCCTTGTGCCTCATTGTCTCCTGGTTTCTACCCTGATGTCTTAACCCTTTGTACCAGAGGTCCCCAACCTTATGGGCACCAGGGAACGGTCCCATGGAGAAAGGATTTTCCACAGACCGGAGGGTGCGTGGTTTTATGTGCTGTCTGCATCCCACAGATGGGGCTTTGCTTGTTTGTGCAGACCGGTTGCTGGCATGCCATGGCCCGCTACCGGTCCACGGATCAGGGGTTGGGGACCCCTGCACTAGTACATTGGTACTCAACTGCTTCAAAACTCGTCATGTTTGGCATTTGATGCATATTGACACAAAAATGTTGTCCCAGTACTCGGCATTTATTTAGTACTCAATGCACTATGATAGGAAGAAGGGGGGATGGCTAGCTGTGGAGAATGGACAGGAGGTTGGCCATGCTGGTAAAGTCACTGCAAAAGGAGGGGGATGGACACAGAGGGCGGACAGGAACTCAGCCATGCTGGGAAGGTTGCTGACATAGGAAAAGGAACAAACAGAAAGTTATTCTCAACCAAAAGAAAGAGTCACATGGTAAGTCACATGGTTTGTTTGGCCCTTGTCCTTTTTAGTACTCGTCACATCTCCTGGATACAATTAATGACGTGTATCGAAGTACCATTTTAATGCCCACTATTTATTTTTAAGCTAAACATTCCGTGTTAAGTGTAATTCCTCCAATGTAATTTTTCTGTTCATTTTCTACTTATAATTGTATCTTGGGGACCCCTGCTTTATACAGTCTCAACTCTTTATTCAGCAAAGGTAAATAAAAACCAGGGACAGAATTTGAGTAAGAATAAAGGGTTCTGCCTGGAATGATGGCTCCTCCTCTTGACCTACCTTGAATGATGCCAAGCTGAAGGCTGATCACTCCTTACCGATGGTCACCTCAAACATAGTTTCTGCTCTAGCCCCATACGAAAAGAGCTATCAAACAAAGTTTTTAATTGTTTACCCTCGGCAATGTAATTTATTTCAATAAAATCAATACTGCAGCATTAGAAATGTAACAACAAATGTCTGGGAATCGACCGAACGCACCTTAATGAATTGTTGAGGTCAGAGGGCTTAACTATAACTTGTAATCACAATGATCAACAAGGCAGCAATGGATGTGAAATGGAATTAGCAATAGGTTACTCCTAAAGGAAGTGTTATTTGTAAACAGGTTCCAATTCCCAAGATGTAAAAACCCTGGGGAGTACAATGCAAATCAACGTGCAAATATGTGATGAATGCTTATTTGATAAAAAGGCATTTTGAAGTTTAAGACAGCCTTAAAAATGATTTTGTAGCTATTTATTAAAAGGGGTTATTCATTACGCATCTTAAAAATTACTTTTATTTTTCTTTAAGTTTTTTTTTTGCAGTTCTTCCTTTTATGAAGTGAGTTTCTGAAATGATCCAAAGAAAGTTAATAATGGAATTTTTAAATGCATCATTTTTCTTATTACAACAGTCCATAAGTACAAAACTGCATTGTTTGTATATTACACCATAAAGATCAATGCACTTAAGTGCATTTTATATGACCATATGCATTGCCTTAACCTGGAAAATCAATTAGATGATATATACAAGGACACTTAGTCATATTTCATCCTTGTGCTTATACCCTAAGCATGTTACGTAGATTTAAATCTCATTTATTGCAAGAGAACAACTACTTAAAAGAACCAAATACAGAAATAGCTTAATAGTGCCCACCTAATAGGTTTGGTCTTATAGCACAAACCTATATATGGTTACCTGAATGAAAGCCCTTTGATTTTATGGGATTATTTCTAAATAATAAATGTTCTGCACTATCACTTATGTATTCATAACCTGTGACTTATGTATGAGCATGGAAGAGATAAGATGCTGTCAATGAATATATCTCTGAATGTTGACATCTGACTGGCAAATCTTTATTCTGGAATTTTGGAGATGATCCTACTGAGATCAGAATAGGACATCATCTAAGGTGGAGGTCTAGGCAGAGGTTAGTGACTTCCCATAGTTCTTCCCTCTAATTATATTAGGATTACAAATTGGATACTCCTTTACCATAAATACAAATTGGATACTCCTTTACCATGTTCTCGTGAACTTACCAAAGAAGATCTTATAACACAACTTTATAACCATTTGGGTGGTATGTTTCTTTATCTCTGTCAACTGTCAGCCTGTAAACTGTCAACCGTCTTTGCTTCAAATAGAGTAGAGTAGAATAGAATAGAATAGAATAGAATAGAATAGAATTATAGAATAGAATAGAATAGAATAGAATAGAATAGAATAGAATAGAATAGAATAGAATAGAATAGAATAGAATAGAATAGAATTATGGAATAGAATAGAATTATGGAATAGAATAGAATAGAATAGAATAGAATAGAATAGAATAGAATAGAATAGAATAGAATAGAATAGAATAGAATAGAATAGAATTATGGAATAGAATAGAATTATGGAATAGAATAGAATAGAATAGAATAGAATAGAATAGAATAGAATAGAATAGAATAGAATAGAATAGAATAGAATAGAATGGAATAGAATAGAATTATGGAATAGAATAGAATAGAATAGAATAGAATAGAATAGAATAGAATAGAATAGAATAGAATAGAATAGAATAGAACAGAACAGAATAGAATAGAATAGAATAGAATAGAATAGAATAGAAACAGAAACAGAAACCTTGGAGATCTTCTAGTCCAGCCCCCTGCTCAAGAGAATCTATACTATTTCAGACAAATGGTTGCCTGGCTACTGGGTGGGGGGCGGGCTCTAGGGTTATGTTCAATTTGTCTTTTCGTGCACATTTGCTTCAGACCTTGCCTGGCTTTTGCTGCAATCAGTTCTTTCCTAGTAGTAAAAGTACTTTTTTTCTGAATCTATGGAGCCAAGGGTTTTCTTTCCTTGAGATTGATCAGAGGCAGTCCTGACATTGGTTACCTGGCATGTGCTGAATTAATTTCAGGTTCCTAATACTTTCTAATAACAGACCCATTTTCACATGCCTTTGCTACCAGAAAAAACAAACACCTGTTACTTCTGTCTACAGGGACCACATTTCAGAAGCTCCTTACTATTGTTATCTGAAGAAAAATCACTCCCTCTTCCCTGTGGTTGTTCGTTGTGTGCCTGAAATATAGGAAAAATGGAGTTTATAAAAGAAATGAAGCAAGAACATTTCAGCCAAATGGGTTCCTTGGCATCAAAGCAAGCTAGCATCCAGACACTGTCGTGTTGTGATGATAACCCTTTACTGATACATTTTTTGGTTCACGCTTGCCTAAAATAGCTCAAGAATCAAGTTAGGTTTAATGTAAAATCCATTTAAATCATGGCTGTTGTTTCTTCTTTGCATCTCGATGCTGCGTTTTAGCAATGCATTACTATTCTTGTGTCTTAAAATGTGTAAAAACCTTTGAAGGTTAAAATCATCCTTTTGGCCAAAGAGAAAAATGTTCATCTTACCTGTGAACTATCGAGGGAGATAATTGTTTTGATCTTGTTCCTGCTATGCTTTGACACGAGATGGGCAGCAAATAAATTTCACAATAAATAAATAATAAATGGAGCGCCTCCCTTATGAAACCAGATTGCAACGCCTTGGTCTCTTCAGCCTTGAAAGACGGCGTTTAAGGGGTGACTTGATCGAAGTGTATAAAATCATGCATGGGATAGAAAAGGTGGATAGAGAAAAATTCTTTTCTCTATCACACAATACCAGGACAAGGGGGCACTCCCTAAAGCTCATAGCTAAGAAAGTGAGGACAAATAAAGGGAAATATTTCTTCACCCAGAGGGTCATTGGTTTATGGAATTCACTTCCAGAAGAGGTCAGCCTTGATAGCTTCAAGGCAGGGTCAGACAGATTCATGGAGGCCAAGTGTATCGGTGGCTATTAAAACGGATGTCCATGTGCCGCCTCTATGTTGGTTGAGGCAGGCAGGATTCCCTTGAGTACCATTTGTTGGGGGTCAAAGGAAAGGGAGGGTTTTGCCTTCTCTTTCTGCTCAAGATCCCCATGTACAATTGGTGGGCCACTGTGTGACACAGAATGCTGGACTCGATGGGCTTTGGCCTGATTCAGCATGGCTCTTCTTATGTTCTTATGTTCTCTCTGTTGTGGTTGATGCTGCTTTTTGTGAGTCTGGCAATACTTCAGAGCTATTCCAAGACTGGATTCAATTGTGGCTAATGAATCTTGATGCATTAGTGATGGCTCAATGGGAACTTAATTGAACATTTCTGAGTTGAGAGAGAAAGAAGTCTAAATCTCCTGTCAAGTGCAGTTTGTGTGTATATGGAATGCATGTGTGCCTTTAAAAGCACCTGATTAAGCATCATGTTTGCAAAAATAGCACTTCTAGTCAGTTAATTCCCTTTAACTTTCTTCATCATGCTAACAAAAAACAAAAATAAAACAGAAAAAAAAGAATACTATACTTGCACTCCTGAACATGGCAGCTATATGAAAGTCACAACATTTTCAGTTTTCTAGTAAGGTTTGTGCTGACTTTTGTCAGGTGTCCTGGAAATACCCAGAGTTGCTGTGCAGTGTTAAAAATAAAGTTTCTGTGTCAGCTTTTCATCATTCTTAATTTGACTGGGGGGGGGAGAGTTAGAGGAGAACAAAGGAGAACATTTCGATTATATTTCCATGGTGGGATGTGTAGAGCCATTCTCTTACGTCACTTATAAAGGGATTTGAGAGTGTTGAAAGTGTTCTCTCTCTTCTTAGCAAATTCATCTTTCATGTGTCTTTACACTGCAATTAAGCCCCAAGTAAAAATGTCACAAAGAAAATTGTAATGGTAATTTTCAGACTGGAAGAAAGGCAGCTCAGAGGACGAGAGAGTGATGTAAAGGGATTTTAACAGACGGAAAGACAGTGATAAACCTCACATTATGCAGTTTTCTCCCCAGAGATAGGATGTTCCCCAAACCAGCTGGTACTGCAAAACAGTTTTGTTGTGCATGTTATCTTTAGATTTTGTTAGGCTTACAGGATAGATTGGATAAATTGGATGGATGGATGCTCCAGATTTAATTAATTAATTAATTAATTAATTAATTAATTAAATTTGTATGCCGCCCCTCTCCCAAGACTCGGGGCGGCTCACAACATAGATAAACATAGATAAACATAGATTGAACATTTTCCTTTCTAAAATTATTATTATCATTACGACCATCACTATTAGTATCTTTTACAAGGACCAGTAACTTTTGTAGTTAGTTGCATTAAACAACAACAACAAAAATTTAAATAATGATCATAATCAACATCCCAACATGTTCAGCACCACTGAACAAATGGTATATGTGGATTGTGCAAATGCCAACAGAGGGCTATGTGAATTCATTAAAAATTTAAAAGGGTTAAAAAAAAAAAGGCATCGCATATTGGTCAGTAAGAATGGGAAGGAAGGAAAGGTTTTCTATCCAAAGAAATGATAGAATGGTTTCCATTTCGCTTCAAAGATACAAATACTTATTTCCTCAAATACCTGGAAATGAATTGCCTCAACTGGATTGTTAAAACAAAATGTACAATCTTAGAATCTGCAGATTTGAAAAAAAAACAAAAAAACACATCACACATTCCCAATTATTTTACTGTTTTGCTAATTTCAATTATTTCTCTCTGAATTTTTTTTAGGCATCTTTGAAGATAACAAATTCCAATGGAGGGTGTTTCTACCATCTAACCAGTCTCTACTTATGCTTATATTGGTCTAAAAACATGACGGAACTCTAAGTAAATCTTCCTTGCCGCATGATGACTCGGATCACTATAATCTGGAAAGAAGCAGAATAATTGTGTCGTCTTCCGTAGCGATTTGCTTAGTGTGTGGAACAATGCCAGAAGGACTAGCAGAAATGCTCATGGATACATGGGCTCTATTAGTAATATTATGGATTACTGCATTTCCATCTATATACATGGCTCCAATGAATCATTCTCAAGTACTACCCAGTAGATCCAGCAGAGGACTAAGTGAACTCCATGAAGAACAAAGAGTGTTGAACCGTTCAAAGAGAGGATGGGTATGGAATCAAATGTTTGTGTTAGAAGAATTTTCTGGACCGGAACCAATATTAGTTGGACGGGTAAGTCAATATTTTTTTTAATCCTCTAATGCGGCTGATAACACATATTCATTTCTTTAAATTCTTCCCTCAAACTAGCCTCGTAATTCTATGTCCTGTGAATTTTTTGACATGCTACAAGTCAACTAGAAAAGGAACCGACCCCTAATTAGCCTTCTGCCTTTAGAAAGAGCTACAAAGGACAAGGCTGCAGTTAGCTCTGATTCTGTAAAAGGATGATTATTGATTTTATGTGGTTGGCCTATTACAGTCAAGGAAAATGGTACGAGTATGTTGGGCTTGGATTTTGTTGATATGGATTGTTTGGCAGACAAGACAGGCAGCACTTTCTTTCAGTCATTGACCAATAAAAGACCACTGAGTGGGTCTACTCAACTTATCTTGGTACTTCTTCACACTTGTGGTTTGCTTTGTGTAATATGTAATGGAGCACATATACAATTAAATCTATGGAAATTAAATGTCTTGATTCAGCTCTCTCTCTCTCTCTCTCTCTCTCTCTCTCTCTCTCTCTCTCTCTCTCTCTCTCTCTCTCTCTCTCTCTCTCTCTCTCTCTCTCTCTCTCGTGTGTGTGTGTGTGTGTGTGTGTGTGTGTGTGTGTTTGTGTGTGTAGGACACACAACATGATGGATGAAAGCAGGGGTGGTTTTCTCCAGGTAGCATGAACATATTTTCAAGTTGGCTCTATGAATATTTGGAGGGGGAAAGATGCATCTCTTTGATTTAACTTCAAATCTGATAGTGAAGGACCAAATCTCAGTAAAAAAAAAAAAAGTTTGAGACCAAAATCAAGGTACCCTACTGAAACAAACACAGAAAAGGATTAATTCAAAAGCAGGTTTGATTACCTGCCAGGGTTTGAGCTAAAGATGTGAAGAAGAGGTCAAAGATGAAGAAGCAAAAAGACTGTCAAGGAGAAAAGAAAATGAGTAAGAGAAACATTTTTTTGGGGGGGAGTCTTAAATAGCACAATAAAATATGTCTCTCATTTCCCTCTCTCTCCGTTTGTATCTCTCTTTCTCACACACACTCTTTCTTTTCAAGCAAATAAGTATGTTTCAGAGCAACAGCTATTTAATACATGCCTTCTGCCTATAAAATAAAGATATTGTATTTGTGTTAATGGTACCTATTATGTTCCCATGGAATTGGAAGAAGACACCCCCTCCCCCAAAACAAACCATCCTAATAGAAATTAATACGGGCTAAACAAAAGACTTCATTTTATTGTCAATCACAATGTGGAATAACTACAAACCGCTTCTATTATCAGGCATACTAGAAATCATAGCATAAATCGCCCAAGCAGTACAAACAGTACGCCAGACTTTCAGCATCTTCCTACATCAAACTTCCCTCAACTAAATAGCAGCTCAAATATGTATTGGTTTCCATGGGTTATTTATTTACTTGTGTTTAAATAAATACATTTTATTTGCTATAGCCCCCACCCCTTAAAAAAGACTCTAAATGGTTTACATTTAAATAAGTTTTACCGTTTGATTTTCTAGCGAAATGCAGAATGAGAAAAGTAGAAACAGCCCCTAGAAATGTTGAGATTATCTGAACCACTCATCCCACAGCGTGCTTAATTCTTACTATTTCAACATTATCCTCTTTCTAATTCCTGTTACAAGGGCAGTCCCAATTAATTGGCAATGTGTTATTGAATAGGCTTGCTTGAGTATCCTTATGAAGGAAAAAAAATCCAAAAGGGGGATTCTTGGCATTATTCTGCTGTTACCTAAAATAACAATCTGAGTTGCCTATTTATACAGTCCTGGGATTCTGGTGTTAAGTCTAGTTGTGAGGAATGGGACAACTCTCCATGGCCAACGTCCCACAGGACAGCTTGCTGTGACCGACTAGCCATGGCCAACTCATTGCAGCCAACTCACAGGAGAACTCTCTGCAGAACAATTCAACAAAAGTTAAATTCATTCCAATGGAACCATTGTCAATAATAATAAAATAAAGAAAGTCAATCCGGAAATACAAGAGTTGTAATAATTTTGATGAAAACATGGTCACCAGTAATAAAAGCATCTAAACCTAATGATTAATACGTCACTGAATTCTCCCCAGGTGACTTGTCCTGTGGCAGGTTAGCTGTGTTGAGTTGGCCATGCTGAGTGGGTTGCGGCGAGTCCTCCTAGATCCTCTGTCGTGATGCTTAAAGTCAGTATCCACAATTTGTAAAGCGCTGTGTACCCCAGGAGGTCAGTCCAAAAGAAGTAGAAAAAAATTATAGAGGAGGTGAATCTGATGGTGAAGTTCATGGCGATAATTGAAAAACAGCCCTTTTGATTATCTATATTCTTTATTTACCTAAGAGCAAATGTTGAGTATATTGGAACTTGTTCCTAAATCTTTGCTATTTTGCTGTTTAGATTTAGGACTAAAGTCTAAAAGAAAATCTGAAATTGAACAGGATAAAAGAGTTAAGAATGGAACCTACAAAGTATTCCCCGCTGCTTCCAGTCATTAGGCAATCAAACAAGATTCGACCCATGCAGAGTTTCCAGCCCACTTTTCATCTTTCATCTTTCCATTTTCAGTAATCACAGAGACTGCTTTCCTATTTGCTTAGGTTAATGCAGTGTTTCTCAACCTTGACAATTTTAAGGCATGTGGACTTCAACTCCCAGAATTCCACAGCCAGCATTGCTGGCTGTGGAATTCTGGGAGTTGAAGTCCACATGCCTTAAAATTGTCAAGGTTGAGAAACACTGGGTTAATGGTTCACTATTGCCCACACTTCTGTGAAAGAAGTGGTAGGTCTTAGCAGCAATTGACAAATAGTGCCTTGTTTAGAATTAAGAACGGGAAATACTTTGTAGAACTATAAAGCACAATGTGATTTCATCAGTTCCCATTTGGAAAAAAGTGAAATTGTTGTCCCAGTAAAGGAACCTAAAGCAGCTGTTCGATCAGCTATGCCTCTTTATCAGTTTCAGTTGAACCTGTAACTGGTAAAGGTGATTTTTTTAAACAAAGGATGTCCAGATGTACTTATTCATTTTGATGAAACATTAAACAGAAAGGGGTGGATGTGAATCTTGAAGCAGTATCTTTATCTACATATCAATATTGGGGGTTTCCCCCCAATATTCTAGGAATCTCTTCTAGAAATCCTGGTAGTGTAACCCTTAAGTGCAAAAAACACTAAATGGTGAAGTGAAGTATCCATTTACACTGCACTGTTCATAAGATAAGATGAAAGAGTAAGATGAAAAATAGTCATCATGAGCAAGGCGTGGTTATTTATTTTATTTTTCGGATTTGTATGCCGCTCCTCTCCGCAGACTCGGAGCGGCTCACAGCATACAAATAAACAATTCAATATAAATCTGAAAAAACATTAAAAATAAACCCCACACATACTCCTCAGTCACACCACAATCAACAATCATCCCCAGGCCTGCCGGCAGAGGTAGGTTTTTAAATTCTTTCGGAAGGCCGGGAGAGTCGGAGAAATGCGGACTTCAGGAGGTAGTTGGTTCCAGAGGGTGGGCGCCATAACAGAGAAGGCCCTCCCCCTAGGGCCCGCCAGACGACATTGTTTCGCTGACGGGACCTGGAGGAGGCCTACCCTGTGCGCTCTCACCGGTGTGCTGCCTGCATCTCGCGGATGGGGCTTTGCCTGTTTGTGTGGACCGGTTGCTGGCATGCCATGGCCTGATAGTGGTCCATGGACCAGGGATTGGGGACCCCAGAGATAGACCATTCAAGAAGCCAGTTGAGGTTTATTTATTAAATGCTGGTTTTGTAGCCTACCAAACATTCTTTCCATACAAAGGCACGAGTTCACACAACTTACACTCTAAAGCTTGGATTTTGTTTTGTTTTGTTCCATTCAGTTGTGTGTCCGATTCTCAGAGACTGCCTGGACATTTTCTTGGCAAGATTTGTCAGAAGAGATTTGCCATTGCCTCCTTCCTAGGGCTGAGAAAGAATGAATGGACCAAAGCCAACCAGATGGCTTTGTGCTCAAGGCAAGACTAGAACTCAAGGTTCTAGTGGTTAAGGCATCAGTTTCCACCCTGATGCTTTAACCCAGTGTTTCTCAACCTTGACAATTTTAAGGCATGTGGACTTCAACTCCCAGAATTCCACAGCCAGCAATGCTGGCTGTGGAATTCTGGGAGTTGAAGGCCACATGCCTTAAAATTGTCAAGGTTGAGAAACACTGCCTTAACCACTGCATCAAAATGGCTCTTGAAACCATATCCAAAAACCTTGCATAGCAAAGCTTAATTCATGTATTCAAATATTATTCTAAGACCAAGAATGTAAATCATATTGTGACTAAATATAATGGCTGGTTCCCATAGATTGCTAAACCAAAGATTAGATTCTTACAATATTCTGAATTTCAGGCTCTCCGTTCTCCTACTATCCTACTTAAATATGCTACAAGCTTCCTTTTATGATGATGTTGATATTTTGAGATAATCCTGAATGTGGTGCTGAGAAATTTACTCAGTAGACCAAATTTTGCTGAGAGACAAAGAAACAGATGGAATAACATTTCAATGAACTATGCAATTAAAATAAAATGAGTTTAATCCAGAATATTTTATATTAGCGTTGAAAGCAATTCAGAATCATAGCTCAACAATAGAGTCTGACTGTCCTTCATCCGACCTTCTAGAGTGGCATGTAAAAGTTAAGATAAAATTATTTGTCTGGTTTTATCTCACCTTTTTATCCTACCATTGAAAATACACAGTGATGGAAATTGAAGGAGGTATGTTTTAATGACATCATATGAAACTTTTCATAGCTTGTGATTTCATAGATTGGAAAATAAGAGCATATTGAATAATCTTGAATCCTGATCTTGTTTAGAATTATAGATTTGTTGCAGGCCCAAGCTGCTACTTAATTGTGCATGTTAACAAAGTTGGACCTACAATTAGGCCAGGTGAGACAGCTGTCTTAGGTAGCAGAATTTGGATAGTGTGAGAAGATAGGCAATTGTGAACCATTTTACTGCTGTATTGTCACTTCTGGAGATAGAATGCTTTAGGGCTTTACTGTATACACATATAGGAAAAAGTTTTATGGCTCAGGGTATTAGGTTTCCTGATTTGGCTGGGTGGGATTATCATTTATGTCTCTGCTTCAGGCAGCAAAATATCTTGAGCTAACCCTGTGAATTCATTTATCCCAAAGTCATGCATTTCTATCTTAAGTTGATGCAGAGTCTGGCAGTCGCACACTTAGCAAAATCAAGACAAAGAAGACACACAATCCAATTTATTTGCAAATAATTATTTCCTTACTCAAATCCCTAAACTGCAATAAGACTATAGCCTTCATTACATCTTTTACATTCATTCAAATATTAGCCAAATCTTATAAACCGATGATGGATCCTCTATATCTATTCTAGATATAGAATTTATTGAAGCACACACACTTAATTGCTTTTTATAGGTACGTATTCCCAACTGGATTTAAACTAGGAAAGATTATTATTATTATTATTTTCAATCAAACACACTGAAAAACAAAACAAAATGAATTGTGAGTTAAAACAGATCGCTGCCCCGTCTTGATTCGTTCTGCATACCGCTGAGCTATCCGAAGGATGTGCTGTCTTACAGACCATATGTGTGCCAATTTTTCTGCTACAAATGAGGCAAGAGATGCATTGAAAGAAATCTCTAGGAGCTTTCTTTCACCACCAGATTAAATGACATAGCACTCTGCATTACAGCATCATTAAAGCAGTCTGCCTTCCTTTAATTTCCATCATTATTCAGTTGCACTAGTAAATATACATGGGGGAAGAAAGAGGCAAGATAATGCCAACAGACATGCCCATTTTCTAGAAGTATTCCCCCCCTCCCAAAAAAAAAGCATTTGCTCTTCTGTGTTGCTGTTTTTCTTTTCTTTTAATTCACAAGAACACTTTATAGTTTCTGAACTCTGTAGAACAGATGGAACAGTGCAAAACCTGATTCCAGGGAAGAAGATGTTGGCTCTGTTCCTGAATTCACAATTTTGGTACTCATTGTCTGCATATTCTTCCTTCATTGATCGTACAAAATTTGCTCTGTCTATGCATCTGTTTATGCATGTGCACACAAACAACTAGCACATTTAGAAAGAAACGATATCAAATTTGCAAAAACAAGGAAGCATTTAACTGAGACCAAATTCAGATATGCAAGTACCATGCCTGTCTATTTTGCAAACTGTTGTACAGCTGTTTGCAAGGAAAGAGGAGAACATGATGAATTTGCTTCAACTTTCACATGCTCAAAATATTATGACCGGTTCAGAGCACGTCAGTAAACTCTTCATTTCCCAGGAAATGGAATGAAAATTCTATCCAAATTGAATGTTGATATGAATGGAGTTTTTCATGGCTCTTGTTTATGGAACTCTAGTTGACCCGTTCTAATTATTAATTGGTTTTCAGCCAAAGGATTTCATCTATCTAGATGTACAAACCACTGAGGGCAGGACCTATATTTAGCTGGAAAATCTGTATAGAATTCTAGGAGTTTTGGCCACACAATTAAAAAAGTAATCCTAAAAAAGTAGCAAAATTGTTCCATGTTTCATGAAAATGCTCACGAAGTCACAAGAGTGAGGTGCAATTGAAGACTTTACTGGTTTGTAAAGGTCCATCCACATACATGTTGATGAATGATCTGTGTGTTACATATAACATAGTGATTTACAGTGGACTCTGCCTGTTCACTTACTGAATTAAGTAGTGAAGTAAGTTCATAATGAACTATAAACTAAGATGGTTTGAATAAGGATGAAGTTCTTTGTATAATCCTTGAACTGATTAATATTTTCTACTTTTATATCATGGCTTAAATCAGCACCAAAGAAACCTATGCTCCCAATTTGTGCGTACTAAGCCTCCAACAGAATTGTGCCAGTTGTAATGATTATATAATCAATAAGCCAAGATAGCAAGAAAAGAATAGATTTATTTACAGTTGTTACGACTTTTTTCAGCCCTAAAAAACCTTCAATCTGTTTTATAAATAGGATCATTTATCTTTATGATCGAATTTTTTCTAGCTCTTTGAAATCTCAAAGGACTACAATGAAAGTTTTTGACTTTTATTTATTAATTTCCCACATTCTCATTTTCTTGTTATTCTAAAGATAGATACTATTCTTTGAGTAGCTTATATCAGATTAACAGATCAACCTCCTTTGTATTGTACCCATAAGCAGATAATAGGGAAAAAAAAGTCCCTGTGATTCTTTAAGAAAATACCTTTTGTCAGATTAACAGTAAGTACCACTACCCTTGTTCATGTTTGAGTCCAGTCACAAGGGACTGTATGAAATAGTAAGTAAAATGAAACAAGTAAAATAAAATACCATTGAAATCTTGTGAAATTTAGAATTGTTAAGTCAGAGCTTGCAAAAATTTGGCAAGTACAATGACATTTTTGGTTTGTTTGGGGCAATAGCCATTATGCAATCTCATTATTATTATTATTATTATTATTATTATTATTATTATTATTATTATTATTATTATTATTATTATTATTATTATTATTATTATTATTATTATTATTATTATTTATTCGATTTCTATGCCGCCCTATTCCGAAGAACTCAGGGCGGCTCACAACACAGTAGAAATCAACATATAAAAATACATGTAAATATAAAACCTCTTAATTTTTTTTAAAAAAACCAATCATTCAGCATACACACAGACATACACTGGCTTGGGGCAAGATGTTAACTACCCCAGGCCTGCCGGCAGAGGTGTGTTTTGAGTAATTTACGAAAGGCGGAGAGGGTGGGGGCGACACGGATCTCCGGGGGAAGTTGGTTCCAGAGGGCCGGGGCCGCAACAGAGAAGGCTCTTCCCCTAGGCCCCGCCAGGCGACACTGTCTGGCTGACGGGACCTGGAGAAGGCGGACTCTGTGGGCCCTAACTGGCCGCTGGGATTCATGGGATTCATTATTAGTAGCACGGTGGCTCAAAGGGTTGAAATGCTGGGCAGGAGATTAGCAGGCCCGTGTTCAAGACCCAAGACATGCTGTGGGCAGGGTTGAGCTCCTGTCCTTCACTCTACTTCCTACTAGGGACATGAAAGGAGCCCAAATTGGGCATCCCCAAAGTAACGGTGATGCCACTGGATAGTCCTTTCCACCCTGAAGTGCCTCGGTGCTTCTGACATGGGTGCAAAAAAGAAAAATCTCATTATTGTTCGCATTGAGGAAGAATCCTTCCTCAGTATTGCTCTCTGTTTTTCTCCCACCACCGTCTGATCCAAAAATACACCTGTGTAAAGTGCGATATGGAGATTCAACTTAACACAGTTTCCATCGATTCTTCAAATCAAATCAGCTTTCCAAGCCAGATTGACGTGATGTTTTTTGATTTTTATTAGATCATTTTAGCTGGGGCTGTCTGACTGATTTAATGTTTTTAGCTTTTTTTTTCTAGGTTTCTCCACTGAAGTTAGGTGGTCAATAAATGTAAATAAATGATAAAATACCGGTAGTTTAAAAAACAAAAAAAAAACTCTGAAATGATCTGAATTGCATTGGACTGGTTTTCTGAATTGCAGGTAATCCTGGAGATATAACCACAATTGAGACTGGAACTTCCATTGCCAAGCAATGTAGTTATTAAGGAGATTTGCTTAATGACTGTGGCAAAAGGAGATTATAAAATTGAATATGAGTCATTTAATGACTGTATCTCTTAGTAAAAGAAGTTCCATTTCAAGTTAGGTTCGTAAGTTAAGGGCTACCTACAATATACAGGAACATAACATTACAACAACAACATACACATAAACTAATCTCAGTTGTAGCAGTTAACACTATTCTCAAGTTTTGCTGTTTTGTGCTGTAACATAACAGTGGGAGAAAAAAAAAGCATCGTGCTAAAGTAGTCAAAGGTGGAGTGATATTCAGCAATAAATAAATGCTTGTTCTCATCCTAGTCAATCAGCAGAGCATTTAAATGGATTGCAGAAGTTAGTTCTTTCATTCTTGCAAGATTCTATTAATGTAGCCTTACAATAAAGTAGATTTAGGTCATCTAATTGTATGACTGGTTTATCTGGGAAAGCCGACACATGATTGCATAGCTGCTGAGAGAGAGAGATCTTTGAGGGCCAGTCGTAAATGCCACTCATTCAGCACCTTTGTAATTTTGAACAATCATTAAATTAGTGGCAGTTAATCAAGGACTATTTAGAGTCACACTCACCCCCAGGCAAGATGGGTCTCATATAAATCATATAAATAAATAAACATACTTGTAACGACTAGGTTAATATTCCTGAGAAACAGTGGTTGGAAACTGATCAAAGAGAGAAGCAACCTGGAACTAAGGAGAAACGTCCTGACAGTGAGGACAATCAACCAGTGGAACAGCTTGCCCCCAGAATCCTGGGTGCTGCATCACTAGAGATTTTTAAGAAGAGGCTAGACAGTCACCTGCCGAGATGGTATAGGTTCTCCTGCTTGAGCAGGGGGCTGGACTAGAAGACCTCCAAGGTCCCTTCCAGCTCTATTCTATTCTATTCTATTCTATTCTATTCTATTCTATTCTATTCTATTCTATTCTATTCTATTCTATTCTATTCTATTCTATTCTATTCTATTCTATTCTATAATTCTGTTCCACTATTCTATTCTGTTCTGTTCCGTTCCGTTCCGTTCTATTCCGTTCCGTTCCATTCCATTCCACATATTCTATTCTATTCTATTCTATTCTATTCTATTCTATTCTATTCTATTCTATTCTATTCTATTCTATTCTATTCTATTCTATTCTATTCTATTCTATTCTATTCTATTCTGTATAGAGCCAAAGCTAAAAATAAGCAGGGACAATCATTTCTCCCCTTCAGGTACTTTAAATTCCTATTTCTGACACCTCTTCGCTCTATGTCTCTATTTCCCTCCCTCCACTGCAGACATGGACGGATTGTGCCTGCCAGGAATCTAAACTGTTTTCTTGCAGATAGTTTTTGAAAGTAGGCCAAAGCCTGCATGGATTTTGTGTTTTAGGACTGCAACGCCCTCCCCCACCCCCCAACCCCTCAAATGTGTAGCTGGCAGAGCACCTAAAGCCGTTCTATGGCTCTTTTTTTTTTTTACTTTGCCAAATACTTCACATTTATTTACGCATGTAAATTTGCTTCCTTGGTGGTGCACATTGGAGCTTTTAATTCCCTGATCTGCGGAGGCAACAGTGTGCTTGAACTTGCAAGGATTGTGCAATGACGAGATCCGGTAGCGCAAATAGATATCCATCTTCCTCTTCAGACAAATCAACCCGGCACAGGGATGGGTGAGAATGTCATGATCAGGTTGTTATTTATTATTATTATTATTATTATTATTATTATTATTATTATTATTATTATTATTATTATTATTATTATTATTATTATTATTATTATTATTATTATTATTATCAGCCCAAATGCCTCCAAATGATCCTAAAAAGGAAGAAGGTGGCTAGAATGTCTGAAAAAGAAAAAACGTTTAAGTGTGAGATAGGAGAAAACTATTCTGCAAAGTGGGTTTGGAGTGCTTACCTCTGAAAGGTTTGGGTCTGACTTCTTGCATAATCAACCACAATTATGCACCTTCACTTCCCAGAATCTCCAGGGTGATTTTTGTTTTCTTTTGTTTTGTTTTTCTGTCTGCAACATAGAAAAGCAGCCTGAAGCCTTGGAGAATTGGTCTTTTTAATGCAAATCACTTGGCTATTGTTCTTTGACACATACATTTCCAAGATGGCAGGATTTTTCAGTGCAATTTCTCCTTGGGCACACTCTCCTTTTGAGTGTAACTGCTATTGTTTACATACAACTTTCAGCAAAGCCCCCCTTTTAAGACCCCTTTGTAATGGATTTTTGTCAGAGGAAAGCCAAACACAAGTTGATTGTTTAATACTGCCGTTTACCTCATTGCGAAGCCTATGGAGAGTGAAGTGTTCTCCTCTGCTTTCAGACTTCCTCTGCTTTCAGACGTTGCAGTGGTTTTAAAACAAGAAACACTTCCATAAATCTAATGCTTATTTAGTACCAATCAAACAGAATGTAGCTGGCGTTTAGCTGAGGCTCGATGGGAGGAGGGAAGAAGGGTTAACAAATCAAATGTTTACAAAAACTAACACCCAATGTTGAATGTATATGTTCTATAACTAATGCCTCTTAACATAACCTTAGGACTAATGTTGTTTGCTTTAATACTGTTAAAGCGGACTGAATCTCTACCTCAGGATATGAAACGTTTACCTCAGGATCTCTGGTTAGGGACTATAAAAGATTGCACTAGTAATGGGATGAAGTCAATTCAGAAGCGCAAACGAACAATATGCAATAGACTAGACACAGCAGATAGACCATATATAAGAGAAACACCAACCAAACAAAAGGTACTCGGAGTATACTTGAAGAGGGAAGGGAGGAGGGAAGAACGTTTACTAAAACAGATGTTTACAAAGATTAATACCTAATGTTGTATGCTATGTTCTGGGATGATTGCTTAGCAATAGGATCTTTGGTTTAATGTTGACCACATTAATATGGAACCAGATAAGAGAAACACCAATCAAACAAAGTGTAACAGGAGTATAGTTGAGGCTAGACGCGAGGAGTGGAAAAAGGCTTACTAATTCAGATGTTTTCAATGACTAATACTTAGTATTGTATATCAGGTGCCATGATGATTGCTGCACAATATGTTTTTATGTTCAATGTTGATTGTTTTAATAAAAGAATTTTATATATTAAAAAAAAAGGAATCACCAACAATAACAATAATAATAATAATAAAGTTGGAAGGGACCTTGGAGGTCATCAAGTCCAACCCCCTATACCAGTGATGGCGAACCTTTTAGAGACCGAGTGCCCAAACTGCAACCCAAAACCCACTTATGTATCATTGGGTGCCGGGTGGGTGTGGCCCATTGCATGGGCGTGGCTGCGGTGGTAACAACAGACTGGGTGGGACTACAAAGTTCAAACAATCAATTCCAACTTGGCAAGATCTTTTTTTTTCCCCGCGAGAAGTTGAAATTGACTGATTGATTGAACCATTTTTTTTTTGTACACGGCAGCGGAGGCCTAAAGCAAAAAGGTTTTATAAAACCCAGCTGAAGGCCTGGGGCGATGGCATGCGTGCCCACAGAGCGACGGCACGCGTGCCCACAGAGGCGACCTGTGCCATAGGTATGCCACCACTGCCCTATACCATTTCGGACAAATGGCTGTCCAGTTTCTTCTTAAAAACCTCCAGCGTTGGAGCATTCACCGCTTCTATGGCAGGTTGTTCCACTGATTAATTGTTCTAAATGTCAGGAAGTTTCTCCTTAGTTCTAGGTTGCTTCTCTCCTTGAGCGCTTTGGAGAATAGCTTGATTCCCTCTTCTTTGTGGCAACCCCTGAGATATTGGAACACTGCTATCATGTCCCCCCTCATCCTTCTCTTCGTTAAACTGGACATACCCAATTCCAGCAGCCATTCCTTGCCTCCAGTCCCCTAATCATCTTTGTTGCTCTTCTCTGTACTCTTTCTAGAGTCTCAGCATCTTTTTTACATCGTGGTGACCAAAACTGGATGGAGTATTCCAAGTGTGGCCTTACCAAGGCATTGTAGAGTGGTATTAATACTTCACGTGATCTTGATTCTATCCCTCTGTTAATGTAGCCTGGCACTGCGAAAGCAAAAACTAAGATCTCTCTCTCTCTCTCTCTCTCTCTCTCTCTCTCTCTCTCTCTCTCTCTCTCTCTCTCTCTCTCTCTCTCTCTCTCTCTCTCTCTCTCTCTCTCTCTCTCTCTCTCTCTCTCTCTCTCTCTCTCTCTCTATGTCTGGTGATGTATTCAGCTGCTTTTTCCTGCAGATCTGATCGGGTAGAGAGAGAGAGAGGTTGTCTCTCTTTTTCTCTCTGTGCTTTGATGTAGAACTGGTCTATATTTGGAGTCTCCTCAGCATGCATTTACAACTCAGCAGCAGATGTGAGAAGTCATCAGCAATGCATCAAATGTCACTGCTCTCTCTATTGGTGACAAAAGCAGAATTTGGAGAGATTCCAGTGAAATAAAGAAAAGATGTTAGATGACTGCACATGGTGAATAACATTTACAGGCACACCACTGCAGTTGCTCATTTGCTAATATTACGGAAGGCATAATTGGGTGGAGCAGTCAATGGCATAAGAACTAACCTGCAGTCTTGGGGTTTTTTTGGCAGAAATCATGGAGATTTAATGTATGCTTTACAGTTGTAATTGCTGGATTTGGGGGTGAGAGATGAAGACAGACTGATGTAAATATACAATGAAGGTTTGAAAATGACAAAAATCATTTCTTTCTCCAGCATGAAAAGACGTACAATCCACTCGTGGGGTTACTTTAGCCAATCAGCTTGAGACTAGGACATCTAATTTCCAATCCACACCCTCCTCTATCTAGTCTAGGCAGAATCATGTTGCCGGAAAGATAACGGTTGTTGTTTGAATTAAGCCGGATTTTAGTCATGGAAGCTTTCGCCTCGGTCAAAACTGGGAACAGGAAGGTAACACTGGAAGAGGCGGAGCAAGAATTTGGAAATTAGATGTCCTAGTCTCAAATTCTGCCATACCAGGGGACATGGCTGAAGCCATGAAGGCGGAGGACAAGAAATTTGAGTTCTCTTTCAGGCGGACTCATCAAGCTTCGGCCTGGGCCATTAGAGCGGCATCCTCAGCTTCCTTTTTCACCAGGGCCGGCATTGTGTGGCTCCGGGAACTGCAGGCATAATAATTCAGGAGAAAACACCAAACTTGGTGACAGACTGATTCCCTTTGGATGGCATGCTTCTCCAGCACCTATTGTTTTTCCTAATGGGATTCAGAGCTTCAACAATCTTCCTTTTTCTTTTGGAAAGTGTTTGCTGATTCTTCTTTCACTTGAATGAAAACAGGAGAAGTCCTTAAAATATAAAAAAAAATGCTAATGTCTATTTTGTGTTGAGTGCATATCTTCATGACTTCATTTGCACATCTGTGCAGTTTTCTGGGCAAAGTCATAGAACTTGTTTGCCATTGTCTTCTTCTGGAAAGTTTTTTTGGACCTTCCAGCCAATCAACTCTGTGAGGCAGGCCAGGCCATTAGTACACTCTGAAAGTTCAACTTGAAGTCTACTTTATTGATGTAGGCTAAAGTAACAGAACCTGGAAAGCTGGACTGAGTTCTTCTATTCCTCTTATACCATGGTGAATTAGGGCAGAGACAGTCCTAGCTTGTTTCCAAGGCTTAACGAATGCTTTTATTTTTTGTAACTGTTTCTTCATAGTTTCTCAAAGGGTCTCTCTTCTAACCTATAGCCCTGGGCTCCTATCCAAGTATTAACTTGGTTTGACCTTTGTTAACTTCCAAGTCAAGACAATATTAGCAGATGTTGCTGTGTGCTGAGGGTCTCTAAAATATAGATTTGTAGACATACAATTGCTTTATGTTCCTGAAGCTAGGACTCCAGTTCTAGTTCCAAATACTCTAGTAAAACAAGTTTAAGTTTGTTAGGTGAGTGTCACTCTCAGAGAGATATATATCACCAACTAAATAACATGAAAGACACTGGGTGACCTCTACTTGATGGATTTTTGACTTAGCTTAACCTTGAAAGGTTGTTTATTCTGTGTTTGTTCACTCATTGCGTTGTCATGGAGAGCTTTCATGTAACTCATTGCTAGGCCAGCCTATATATTCCACACTCTTCACCCCACAACATCTATTATGAAAGATTAGGAATAACACAGAAGGATATAATGGAGTCCAAACTGTCTAATTAACAAGTCATTCACTCACTCATTCATTACATGTAGATGAGAAAGACTGCAAGAAGGGGTCAGATAAATTGATGGCAGAGGAAAAGGTATTTATCTCTCTCTCCTCTGTGTGTGTGTGTGTCTTTGTCTTTGTGTATGACTGAATGAAAGATTCAAACAGATGGCTCTGTGGAACTATCCCATTTACTTGTAATATTGTAGTGCTAGGACCTAAGAAGCCTTTGCCCACTAATAGATCCCAAATATAATTTGGGAATGAAAGGAAAGGAAAGGAAAGGAAAGGAGAGGGGAGGGGAGGGGAGGGGAGGGGAAAGGAGGGGAGAGGAGAAAAGGAAAGGAGAGGAGAAAGGGAAAGGAGAGGAGAAAGGGAAAGGGAGGTCAGGATAGGTGAGGACAGGTGAGGAGAGGTGAGGGGAGAGGAGAAGAAAGGATTTTCCTTCCCGTTTTCTCCTTGACAAGAGAAAAGAAAGATTTCTTTCTTTCTTTCTTTCTTCCTTCCTTCCTTCCTTCCTTCCTTCCTTCCTTCCTTCCTTCCTTCCTTTCTTCCTTCCTTCCTTCTTTCCTTCCTTTCTTTCTTTCTTTCTTATCCCCATTTCTCCCCTCCCCTCTTCTTACAGGATGGCATGAAGCAGAAGAAGCAGTTGCTACATTATACTCACTTTCTGACTTACTCTCCATCTGTTCATCTCTGTCTGTCTGCCTTTCGATGGCAGACATCCAATAGCAAAGATTGACACTCTTCCATCATAGTCTGCTGCCATTTCTAATCTCAGACATTTGCCTCCTTGTCATCATCATTATTTTTAACAGTGTCCTTCCTTCACAGGAAGCAATAATACATTTATAAGGGGGAGGAATCTCCTTTTTTCTTCTTCTCTTTTTTCATTCCTCCTCACTGCCCCAAAACCCTCCAGCAACATATCAGTATAGGAAATCAAGATGACAAGGGTAAATGCCTGAAGCTTTGCTATACTACAACATAGCCATTTTTGGAAATATCTGCAAAGAAAAGGTGTTAAGCAACCACTGAAGCTCTTTTGAGTGTCACTGGGGTACAGCGGGGTACACTGTGCTCAATAGCACAGATTGTATAGCACCAAATTTAAGCCATTGATGTTTACAAGTATAGGGTCTAAGAATTGAATCCATGCTTTTCTTATAGAATTCCTAGAAAAATTGATTGCTTAAGAAGTTTTTATAGTACACACTGTACCTGTTTCTTACTACACATTTAAGTTCCCAAAATCATATACAGTTGTCTTTCATCAAAACAACCATCTAAGGCGGTATAATGGAATAATAATTTGGAGAAAAATAATAGCACTAGCACTTAGACTGATATATTGCCCCATAGTGCTCAACAGCATTCGCTAAGTGGTTTACAGAGTCAGCATGTTGCCCCCAACAATCCATTTTACGAAGAAAGGAAGGAAGGAAGGAAGGAAGGAAGGAAGGAAGGAAGGAAAGAAGGAAGGAAGGAAGGAAGGCAGGCTAAATCAACTTCGAGCTGGTTAGGATTGAACTACTGGCATTAGGCAGAATCAATACTGCCTTCTAATCACTGTGCCACCATTGCTCCGTTAATAAGCCAATAATACGATAGACTGTTAACGGGAGTAATACATATTGAAAAACAGGACATTTTCAATATTTCTCAGACATTGAATAATCAGAATAATTAAAAGAATCCCTACTTTAATGAACATTACAATGTTTTCTGCAACTTTAGAGGATAAAATCAAAGAAATTTGTTTTTCAACCAAACTGATTATGATTTTTAAAAAGCCCAGCAATGATCTGAAATAGAAATGCCAATATATTATTTCCCACTTCCGTAAGAATATGTTATATCTATTAAGTTGGCTTTTTTCTAACTCACAGTTGACTCAAGCATTTAAATGTATTAGATTCCAGAACACTCTTTTGAGTAGCAAATATAGCATAACTCTCCCAGGGTTTCTCAGTCTTCAAGGCAAGACCTTGGGATTTTCAAGGAAATTCCTTCAATTCAATGGCTGAAATTGCACAACACATTGAAATAAAATTAAATGGGGCATGTGATCAATTATGCTGTTGAACAATCCAGCTGTTACTACAACATTTTGTGTAAACAGACTGTCCCATTAACCCACAACTTGACTTGTCTCTTTCAGCAAAGCATTTTATATGAACACAGCTACTCTGTTGACTTAAGGTTTAGGCCGCAGTGTTTCTCAACCTTGGCAACTTTACCATGTGTGGACTTCAACTCCCAAAATTCTCCAGCTAGCAACGCTAGCTGTAGAATTCCGGGAGTTGAAGTCCAGACATGGTAAAGTTGCCAAGGTTGAGAAACACTGGTTTAGGGTATGGTGCGTTGTATGAACCACTGTGGGCAACCTGCTAGCTTGTTTAAATTTGATTAAAACAATTCTTAAACCAGTGGTTTAATTGGGTGGGACCTTGTGAAGACCAAAGATCTAGTTGACAGCATAGTGGTTAGGAAGGCACCATACAGTGTCCCTTTTCACAGATCTCCCATGAAGTTCAATTCTTGAGTTATGTTTCAGTCTTTCTTTAGCAGGGTGACATATCCAGAATTATCAACCATGGACAGCATGAGTTATAAACTAATCCCAATAATCCCTGTAAGCATCGTTAGTCTCTTGGAAGCTAAATTTGTTCTTTCATATGTCATGAACAAGGAAGTTCTGTGACTGACTGCTCACCAGGAAGTCCTACATTATTCATTGGTTTTTACTCCCAATAAGTGTCCTTCATTCTAATTGGCAGCCTGGTCCTAGTACCAGCTTTATTTGGTGGTGGACATTTGGAATACTGAATCCTGGTCAGCAGGATGCAAAAAAGATGTTGAGACTCTGGAAAGAGTGCAGAGAAAAGCAACAAAGATGAAAAGAGGTCTGGAGGCTAAACTGTATGATGAATGATTGAGGGAACTGGGTATGTCTAATCCAGGACTAGGGGTGATATGACAACACTCTTCCAATATATGAAGGGCTATCACAGAGAAGAAGAAATTGACTTATTCTTCAAAGCACCTGAGGGCAGGACAAGAAGTAACAGGTGAAAGAGAGATTAAAGAGAGATCTGACTTAGATCTAAGGATAAATTTTCTGACAGTGAGAACAATTAATCAATTGTGGATTGCCTCCAAAAGTTGTGGATACTCCATCACTAAAGCTTTTCAAGAAGAGACTGGACAGCCAATTGTCCAGAATGGTATAAGGTCTCCTGCTTGAACAGGGGGTTGGACTAGAAGACCTCCAAGGTCCCTTCCAACCCTATTATTCTACCTTCTATGTCCATGTCCATGTGTGTATATATATGTATATATATATGTATATATGTATATATATATGTATATGTATGTATATGTATATGTATATGTATATGTATATGTATATGTGTGTATATATATATATATATATATATATATATATATATATATATATATATATATAATATAGTTTCGATGAAGTCCCATTCGTCATCTTCAGGCTGGTGTTTTCGGCTTCATGCTTCTAGGAGCCCCCACCCAAACAGAACACTCCCCCATCCAATCAGAGCACAGCCAAGCCCCTAACCAATCAGAACACACCTCCACCCAATCAGAACACAGCCAAGCTCCCACCCAATCAGTTCATACCCCCACTGGCAGTTAAAAGGAAGAAACAGCTATGATCACACATTGCTCCTAGAAGCACGAAGCCGAACACACCAGCCTGAAGATGATGAATGGGACTTCATGGAAACGTCGCCAAGACACTTATTTATTTATTTATTTATTTATTTATTTGTTTGTTTGTTTATTTATTTATTTGTTGGATTTATATGCCGCTCCTCTCCAAAGACTCGGAGCGGCTTACAACATACATATAAAACAGCAGATCATAATCTGAATCCAAACAAAAAATATTTAAAAAAGAGAAACCCCACACACATTCAACATTCGCATGACAGTCCACAATCATCCCCAGGCCTGCCAGCAAAGATGGGTTTTAAGGTTCTTTTGGAAGGCCAGGAGAGTGGGAGAAACGCAGACTTCAGGAGGTAGTTGGTTCCAGAGGGCGGGCGCCACAACAGAGAAGGCCCTCCCCCTAGGGCCCGCCAGACGACATTGTTTCGCTGACAGAACCTGGAGGAGGCCGACCCTGTGCGCTCTCACCGGTCGTAGGGAAGTATGTGGCAGAAGACGGTCCCGTAAGTATCCTTCCAATTTTACACGGGAGAAAACCCGAATAACCAAAGACCTACATATATATATATATATATATATATATATATATATATATATATATATATATATATATATATATATATGTGTGTGTGTGTGTGTGTGTGTGTGTGTGTGTGTGTGTGTGTGTGTGTGTGTGTGTGTGTGTGTGTGTGTGTGTGTGTGTGTGTGTGTGTGTGTGTGTGTGTGTGTGTGTGTCAAGTGGTTATTTTTTAGATTGCACCCTGTAAACCCAAATATGGGAGGAAGAAATCATTCTTTCCTTTGCTTGTTTCAGCTCAACCCAGAGCCATCTGCAAGCACAAATATATATATATGTTTTTAAAATTGTTAACAAAGAAATAAGGGATTTCTGAGATAGCTATTTCGAGTTATTTAACTCTATATATGAAATGGATGCATTCTCTTGTTTACTTGGGGAATAAAGCATTAACATTTTGCTCTCTTTGTATTATTGTCACCTTCTGGATGATTGAAAGGGTAGAGGCCTGCCAGAATTTAAGGAGAAGGGTTCCATAGGACAGAGGCTTCCAAGAAAAAAGGCATACTTCCAAGCCCCACAAGATGGCAACATTTAAGGAGAGTGACCTGGAGGAGACCTGCTCCATCTGGTCTGGTGGAATGGGCAGATATCCTTAGGCAGAGGCAGTCCTCTAGATGTCCCAGGAGGTTTGTGGCTATATGATCTTCCCTTCTTCTTCTGCCATATTTTTCACGGTAGGATAGACCAGCAGTCTTGTCTGACTGCCGCATAAGGTATTATTTAGCTTCATGCTTTCTTTAATTCTTAAAAACAGGGGGGGGGACTTCTACAGAAGCAAGGCACTTCTGAATTTCCAAAGGATATTTTCCACAAGACTGCTTTTATCCCTCTCTTTCTTCTCTCTCTCTCTCTTTGTCTTTTAATGCTTCTAAAGGTTTTTGTTTCTTTCTTTCTTTTTCCTTTTCACACCTTCTTAGCTCTGGAAATGTATCCCTCAAGTGGCACAGACTTTGCTGCCCGAAGACCTGGCTTTTCCCCCAGGTGGTAGATTAGGAAATGTGTGACGATGTGGGAATCTTACAATTTGTTTAGTATGATTCCCACACACCCCACTCCAATTTTGTCTCCTTCTAATCCCTTGTATTCTATGGGCTGATATTTTCTCTTGTATGTCATACGGAGTGACTATGAATTGGACAGCCTTTCAGTTTGATTTATAAATAAATAAATAAATCCCCTGCTCACCAGAGTTAAGAATGACTTTCGGTTTGAAATTTTATAATTAAAAAGAGGCAGCCTCAATTAAATTCCTCATTAGACCATAGTTATTTTCAGTAAGAGCATCATGAACGATGGAAGGCCTGTGGAAAAAAAAATAGGACAATCATAGCTCTTTAAAATGCAGACAATGTAAAATTCATTCATCAAGGCAATTGCTACAGGAGAAAATAGCGGGGCATAGAATTTCAGACCTTAATCCCATTATTTATTGTTTGGAGCATTGAGTTGGAGCCAAATTGCACGGGAGTTAAATTTACTTTTATTTTTTCTCTGCTCATTGGACCTCATGTCTCTTCCCTGTGTCATGAAACTAGTGACAGTCCTATAATATAATGTAAAGACATTTATTTCCAATCCATCACATCCCAAGCAAAACATTTGAATATAAGCGGAAATACAATTTTGACAAGTGCAGGCTAAGGGTTCCTTCCTGTCTGTTCCCTTGGGAACAAAGCCTGTTAAATTTATCAGATTTAACTCTGTCAAATAGATGTTTATGGAAAAATAAGATCCATATTGTTCAGTAGACCACATAGGCCAACAATGGCAGAATTGGAAGATGGCTAACATCTCACAATGTTAGAATTCATGATTGGCTATTGACTCCTGAATATGATTCCAAACCAATAAAATAAATGATTTGGTTACACAGTGTAGAGTCCACAGTGTGGAATTTGTGAAACTGTCACAATTTTAGTTTTAAAGGGGATAGGACAGATTCATGGAATATTAGGATGCTGGTGGCTAATATTCTTGAAGGCATATTGTTATTCCAATAGCATCCACCACGGAGAGGAGTCAGAATTGGCAAGATGGCAGGCAGAGCATCACCCTACAAGCTCCACCCTTTTTGGATGTGTACAAAATTGCAAGCACAAGAAATCAGGAACCAGGGCTGTTCAAATGAGTACAAGTTTATTCCACACTAGCTCTCTACTAATGCTCAAGGCAAACTGGTGGTCGATAAGAGTCAGTGGAATTCCAGGAAGGCTGGACGTAGATATCTTGTGGACGAAGGGACCCCAAACTGATGATATCTTGACCCTTCCCTCGGGCTCAGCTTGGTCATTTACTACATCATTGTTCCATCTATTATCAGCTGCTGCTGTGTTAATTGTGACAATCCCCCCATCCATAAACTCTTCTGTCACTTCCTAAACCATAAATGATGTGCTTGAAAGAACAACAGCTAAACAACAACAGCAGTTAGCTTCCTAATGTAATCGGTTGACCACCATCTACACAACTGTTAGCCTGCTTATCATGTAAATGGGGGGGAACCCTTCCTGCATTTGTTTAATGCTTCTCATTGTTGAATTTTAGTGTCAACATTCTGACTAATGGAACACATCAAGGAAATTCCAGGCATATTTATTCTGAAAAAGTCTTTAATCATGGACGCATTGTCGGCACATATTGAATGGATGCCAGAATCTGAATTTCTCTTGCTTGCGTCTAACTTTTCTTGCTAAACCCTTCTCTTATTTTACAGTCATAAGTCGCATCTTCCAATTAGCCCAGAGGGCAAAGATTCACTTCCGTTCCTTTTCCTGGGCTTTCCTTATAAATCTCCTCTCTTTCTCTGTCATCTGAATTAACTCTAAAAATACCAGACAGTTCTGTCTATCTTGTCAAAGCAATAATATCCTATATTAACAGCGTTGACATTTAGGAAATAAAGTGACTTTCAAAACATGTTTTGATGTCAATAGAACATCACCTCTCCATGCAGCCATTCTGTTTTCCCATGCTTCAAAAGGAATTCACCCTTGCAATGAGGAAAAAAGTAGAAGTGGTTCTAGTGCACCGTGGTTGGTTTCATTCAACAGGCTAAAGCCGAATCTGCTATGCTTACCACGTTGTTGGAATTCAGTCATTGATAACTATGAAAGACTTTAATTCCATACACAATAACTGAAGGGGGAAAATATCCCTTCGTGATTGCTCTCAGTGCTTCATTTTAACCATTTCCCCCATTTTCTTTCTTTTCTCCCCCCATCCCGTAGTATAGTGGCATCTTCTCAAGTGCACAGCATTACCAGAGAGACATAATGACTTCAGTCTGCAAACACACTCGCTTTCTAGTTAATGGTCCAGAAGGGGCTGTACTGCTTAATCTTCAGATATGAAACAGTCAGCGATGCTCAGCTGTGGAAATCAAACCTTGGCTGACTGCAAAAGAGTAAAAACTCTATTTCATAAAAAAAATGAGTTAAAATGAACTCAGCATTCCTCCCCCCCGTTTGGAAGGAGGAAAAAAAATGCTGATTTTGAAAGCATTATTTTAAAAGTCTTCAAAATGAAGCATATCGTGTGATTGTACTGGTAAAAATAAGGCAATGCCATCCCTTTGAAAATTCTCACTGTTGGTCTATTAATAATTATTTTTCAAATCAAACTAGCTTAGGTCAGTGGTGGCGAACCTATGGCACGGGTGCCAGAGGCGGCACACAGAGCCCTCTCTGTGGGCACGTGCGCCGTTGCCCCAGTCCTAGGCCTTCAGCTGGGTTTTATAAAATCTTTTCACTTTAGGCCTCTGCCGCCGTGTGCAAAAAAAAAAAAGGTTCAATCAGTCAATTTCAACTTCTCGCGAGAAAAAAAAAGATCTTGCAAAGTTGGAATTGATTGATTGAACTTTTCAGTCCCACCCAGTCTGCTGTTACCACCGCAGCCACGCCCAGCCAATGGGCCACGCCCTGCCAATAGGCCACGCCTAGCCAATGGTCACACCCACCTGGCACACAACGATACATAAGTGGGTTTTGGGTTGCAGTTTGGGCACTCGGTCTCTAAAAAGTTCGCCATCACTGGCTTAGGTTATTGTTATTATTTATACACATTAAGTATTGTTACACTAATTTGGAATTAAACATATGTAACTACATCGTACAGTTATGGACCAACCACCAAACAATTTCATACTTTGTGTTCATAGGGAGTCATCCCAAAGTATTTTCTGTTGAAACAGAACAATCCATAGGCATCCACAGGGTTTGTGGGTGACAAAACATTGATTGTGATGTTGCAATTGAAATGTCCCACCCCATTTACATACTTGCATAAAATATGAAATGCAGGAATAAAAGGGTGAATCTTGCATCATGACATCTATGAGGAGATGTCTTAAACAACATTTGTATAACTCAGTTTTGGATGAACTGAACCTAATGTTAAGCCAGTATCTAATTGTTGAATTATCCAAATCAGTGTCTGAAGGTAAGAAAAGGAATTATTGTTTATTATCTCAGTTTTGTTTTGTTTTTGTTTTCCTTTGCTCAAAATAAATCACAAGAGCACAAAAACAAAACAGAATGCTGAATTTTAATTCAAGCAATCATCAAGTAACACCAAGTACTGCTTTAAAAAAAATGTAGAAGCTCTCTCAGCAAATCGTGATTTCAAACTGTAGTTTCTTGCCTCAAAATTACTGTAGATTGCACCTTATGCTAAGTCAACAATCAATCTCACTCCACTGTGGCAGATTATAAATGTATTAAGCCATTCTCTCTTCTGACTGTCAGCAGCTGACCAGCTTTAGGCAGAATACGATTCAGTTTGAAGACAATTTCATCAAATGACTCCTCTGAACTGAATCTTCAAAACAAATAGTTAAATCCACCAATGCATTGAATTGGGTATCTTTAAGATGATTGAACACTGAGTGGGCATTTTCAGTGGATCTTCTCTGCATATATGCTTTTATCAATTAGTTATTTCAGATTAATAGATTCAATTATTCAAATCATCTTAATTATAAGAATTGACTCAAATGTTGAACTGAATGACAATTCATAGAAAATGCATGTGATTCACATACCTCTAAAGATTATTGTTCATCTGTTTAATTGTCTTTCCTTGTATCACATTAAAAACTGCAGTGAGGTGATGAATTTTAGAATATCCTGAGGCTTCCACCAAGAATTTTAGTGGTGGCTGAAAGCATTAACTATCTATCTATCTATCTATCTATCTATCTATCTATCTATCTATCTATCTATCTATCTATCTATCTATCTATCTATCTATCTATCTATCTATCTATTCTTCCATAAATCAATGGTTCCTTCACATCAATATTTGGTAAGTGAATGTTCACTTACTATAAACCTTGAGTGTTCTATTTTTAACAGTTGCAGCCAGTTAATGCTAAATCCATTTTCAAAGCCATCTATGCTAGCAGGGATCATAACATTCTGTTGCACTGTAATGAAGTCCATTAGCTAATTATACATTATATGAAGAAGATTTTTGTTCACTCTGAAACTACGACTGCTGAGTTAGTGCTGTTAGCCCTGAATATAATATTGAGAGAGAAAGGAAGTAGGTTTGGGATAATATATTTTATTATATTTTCCTCCATGCCAATTAGTGATATATGATGATCTCATGGAAGGACAGTTCACATACCTCTCTGTAAGGATAATGTGAAATGTTTTTGGATAACATTATATTAATAAATAAAAATAAGAATCTATGAATAATTTCAGAAGTATAGTACTGAAGTACAATTTAGTTGTTTAGTAATGAACCATGCTGGGCACTTTAAATAAAGCTTGTTGGGACCAGGGGAAAAGCATTAAAAGTTAATTATTCTGATTCTGAGTAAAATAGATTAGTACAAAGGATCACTAGTCTTGCATAAAGTCAGATAGTCTGGGATAAAGTAAAAGATTTTACTTTATAATCCACTTTCAGTGGAAAAACATTAAAATCAACATGCCAGCTAGATCGTTAGATGTTAATCCACAATTTGTTTAACACAGTTTGTTGGGTAAAGTTTGCTGAGCTGACATAACATGTCAAGATGTAAACCATGTTGCGAGCATGCAAAGTATTACACTCTCAAACCAAGCATGGCTTAGTGTGATGTCTGAATTCAACCATTGCATAATGGTGTTGTTTCGGGATAGATAATGAATTCTGAGGATAGGAGAGAAAAAAGGACAAATTGGATTTACCAACGAGTAGTAAATGAATGTGTCAAAGAACAGCAGGATGGAAGAAAGCTGCATTTTTAACCCAACAAACATATCTGAGAATGGCCGCAAAAAAGAAACAGAAAAACCCCAAACTTTCTGCTACCATCTAATAATTGTCCATATATTTTCAGCCCAGATATTATAACCCAAACAAACACCATCAGCATTGACAAAATCAGTCAGTTGCAAAAGGCAGCTTTAGTTGGAACAGCTTACATTCTGGGAAAATAAGTTTTAACACCCTCAAACAATGACATCATGGGAAAGTGTAAACATCTGGCTGACTATGTGGGGAGCCATAATAAACCTGTGTCAACTGCACAAAGTCTAGTTTCAGAACAAGAAGGAAGATAGGAAGCAGGCAAGTATGGTTGGCTAGCCCTGAGGTGGTGAACCTATGACACGGGTGCCAGAGGTGGCACTCAAAGCCCTCTCTGTGGGCATGCGCACCGTCGCCCCAGTCCTAGGCCTTCAGCTGGGTTTTATAAAACCTTTTTGCTTTAGGCCTTTGCCGCTGTGTGCAAAAAGAAAAAAGGTTCAACCGATCAATCAATTTCACCGGGAAAAAAAAGATCTCGCAAAGTTGGAATTGATTGATTGAACTTTTTAGTCCCACCCGGTCTGCCGTTACCACCGCAGCCACACCCACCCAGTGGGCCACACCCACCCAATGGGCCACACCCACCCAGCACCCAATGATACATAAGTGGGTTTTGGGTTTCAGTTTGGGCACTCGGTCTCTAAAAGGTTTGCCATCACTGGGCTAGCCTAACAAATGATGGAAAGAGGGAAGTCTGTACATTTATTCAGCTTCATTGGCTGACTAATCCAAATGCATCTTAGAGACTATCTTTCTCCTTTAACTGCCAGCACATTTCTGTCTTCCATCAGCACGGCCATCTTGCTGAAGTTCAACAGCCTTGCAGATTCATTTCATTTGGTGTCAACTTGTCAGAGAGGCAGGAAAGAGCGGTGAGATCCTCTGAAATGCACACTCACTGGCTAATCTGGGTTTTGCAAGTGTGGAATGGGAATGAAGGACTCAGGCAGTGGAGACATAAGGAGAACAAATACTTGTTGCAAGCCCAAATCTGCTACATGTCACAAAGAATGTAAATCAGAACAAGGCACTTGTGGGAAGGCAGGAGGGGAAAAAAAAATTGCCCAGGATTTCTACATATTTGCTGAAGTCACATCTCATTGCAGAGTGTTACTGCTTCTCTTTTCACAACAGGGATTCACTTACCTGCTATAGAGTTACATATCCAAGAAAGAGCAATTAACAGAAGCATCTAACATCCCTTATTGCTTCTTTCTGGATAATGGCCGCTCTTTAAACCAGAAGTTTAAAAAGATCAATGGGGGAAAAAAAACTGTCAAAAATGGAAACTAACAAGGCCTTTTAGAAAATCTTACCTGATTCCCCCAGATTAGAAGCCTGCTCTATTGAAGACGGCATTCACCCACCTTCAGCATATAGTTCAGGCTTCTTTCCTATTCAAAGTATTGGAAGAAACTGGAGGAGAAATCAGAAAGAAATCTTGCCACTTGAATACAAAATGTTCCTACTTGGGAAACAATGCCCTGGGTTTCATTATCACCAAGGTAACTGCCAGGTTAAAAATAAAATAAAACAGAGTTCAGCTCTCCACCAAGATCTTCCATCATCTTCTTCTTCGCCGTCGTCCCTCATTAATTCCGAACTTTCCTCAGCTCACTGTGTTGAATGTTTAGAAGAATTAAATGTGACTTCCAAGAAAAAAGGGGGATCCTGCTCTCCAGATTAACCAGGAGAACTACCAGAGAGTGCCAGAGACAGTTTCCCTTCTCCCAGTGCGTTAGAATTTTTGATCTCCATTCTTGTTAGCACATCCATTTGAGAAGCAGTTGCACCTCAGTTGCCTTCAGTATATTTTCCAGATTGCCTCTAGCTATCACCCCCCCCTCCTACCGTCCAAACTCCCCTCCCCCCTTTAAAACTCCATTTCCTATCGAATAAAACAAGGAGATCAGTCCTGGGTTGAAAATAAAATAATAATAATAAAACCAACAAATGGTACTTTATTTAAACAGACATTTCATAGCAGGAGACTGTGCTGTGGTTGTCATCTCCATTTTTATTTAGGGAACTGTCTCTTTTTATTATGTTCAGAGAGAAATAAGCTGTGCACACAGTGTTCTCTTTTTCAAAAGAATTAAAACTCCCAGAAACTGTGAGGGTTTTTTTTTCTCCACTTAAAATAAAATAAACCACAATTTCACCCTTGAAGGAAGTGGGGCAGGCTGGGTAGGTAACTGACATATATATACTCCAAAAGTTGTGCTAATTTTATTTCATTCCACTGTATCCAACGATGACAAATATCAGTGAAATAAGAATGTATATAACAGATATAGATAAATATATCATTTAGCGACTTGTGTGCCATCACACCATGCCACAAATAGATAAGTGTACATCAAATGTGTTAAATCTGAAATGTTTGTTCTGGACCTTTCCAACCTTATTAGGAACAGTTCTCCTTTCAATCTGAAAAAAGGTTCCTTGACCTCAAAACAGAGTTGACTCAGATAGATTAGAATCTTTATTATACTCAAGAATAAAGCCACATATAACAATGAATGGCAAGGAAAGAGACAACAGAATAATAAGAGTTGGAAGAGACCTTGAAGGTCTTCTAATCCAACCTCCTGCTCAAGCAGAAGACCCTATACCATTCCAGACAAGTGAGTGTCCAGTTTCTTCTTAAAAGCCTCCAATGATGGAACACTCACAACTTCTAAAAGCAAGCCATCCCACTGGTTAATTGTTCAGGAAATTCTCCCATCCAGGACATAGCACAGAAGCGTTGCTTGAGCAGGGTCCGTAAGATCATCCGGGACTCTACACATCCTCTTCACGACCTGTTTTCCTTGTTCCCTTCTGGGAGGAGGGGGCTCCGTAGTATCCGAAGCAGAACATCCAGATTCAGCCATAGTTTCATTCCATACAGAATTAACCTTGTGAACTCTAAAGCTTCCTCCTTCTGTTATATATTCAAGATGGACAGTATTTAATATTTATTTGCTACATATATGTAGGGAGGTGGGTCTATATGTTGTTCATAGTATGTTTAGGTGTGTGTCATGTATGTGTTTCACTTTGAGAGCGGGCAACTAAATTTCATTTTTGATGTGTGCCGTTGTGCCCACAGTACAAAAATGTCAATAAAGGTTATCTTATCTTATCTTATCCATCTGTTGTTTCTTGTCTTGCCTTCTGGTGCTTTGAAAAATAGGTTGAGAACATAGAATATAGAATAATAGGGTTCCAGTCCAAATCCTTCCCCATGGCAGGAGAGCCGTACAATTTCAGACAAATGGCTGTTCAGTCATTTGTCATTTGAAAACCTCTAAGAATGGAGCACCCACAACATCTGGAAGCAAGCTGTTCCACCAATTAATTGTTCTTATTGTCAGGAAATTTCTACTTAGTTCTAGGTTTGATTTCTCTTTAATGATCTTCCACCTGTTACGTTTTGTCCTGCTCTTAGGTAATTTGGAGAATAAGTTGACTCAATTTTCTTTCTGACACATCCTCAAGTACTGAAAGACTGCTATCATATCAATGTGTGGAAGAGACCCACTTAAGCGATCTGTTAAAAATACTTAGGATGAATTGCAATAGATGACAAAAACTTGATATGTTCCATTCTTTACAAAAAGAGTAAAAAAAGAAAGAAAAGTCCTCTTTTGCATAGATACAATTATGATAATGGCCAAATACCAGATATGAATAGTATTTATTGGGATAAAGAACACTTATTGGGTCTAATGCTTGCCTAAATACTAAATCCCTGCTATAAGAGAATAATATTTTATACTTTGATATCATTGTAGTTTAGAAAATTAGACTAACTTAGATTATGGTTATCTCTGCAGTTTCACTTTACAGCACCAGTTGCTTAAAGCCTGGAATTTAACAAAAAGATGTGGCAGTTATCCTGCACTCGTTACATTTGAAAGTGAGCCCCATTGACCTCAATAGGATTTATTTTTCAAGTAGTTATTTGTACGATTACATTGTTCACTTTTTAAAAGTGATCAGACACCTGCTTTCTGATTACTGCGGTACCTCTTGAATGCATGAAATAAATACTCCGATTTTGGATGATAAATTCTACTCTGCTCAGCTCTACAAAATGGGGTTTATTTAAACTGTAACTATAGTCATGCCCACCACTATCTCTGAGAACTGGGCAGTGTATAAGTTTAATAGATGATGGGGGTGGTGGTGATGGTGATGAAGATGATGAACATTCTAAAAAAAATTATTTAGAATGGTTATTTAGTGTCAACTGAAGAATTTGGTTGTCTGGCTTTCCTAACCAGACTAGTTCCATTACCAGAGTCCTGGTTCTAGCCTGGGTTAATTTATATGGGGTGTTAAACTTCTAAAGGAATTTTGATTCAGAACAAAAGACAGAATCTCCAGCATCTCATGAATTCAGAAACCTATATCTAAACATCTGTTGTAGAATGGTGGACTGCTTGCTTAATGGGTTACGTTTTACTTATATAGTGAAATGGAGCATACACTTTAAAAAATGGTTGAACTAAAAGATTTCTCCTCCCGAAAGAACCAAAATACACAGAACAAAAACAGTGACACAAAATGTCCCACTGTTGCAAGAAAATGGTAAAGAAATTTCTGCACTGGGCTAAACTATAATGTATTTTGTTTGCTTTGAGCAAATCTTGATCTCAAAGTAGAGTTGGTTGAGATAGATTAGAATATTTATTATAGTCAAATATAAAGCCATGTATAGCAATGAATGGCAAAGAAAGAGATAACGGAATAACAAGTCGTTCCACCAATTAATTGTTCTGTGTGGCAGGAAATTTCTAGATTGTTTCTCTCCTTGAAAACATAAGTCAGTCACTTGCGTTTTGTACAGTAAGCCATGATTAAACCAACTATGTCTTTATAGGAAGACAATCTTCAATTATCTTTTTGTGGCCTGCACTTGATTGTTCTCAGGGTTTTCAAATCTCTGGGCTGCTATGTTTTTTTGCATCTCCCAGTTCACTCTCTTCTAAAACTTTCTGTTGATTTGTCTGTTTATCGAAAGCTAATTTCTATTATTTGCTTTCTGTGCATTGGAAAAACCTACTGAGTCAGCAAAACAGTTTTTTCCGAAGTGCCAGCCAGGTTAGTTTAATATGAATCTCTGGAGTTCCAATATTGAGCTATCCTTCAATCACCTCCGAGAAGGTTGAAGGAAGAAACAAAATCGTAGTTTAGTTTTTTTCTTCTTCTCCATTCTGTTTTACTAGATACTGGTTGGTTCTGATCAATATAATCTTAGCTTCACTAGAGAGAATAGAATTGGGACAGCTAATTTTTACCAATCTCATTTTGAGGGCTTTGTTCTTGACAAGAAGAAGGAAATCAAATCTTTTGATCAGATTAATAAATAGAACTTGTTTCTCTTGTTTTTCCAAGATTAAATGCACAATATTTCGCACCTAAGAAAAATCTATTTTCATGAAAATAGCATTTTTCTGAATATTTCTCTCCTAATATTTCTTTTTTTGTGTATGCTGTTCTCCTAATTGATGCAGTTTATATGCAATTTTCTCCAATATTTTGTCTCCATAATTATCTAATGCCCCCATTTTGTGGATGCTTCTTTCTAATGTATTCATTTTGTAAATTTCTTTTTCCCTCATCCTTGATGTCAACTCATTAAAGCATCATTACCGTTATCAACAATAGTGAATATATATCGTCAACACAATTGTGATTATACTTCTTCCCATGTACTGAATGGTGTTAGCCGTAATAATAATGTTAATGGGATTATACAGATATTTAGAAATGCACCTGTTAAACTTCTAAATGTGAAATGATTAAATGGTGATTTCTAAACAGTTGTACCCACCTTTACATGTATCTGCTTGTTGGTTTGTTTGTCAGTTAGTTGCGGATAAGACAGCTTCACGAGTTCATGAAGAATTTAAGAAAGAACTTCTTAGACTTACAACTAACCCTCAACTCTGAGCCAAAATTGAGCTCAAAATTTCCTTTGCTAAGCGAGACATTTGCTAAGTGAATTTTGCCCCATTTTATTACTTTTTCTTGCCACAGTTGTTAAGTGAATCCCTGCAGTTGTTAAGTTAGTAACACGGTTGTTAAGTGAATCTGGCTTCCCCAAGGTCACAAAAGAGGATCCCATGACTTTACGACAACAGTCATAAATTCAAGTCAGTTGCCAAGCGTCTGAATGTTAATCACATGACCATGGGGATGCTGCAATGGTCATAAGTGTAAAAAATGGTCACAAGTCACTTTTTTTTTCAGTGAGGTTGTCACTTTGGACAGCCACTAAATGAACTGTTGTAAATTGCATATACTATACGTCACCTTTTATGCTGTAATGTAATTGTAATGTAACCATGTGGAAAGTCAGGCCCAATTCCACTTTGTCTTCTTAGGACCTGTGTTGCGGAAAAGATGTAAGAAAAAAAAGGGGAAGATGGGTCGTCAGGAACCAGGTCTCATCACTTTGAGTTGAAGCCCAAAGTGCTTGTTTTAAAAGGAAAGCAAAGTGTCTCCTTATGATGGCTTTTTGTCCTGTGTTATTTTATTCGCACCTCAGGTTGACCCCTGAAGGGCTAAATTGGCATAGTCTTGATTGTAAAGCTTTCACCCCTGGTTTCTCAGGAAAGGGGTGGGGGGAAAGAAGGATCTCCCCATTTAAATGTGATTTTGTCTTTTTAAATTCTGCACCAAATGCAGAGAAGCAGAATGGAGAATTTATCCAGGGAAAGAAGAAATTCCTCAACCACTTCTTCTTCTTCTTCTTCTTTTTAAAATATATTTTATTAATTTTATAATTTTAACAATAAATAGTTAGATAAACAAAAAGAATTTCAGAATAAGAACATACCCGTATTTCTCGCTCCATAAGGCGCAGGGTTTTTCCTCCCAAAGTAGGATGAAAAATCAGCCGCGTCTTATGGAGCGAAGATGCAGGCAGGGAGGGGGGGAGGCGCTGGAGCAGAGGGGGAAGCGGAGAATCGGCAGAGGGCAAGGGGCGAGAAAGGGAAGCGGAGAATCGGCGGAGGGCGGAGGGCAAGGGGCGAGAAAGGGAAGCGGAGAATCGGCGGAGGGCGGAGGGCAACGGGCGAGAAAGGGAAGCGGAGAATCAGCGGAGGGCGGAGGGCAACGGGCGAGAAAGGGAAGCGGAGAATCGGCGGAGGGCGGAGGGCAAGGGAGTACGATATAGTACTCACCAAAAGGCCGCCTGGGGAGGCTTGGAACTGTAGTCCAACCTGGAAAGGTGGCGAGCCGTCGCTGCTACCACCTGCAAGCAGCCATCCCCCTTCCCGCTACTCGCCTGACTCCTAAGCCCATCGCCCGCAACTCCCGTGGAGTGGCGCGCGTGCGCAGCACCGCCTCCTTGGTATTCGATCAAGGAAAAGGGTACCAGATGGCCGCGCGGATCCTTTAATTTGTCCTTATGATGGCTAAAAAAGTTACCGGTACGCATGCGTACCGCAGACCCACGTTCCCGGAAGCGCGAGCTGCCCGGCGGGCAAGGACGAAGGTGTTGCTAAGGTGAGTGAAGGGCCGGGCTGGCAAAATATTTTTTCCTATTTTCCTCCTCTAAAATCTAGGTGCGTCTTATCAGCAGTGCGCCTAATAGAGCGAGAAATACGGTACTTATACAACTCTACTTAATACATTCTTGTTCATCTTTCTGTTGCCCTCTCTAACACCAACATACTTTCATTTAAATTCATATATAAAATACTTTAAGTAAAATAAAACAAATACCTACACTTGACTATAGGTGCAGCTCGGACATCACCCCCCCACCACATCCACCCTCTCTCTTCCTCCCTATCTTCTCATCCTACTTCCCTCTTCTCCACCTCTCTCCTTCCCTCTCTCTCCACTTCCTCTTCTCCTCCAACCTTCCTACTTCCTTCTCCCCTCTTACACTCCTCCCCCTTCAGATGTAGTGCAGAGGTGGTGTCCGAGCAACACCCCTAATATTACAACCACCTCTTAAAAGCAGGACTTTATCCTTAGTAGTGACAGCACCATCACTAGTGGAAAAGAAAAATTCATCAGGATGTTACCTGCTGATGTTTTCTCTTGGATTTTAATGGAAGTGTAGGAAATCAGAGGAAGCAGCCCGTAATAATTTTTTAATAAACTTTATTACGGTCGTAGACCAGCAATAGCCATCACTTTTTACAATATATTAAATAATAATAATAATAAAAATAGTACTAACATTAATAGTAAATAATAACATCCCTGTTAAGAAAATACATGTTCTCAAAATGTTAGGGTCACTTCCTAATTTACGTGAATGGATAGCCAATTAATGTGTGAGTAAATATAATGTTCCAAACATAATTAGAGATATCTCCAAAAAATTGGCACAAGTTGACGACTATAAATCTGTAACCAATTTTTTTCTTGTGGACATTGCCGCAACACAGTATTTTGCCACTGCATGCATGACAGAAGGGTTTGAGTCTTGGAGGAGAAAGCCTACATAAAAATTGTCTGCCTTCTATGGCAATCTCTCTAATAAAGGGAGAATATACGCTGTCCTATAAACTTGGTATAACTCACAGTACAATAAAACATGTGAGATATCTTCGACTTCTCCTTTACCACATATACATACCCATTCGGAAGCAGCCCATACAACTTTGTCTGGTTGTCAGCTAAAGGACACATTTTCTTGTTCTGCATTCATTTCCTGGTTAAGTGCTGCCTAATAGTTTTGGAACTTCTCTTGAACTTCCAAAGCTCACCTAAAAACTGGAAGAAGATTCCTACCTTAAAACCCAAATGTTTTTAATCCATTTCATCAAGTGGATCTACATGTCCACAAACAGTTAGCTGGATCTGTGTAACCGCAGCCACCATCTCAGATATTTTCCTACTTAGGACCTTGATTCTTCAACATATTGATTGTTTCAGTAAAAGTCTGGAAGGGACTTAATCACCCTTAGTACTCGTTAAAATGTCTTAAAGCAGTGACATCAGTTTTGGGACTCACAGAGTAGTTTGGAGGGGAAAAGGTAAAAGGTAAAGGAGTCCATGCAGATTGTACTCCGTGGTGCTCATCTTTGGTTTCAAGACCATTGGGCCAGTGCTATCCAAAGACATTTCCATAGTCATGTGGCCAGCATGACATCACAGAATGCTATTACCTTCTTACTGAAGAGGTGCCTATTTATCTACTCACATTTGCATGCTTTCAAACTGCTAGGTTGGCAGGAGCTGGGGTGAGGGCGGGAGCTCTGAGCCACCATGCTGCCCTTGGAGGGAAACAGCTACTTTAATTAATAGGAACGAGATGTTTTTAATTGCTTGCATCAGTTAAAAAGCACTTTGCAGTGTCTCAGTTTCACAGCATTTCCAAGAATGATAAAGCGGAATTAAATGCAAGAATGATCTTGCGCTAAAAATAGGGAATGTGATACTACGGGTATTATCCCAGAGACTTTTGTGTATATGTAATATTTATGTATGTATATGTGTGTATTCATGTATATGTGCGTGTGTGTACATATATGTGTGCATGTGTGTGTGTGTGAGCAGTTACTTTGAAATCTTTCACCATTATTAGTATTGTTTTATATTTATATTCTTTCTTTCTTCCTGGAGTTCACTCTTAGGAGCCCTGCTGTAGTTAGAAGGTAATATTACAGGCTAATTCTGCCCACTGCCAGCAGTTCGATCCTGTCTGGCCCAAGGTTGACTCAGCCTTTCACACTACCAAGGACGGTAAAATGAGGACCCAGATTATTGGGGGCAATATGCTGACTCTCTAAGCTGCCTAGAGAGGGCTGTAAAGCTCTGTGAAGCAGCATATAACTCTAAGTGCTATTGCTATTTCTATAGATGGGCATCCTATCTTTTTGTCCTTCTGGCAAAGTAACCTGAGAGATAAGTTGGACTGAGGTAACTGGGCCAAAGAAGTGTAATGAGGTCTTCAAATCGAGACTTGAAGTTGGAACTCCTTGGACTCAATTCCAACACATTATACACTACATTATTTTGATGTTCCTGCACACTCCATTTTAAAAAGGACCCAGAGGATTAAAATGTGGTTAAGGAACATGCAGAGAAGTCTATCCGCACACTCATGCACTGACACACACATAGCCACTGAGACCGTGTAAGAGAGAACTACTGAGGGAGTCTCTGCGTTCCTGACAGCTTGATGTTTTCCACTTGACTATTTTTGTCAGATGGCATATGTATAATTTATTCTTCTACATAGGCTACTTTGTCTTGAAAATGGCATTTCAAGCTCTCTAATCTTGATATTCCCTTATTTGATTTCAGCTGCAGATAGCAATTTCTATGGGTTTAGGGAATTGGTTCTCTCCTTTTGATACAGTGACTTGGAGCTGTGTTGACATAGAAATATGCTGCTGGCATTTAGTCAGGTAAAAAGAAAAAATCACTCCACCACAGTCTGCATTTCTACAGTCTTTCATAGGCAGCCATATGCATAGATCCTTGCAATTAATTCCAACTAAATGGAGATGTAATAAGTGGAAATGTGAGATGGATTGGAAATGGTTTTTGAGTGCTCTTCATAATTATTCAGGGGCAACCAGGGGCAGGAGTACAGTTGTATCAGCTGTATTAGATGACTTTGGCCAAGGCAGATGGTAGAGAATTCAAGTGTGTGTGTGTGTGCCTGTGTGTGCATCAGGTCAGTGTCTCTGCCTGCCTCAACGGTTGTAAGTGTGAAAAATTGTCACTTTTATCAGTGCCGTTGTAACTTTGCCCAGTCACTAAATGAACTGTTGTTAATTGGAGAACTACCTGTATTTTAGCCTTTGTGGCTACCTGAATCTGGAACATTATGTAGTTTATGCATTCTGCTGCTGCTCTGGAATAGTAAAACTATTTAATTGATAATATTTAAACTTTTTTTAAAAAAAAACACCACTCCTCTAACAAACAATTCCTATTATTAAGAAATGCTAGATAATCTCATTCCCGTCTCGCTCTTTCTGTCTTAATATAAACACTTATTAAAATGTGTGGATTTCTTCTTCAATGGGACACAGACAATTTGTACTGACAAATTTATTCATTCAAAAAATTAATGGCTATAGAAATTCAGGCATGGGATGCTATTATATAAATCTCATAGGTGCTTTTTCAAGGGGCAGCTGGACTTTTTTTTTCTCATCGAAAAGCTTCTTTGTGAATGGTGAAGAATGGAAAAAAAATATACTCCTTGCAGTCATCTGATTGTTAGTACTCTCTCTGAGAGTCATTCAGGCCATATGCAGGTTTCTCTGCGCCCTCAAGATTACTTGAATAGTGCAAATGGATGTGGAGCCTTCTTGGAACTGCTGAAAGGACCGAGTCGTAAACTATGACCTGGATGACTGAGAATCTCCATAGGACTATTATATAAATGTATATTCCTTGAATCTTGCTGGGAATCAAGTGCCTGGATTCCAGTCCTGGATCTGAATTCTATACCTTCACTTGTGAGTAATTCTAACTGTGTGCAAAGTAAATGTGTGTCTGCATGGATTCAAGTTGCTAACCTAATCTGCTTTGTTTCAAAGAATGCACCACTGTGGCAGAGGCTTTGGTGCCTTTGTGGCTTATTATTCATCTGTGTTCATTATGTGAAACTTGTGTAGCATAAAAATGTGAAACGCTTGACTGCAAAAAAATTGGATAGAAGGGAATCAGAAATTCATAGCTGTTCTATACTTAGCCAGAGATAAATACATTCTTTCCCCCTCTTTTTTTCCCATATGACCATGGCTAGTAGTAGTACTGGAGAGATGTTCTCTAATGATAAGAGTATATTTTATATGGGCAAAATCCCTCCTGCTGTTTAGAACTGGAAATCTGAATGAAAACCATAGGAGTCTGGGCTGTTTCTGATAGAAAGCAGTTTTTTAACAGCATGAATTTATGAAAATACTTGCTTCAAGAGTTTATTGAGCGCTAGAAATGATGCCTCATTTATTAAATTAAACCACACAGACAGATCTTCCTTTGATTATACAAGAATGAAGGCTAGAATTTTATCTTGGGGACACTTTGCTTTAATTTAAAGAGTTTGTTTGCACAGCTGACTATAGTTCAGTATGAACAATAGGGCAGAATAAAATATTTATTTTAATAGGTAGTGGTCAGATGTCCTATATAGCAGATATATGTTTGGGTGTTTAATGTAAGAACCCAAATATAAATTGGCTGGCCTGTTAAGTGGCCAAGAGTGATTGTGAGATTGTATAAACATATATCGAGGATGCTTAGTAATATTAGTTCTATATTTATTTATGTTCTACATTTTAAAATTTCCATCAGCAACAAACCTCTTCCTTGTATGCTTGTTAACGATTGGATAGAAACTTCTTGGAATACATTGTGTCAGGGGGTCTTCAAACTTGGTCCTTTTATGACTTGTGGACTTCAACTCCCAGAATTCCTCAGCCAGGCATATGTGCCTGGCTGAGGAATTCTGGGAGTTGAAGTCCACAAGTCATAAAAGGACCAAGTTGGAAGACCGCTAACATATGTAATAAGTAATAGAACAGCATATAAATGTATTTCCTTCAGCTGTGGTGGTGCAGTGGTTAGAATGCAGTTTGGCTGCCTGCAATTTGGTGGTTCGATTCTTACCTGCTCAAGGTTGACTCAGCTTTCCATCCTTCCAAGGTCGGTAAAATGAGGACCCAGATTGTCAGGGGCCAGATGCTGACTCTGTAAACCGCTTAGAAAGGGCTATAAAGCACTGTGAAGCGGTATATAAGTCTAAGTGTTATTGCTATTCTAGTGTAAAATTGTCTCACACAATAATAGAAATATGGATCTCCCTTACAAGATGCTTCTCTTTTCTCACACATCCTGGTCTCACCATTGTAAACCTCACTCCGTTTTCCCATGTGTTGAGAATTTATGAAGCTTACGTACATTAGGAAGCTGAATAAGGATTTTACAAAGCTAAAAAACATCATAATAAAACTACTGTGCCAGAATAAATAAATTACAAACAAAGGAGGATGACAGGAAGAGGGAGGAGAAGGAACGGGGGAAGATAATGATCCTGGAAAACAATCAAAAGTCGAAATAAACAAGAAATAGTCTATACCCGAAGAGTAGCAATGAGGCTATCATGGTAATGTGCCTGGAAGGTGAATTCCATAATTTGGGAGTTGTCCCAGTAAATATATTCCTATCAATAAATAACGTGAGGGAACAAGAAATCAGCAAAGACTCTCCAGTTGGCAGGCAGGCACGAAGATTTCCAGCAAACTAAAGTATTCTGAGAAATCCTGCTTTATTTATTAATTTCCCTATTAGCTTTTCCTTGAGTACTTTCGGCTAGAAGACATGCTTACGAATCCATGTGGTGCTTGTGTTCTTGGAAGGAATTATCCCAAATACTTTAATGCATGACTGATTACTCATCCACAAAAATGCTTCCATTTTCCCACCTTAGCAGCCAAGGCAGAGCACTTGCTGTGCTCTGATGTGCACAATGAGGTTGTCGCTTCTACTCTTGCAACACATGTTGTGACAGGATGTCCTTGTTGCCTATCTGTCATTAGGGCACAGCATCACAGTTTGTAATCCAGTCTTCTGTTGTACAAAAAGCGCTTTTTGTACAATACTTTTCAGCAATAAACTATGCCTCCTGCTCACCATAGGATGGGAGAAAAGGATGTGGCGTTGAAGGATGAGGTGTGAGGGTATGGCAGAAGCTCCTGTTGAATGTGGGGATGAATGTGTAGAATTGGCTACCGTCGGAGCTCTATAAAATTGATCAAGAATCACAGCAGTGGACACCAGTTTCATCTTTAGAAACGTCTCTAAGCTTTGCTGTAATTGATGTTTGCTACTTCGAAACACAGCTCTCGGCTTCATTGAGCAGTTAAAGCAAAGCACAAGTTGGCTTTTCAAGGCACTTCCCCCCCCCCTTCTGTTCAGTCAATCCAATTCTCACAGGAAAGTGCCTGCAGTTTTCTTGGCAAGAGTTTTCAGAAGTGGTTTGTCATTGCCTCCTTCCTGAGGCTGGCTAAGATTACCTAGCTAGCTTTGTATCTAAGATGGGACTCGTTTCCTGGTTTCTACACTGCTGCCTTAACTACTATGCCAAACTGACTCTCTTTCAAAGCAACATACTAGTTTATTTCATGCTAAGTATTAGAAACACACACACACACACACACTATATATATATATATATATATATATATATATATATATATATATATATATATATATATATATATATATATATATATATATATATATATATATATATATATATATATATATATATATATATATATATATATATATATATATATATATATATATGTCTTTGGTTCTTCGGGTTTTCTCCCATATAGAATTTGAAGTGTCTTGGCGACGTTTCGACGAAGTCCCATTCGTCATCTTCAGGCTGGTGCTTTCGGCTTCTGCTTCTAGGAGCAATGTGTGACTGTAGCTGTTTCTTCCTTTTAACTGCCAGTGGGGGTTTGAACTGATTGGCTGGGAGCTCAGCTGTGTTCTGATTGGGTGAAGGTGTGTTCTGATTGATTAGGGGCTTGGCTGTGCTCTGATTGGATGGGGGGTTGGCTGTGCTCTGATTGGATGGGGGAGTGTTCTGTTTGGGTGGGGGCTTTGTTGTGCTCAAGTTAGTCTGAGTTACAGGGATATATATATATATATATATATATATATATATATATATATATATATATATATATACATATATACGTATATATGTATATATGTATATATATATATGTTTTCTGAGGTTTTCGCGGGTGTTTGTATGTAGGTCTTTGGTTCTTCGGGTTTTCTCCCGCGTAGAATTTGAAGTGTCTTGACAACGTTTCGATGAAATCTCATTCATCATCTTCAGGCTGGTGCTTTTGGCTTCTGCTTCTAGGAGCAATGTGTGGTCTAAGCTGTTTTTTCCTTTTAACTGCCAGTGGGGGTTTGAACTGATTGGCTGGGAGCTTGGCTATGTTCTGATTGGTTAGGGGCTTGGCTGTGCTCTGATTGGCCGGGGGGTTGGCTGTGTTCTGATTGGCTGGGGGAGTGTTCTGTTTGGGTGGGGGCTTTGTTGTGCTGGAGAGGTTCAAAGTGGCCAATGTTGCAGCTCTGGTCTGGCTCCTGGTCTGTGGTCTTGCCTCATCATTGGTGTGGGTTTGGGTTTGCTTTTTGCGTGGATGTGTGGAGGTGGCATCCTGTGTGTTTCTGGTGTCAATCTTTGAGTTAGGAATACGTTTGTCAATAAGGGCGGGTTTCCAAATGGCTGGTAGGCGGGAGGTATCATCTCGTTTGTTCATGCTGTGGGGGCGTTTTTCTATCTCGATGGCTTCTCTGATTATTCTGTTATTAAAATGTTCAGTTTTGGCAATTGTTCTGGTCTTTTTGAAATCAATTTCATGTCCTGTGGATTTAAGGTGTTGGACCAGGGAAGAAGTTGGCTCCTCTCTTTTGACTGAGTTTTTGTGTTCTTCTATGCGTGCATTTATCCTTCTGTTGGTTTGTCCAATGTATGTAGTGGGGCAAGCAGTACATGGGATTTCATATACTCCTTGATTTTCTAACTCAATTTTGTCTTTAGGGTTTCTTAGGATGGTGGATATTTTTCTGTTTGTGCAGAATGCTGTTTTGACATTATATTTGTGCAGGACTTTGCTGATCTTGTCTGTGGTGCCTTTTATGTATGGGAGGAGGGCTTTGCCGTTTTCTTGTTCTCTGTCATGGATTTTAGTGGGAGTTTCTTTTTGGATTAAGTTGGAAATCTTATTTCTTGGGAATCCGTTGGATGTTAGTACATTAGTGAGAGTGTGTAGTTCGGTTTTTAGGTGTTGTTCGTCAGCTAGGCATTTGGTTCTGGAGATGAGTGTCTTGGCTACGGAGTTGATCTGTGCTGGGTGGTGGTGTGAGCGTGCGTGCAGATAGCGGTTTGTGTGTGTTTTCTTCTGGTAAATGGTGTGTCCTAGGGAGCCATTGGATATATATATACACACACACTGTGTTGTCTATTTATTTACTGAATTTGCATTCCACCTTTATTATTTTTTTACAGATAACTCAAGGTAGCAAACACATCCAGCACATGTTCCTCCTATTTTCCCCACAATGGCAACCCTGTCAGGCGCATTATGCATGCATGCATGTATGTATGTATTGTTATTCATTTATTTTTATGCCATTTTATACAGAGTGGAAATGCACCATTCTCATTTATTTTTGTGTATCACCTGAGACAAAGTGCTGTTTTCATGAAGGTCCCTTTTAGGGGTGCAAGAGTTTGTAGGTAAAGAATTCTATTCTGAGTTTCCATAATATGTCCTCTATAGAATAAGTATAGAATAAGATTGAAGGCTTATATACCTGGCAGCACAATCCTAGACTACATCAGAAACAAGTTATTATTTCTTTTGTTTAGATGATTGTTACTTATAACAAATAATGCAAAATAGGGGCATTTTCCCCCTCATGTATCAAGTCTGTCTGTTGCAGGCAATTTGGAGGGGAGACATCTTTTCAAATTTATTGTGGTGTAAACAAGAAAATTGACATTCTACTCATGGATTTTGAGAAAATACCCATATTATTGAATGCTTTAAAGACCTTAAATGAAAGAGATAAGCAGCTCTTGTTGGCATTCATCTAGCATTTATTCTACATCTTTAAAATCCAATCTCATATGGTGCTTCAGCATCACATAGATCAAGTTATCCGCCTGCTAATATATCTCACCCATGAAAAATAGGCATTGTGCTTCAGTGATAAGGGCTAACACATCTATAACTCAGAGGCTGACTGGACTGTGAGAATAAGTAATCTCATCAAGATAAGTTAAGGTTGGGCGGGAAAATCTACATTTAATAAGCACGTGGAGAATTCTGCTTAAATTTTATGAAATTTAGATGTTTGTGTTTATTAATCAATATCTTTACAGCGATCAGATACCATAATGCATACACCATCAGCACTAAGTCTGTGCATAAAGTAACAGAGATAATGTACTAAAAGAATAGAAACAACCATATTAAATGACAAGAAGAAATAGCAATTAAGAAAAAAAATTGGAAATTGCCCTTAAACTGCCTGCTAAGAGATAGATCTATTTTATTGCAGCTGAAGGCCAGCTGCTTAAAATAACTTATAGGGAGAAAATATGCAGATCTCAACGCAATATAAAATAAATAAATGCCCACTAAGAAAAACTAAAAGAAGGAACCAGGAAGATAGGGAGTTGAGTACCGTTTAACATTAGAAGAACACAGTAAAATATACATTTTATAGTATGTAAATTACAATTAATGGCTATACTACAACTTTTAGCCGTTCTTTTGAAGGCTCGACTGAACACTTAGATAACAAATGCACTGTTCTCTCTTGGTGCCAATTCAAGTATTTTGCAATTAAATGGAATAAGAGTTCCACTGCCAGGAAGATACAACAAGCTGTTTGAGTTTCAGCATCGGAAAGACACACGCTCAATCTTGGACGGAACATTGTTATATTTCCTGGGTCTGTTCATCAAAGGAAAGATGTCTTGCACTGCCAGTGAATGCTCTTTAAGGTGATAGATTGGAAATAAATGCTGATATATTTGTAAGCCTTTACCTGCTCAATCAACAGAGTTGTTAATTTTCCATGTATAAGGCAGATTAAAACATTGCTTTGTGAATATCACAAGCTTGGTTTTTGAACAGTTGACTTCTAGCATTTAGATCGTGCCAATACATCAACACTTCATCTCAGCCCACTTGTGAAGCAGCGAATGACAGTATCATCATCATATAATAGTATGGAAATTAGACTAAGGATTAAGGATGGAAGGTGGGATACAAGTACAGTGAGAGCTCTTCTAATCTCATTGGAAAGATAATGAGTATAAACTGGTTCAGCTCTGTGCCAATGGCACAGTAGACTTGCATCTAATGTTTTGAGTAAATTATCATTAAGTTAAGAAGACAACAATCCATAGAAGAAGCTGTCAATTTTTGCCGTTACTTGATCTGGGAAACTAGTTGAAATCCATTCTCAGATCTATGGAAACAGTATGGACAGATTTCCTTGGAAGCGCTAGAATATTTTGCTGGCAGATGGTGCCAAATAATCCATTGGTCAACTATCAAAAAGCATGGTCAAAGCTTCTGTATCCCCCAATAATTTGGGGGGAAATTATCAAATCAGAAAATTTTGGGAAGAGATTTTTTTGCATGTAATTTGCTGATTACAGCCAAGCATGATTAGATAATAGTTATCCAGGTGGTCTATTGGATCTCCTAAGGAGTTACTCTGGTCTTGGGGACTGAAAAAGAGGTGTCATCTTAGATAAAGAAGGAGGAAAAACAGACCCACAATTTCCTGGAGCTTTGCTATTTTTTAACTGATGATGATGATGATGATGATAATAATAATAATAATAACAATAATAATAATAATAATAATAATAATAATAATGATGATGATGATGATGATGATGATGATGATGATGATGATGATGATAAAGTTGGAAGGGACCTTGGAGGTCATCTAGTCCAACCCCCTGCTCAGGCAGGAAACCCTATACCATTTCGGACAAATGGCTGTCCAGTCTCTTCTTAAAAGCTTTCAGTGTTGGAGCATTCACCACTTCTGGAGGCAGGTTGTTCCACTGGTTAATTGTTCTAACTGTCAGGAAGCTTCTCCTGAGTTCTAGGTTGCTTCTCTCCTTGATTAGTTTCCATCCGTTGCTTCTTGTCCTGCCTTCAGGCACCTTGGAGAATAGCTTGACTCCCTCTTCTTTGGGGCAGCCCCTGAGATACTGGAAGACTGCTATCATGTCCCCCCTCATCCTTCTCTTCGTTAAACTAGACATACCCAATTCCAGCAGCCGTTCCTTGTATGTTTTAGCCTCCAGTCCCTAATCATCTTTGTTGCTCTTCTCTGTACTCTTTCTAGAGTCTCAACATCTTTTTTACATCGTGGTGACCAAAACTGGATGCAGTATTCCAAGTGTGGCCTTACCAAGGCATTGTAAAGTGGTATTAATACTTCATGTGATCTTGATTCTATCCCTCTGTTAATGCAGCCTAGCACTGTGTTGGCTTTTTTGGCAGCTGCAGCACACTGCTGGCTCATATTTAAATGATTGTTCACTAGGATTCCGAGGTCCGTCTCACAGTTACTACTATTGAGCAAGGTACCCTCTATACTATACCTGTACATTTGGTTTTTCTTGCCTAAATGTAGAAGGATTTAAGGATAGTTCTTTTTCAGACTCCGAAATGAAAGGACAGAAATATGAACTTGATTTGTATGTAAAATAAAGTTAACCAATATGCATTGCAAATTTTAGACTGCAATAAATTATCCTATCCAAGACAATGTCTCATGGCTTAGGAAATAGAGGAACAATGCACTGACTAGAACAAAGAGTCGTGTCTTGCGTGGGCACAGCAAATCATTCTGCCACATTCAACCAACTGGCTCATCATATTCTTATTTTACAGGAGGGACTCACATTTCTGTTCTAGTGAGAAAAAAAATGTTGCCTGGGAATAATTGTTGATTTTAGCAACTTTGGATCTACTGATCACTAAAGCTTTGTCATAGATGCATATCTTGTCAAACCAGATTTTGGAAAGTATAGTGTGAACATTTGAGGTTAGCCCAGGAGAAAAATTTAAACAGGACTGTCATGTTTTGATATATATTTATTGCTATCTGTATCTTCTTTGTGTTGTGGATGTATCATTTTGCTGGCTTTAAATATGTTTAAGGTGTGAACACGCACATTCTGAAATTTTGATGTGAACTTTCTTACATGCAACATCTTCTCAAGAACTTTGTAATAACCTGCCATTATCCAAAGCATGGTGAAATATCTATTAAAAGTAGAAGATGACTATCATAGTGAGAGATGATACAAAAATCTGGAGAGCAGAGAGCCAATTCTTCAACAATTAGCGTAAAATTAACTTTCCTAAAACTAATCTTTTCTTTTTGGTGTCCTGGAGAGAAACCAGTATTGGTAGACCATCTTAAAAGTCATCTGTACCAATCTCCACTCCTTGTATAAACACCCTTATCTTTTGAGCAATGTGAACTGAACAAGGAGTCTCTCTCTTCATTTGCTCAGGAAATATTGAAAAAAAGGGTGTTGTCACCTGGGACCATCCTTGTGACCTAAGTGTAATTTTGTTATTTAAGCTTCCATGAGTGTGATTAATCAATGAGTTAAAGCCTCTTGCTAGTTGATATATAAAGGACAGTAAAGGAGTGTATAGATAACTAATCCTATATCTTTTCTGGTCAAGCTGTTATTTAATTTGGGGTGGTAGTGATGATATAAGATTCTTTATTCTTAATCCCTGGGTTTCATTAGTTTCTGTTGACCATGAAGTGGTATTTATAACAAGTATGCGGGAGAGAAAATAAAAATAAAAAGCTTTGTTTGTTCATGCTTCTATGTGTCAGAGAAAATTGACAATATTCTCTGTGCTTTGCTACTATTTTCCAATAAATTCCCAAATGCACATTCTTAGACAGTTTCAAAGCTGATACTATACCTGAATTCAACATTGATGTAGCATTTGCCTTGCAGGTTATGGCAACTTTTGGGTGTAAACTATATGAAATATTATTCTCTTGGCTTTACAGCATATTCTTTTCTAATCAGAATGCTACTATTCTCTTACAGATGCAGCTTTTTGTAGCCACACTGCTCATCAGGTCTATTGAGAGAACTAAATAAGAGTGACCGCTTCTAGAAACATGTGATTCATCCAATAATAATAATAATAATAATAATAATAATAATAATAATAATAATAATAATAATAATAGTAAAGTTGGAAGGGACCTTGGAAGTCATCTAGTCCAACCCCCTGCTCAGGCAGGAAACCCTGTACCATTTCGGACAAATGGCTGTCCAGTCTCTTCTTAAAAACTTCCATTGTTGGAGCATTCACCACTTCTGGAGGCAGGTTGTTCCACTGGTTAATTGTTCTAACTGTCAGGAAGTTTCTCCTTAGTTCTAGGTTGCTTCTCTCCTCAGTTAGTTTCCATCCGTTGCTTCTTGTCCTGCCTTCAGGTGCTTTGGAAAATAGCTTGACACCCAATTCCAGCAGCCATTCCTTATATGCTTTAGTCTCCAGTCCCCTAATCATCTTTGTTGCTCTTCTCTGTACTCTTTCTACATCCCATTCTCTCTCTCTCTCTCTCTCTCTCTCTCTCTCTCTCTCTCTCTCTCTCTCTCTCTCTCTCTCTCTCTCTCTCTCTCTCTCTCTCTCTCTCTCTCTCTCTCTCTCTCTCTCTCTCTCTCTCTCTCTCTCTCTCTCTCTCTCTCTCTCTCTCTCTCTCTCTCTCTCTCTCTCTCTCTCTCTCTCTCTCTCTCCTGGCACGGTGCAATCTTGCTGTTTTCCGTATAGATAGCTAATTTGATGATTATTTTCCAAAGACAATTATTCCCAGATAGTTTCTGGCCATATTGAGCAAGGTGTAAAGAGGTTCAAGTGATAACTTGGGTGCAAGTGAAAGAAAGATAAGGATAACCTTGTCATAAGTTTGAAATCCTGTTATACGATACTATTTGAACAGAACAGTCTTCTTTCATTGCTGTTATATCTATTTACTGTCATGCAGAAGAGTATTTTTTTTCTCAAATCGTGAAGGCACATTTCACTGTAATATCCCAGAGGACAAAGGATTCTTAGTAGCCAACTGTGACCAATTTGCTAGGCAACTTGTAGCTAGAATCGTTCATTTTCTTTCCAGTTTGATTTCTGCTGGTCTCAGAGGATTATTTTAAGGGTCTCCTTATTTGGTTTTGATGAATATTGTTCGTTTGTTTTTCCTGTTGAGATTATCAAGGGTACAAGTGTGACTTTGGTAATTTGAGACCACTGTATGTTTGTTAAATTCTTGTCTGGTGTGCTTTGTAGAATCATCTCTATTGACCACTTAATTGATCACTAGTTTAAAAAGTAGTCAATACTTTTACTGGAGAGGGGGGGGAGGGAGGGAGGGAGAGAGAGAGACACAGAGAGAGAGACAGACACACACACACACACACAGAGAGAGAGAGAGAGAGAGAGAGAGAGAGAGAGAGAGAGAGAGAGAGAGAGAGAGAGAGAGAGACACACACACACACACACACACAGAGAGAGAGAGAGAGAGAGAGAGAGAGAGAGAGAGAGAGAGAGAGAGACAAAAAGAGATCTTTCAAGGAGGCAGTTATCTTTCCAATAGCTTGTTTTTGTGGACATGTATGCGCAAGTACACATGTGCATATATTAAGCAAACTGCTTTAAATCAAGGGACCAAGCATGTGAGTAGAAGCAATTTGGAAGGAGTCTTGGATAATGTCAGTTTCTTGAAGCCATAGCAGCTTAGAACAAGACAGGATTCCAGCCTCCGTTCCCTGCAGCATATATTTTGGATCTATTGTTCTATAGCGGGAAAGAGCAGATTAGAGAATGGTGCGGCTATTCTATTTTGCAAGAGCAGTTGATTGATTGATTGATTGATTGGCTGTCTGTCTGAATTCACACAACTTTGGGCAAGTCATGTAAATAAAAGTAAAAACATAAACCTACACCAACAGTTAAGTCAAATGACAGGGAAACATTTAATTAAAAATATGAATGAAATAAGAAACCTCCCCCTCCCAAAATTTTAAAAATAGCAGGATAAGCCTCAGATGCACAAAATAAAACAAAAACTGCCCAAAGCATGTATTTCAGTAGAGAGAAGTTCCCAGAAGACGGGCTTCAGCATGAGTCCGAAAGCTCAGAAGTGTAAATCTCTGATCCTGGTGGCCAACCCAGATTTGATCTTGCAACATTATCCTGGGACACATATATTTGTCTTCACTGCCTTCAAACACTTTCCCATGGACTAACTGTAGGAATTGCAGGGTACAAATTGCTCAGTCATTGCAGGGTACAAATATGGCTGGCTGCTTTCGTAGTGTTTATTGCCTTGTATACAGGTATTCAAATAGCATAAAGTAAGATGGCATCAGCATAGCAACAGCAGTTCTATTGGTGAAACCCCTTGCCAATCCTTAAGAATATACTAGCCAGGAGGCCCCACCCATGGAGCAGTTTTTCTACCACATCCTGCTGATGTAACCAGGCTGATATCATGTGAACCAGGTGATATCATGTACCAGCCTGGGGTACTTTCCCACATTGCCATGGTGATGTGAATGGATGAGATCATGTAGAGAGAAGAAGCATGCAGGTCTTGGAAGGGCAGTTTGCTGCTCATGACCTCTACCTGGCCCCCATCAAAAAACAGACAAAACAAAGAGGTCTCCTTCTGAAGCTCCTTCTCCTTCACAACTCTGGCCTTGAGGAATTTAAAACATTGGTTGACTGCACAGATGTCAAGGACCCAAAACATGGCGGGATTTATACATCAAAGCCAGTTCTTTGAATTGTACTCAAGAGACATATTGGCAACCAGAGCAAAGTAGCAAAATGCACTGGCTTATCTGGCTGACATATTTAGTACCTCCCAGAATTTTTGAGTGGTATTCAAAGTCAACCTCAGATACAATATGCTGCAATAAGACAGACTCCAAGGGATAAAGATATGATTGCCACCAACGCCTCTTGCTTCAAAAACCAGACAACAGGCCAGCATAATAACTTCTCCATACTAATTTCAATATCCGCCTCTTCATTTTGCATACCTTTATCATATTTTCAGGATTCTGTTATACCATCCCTTGTCAACTTACATTCACATTTTTAAGGCTGATACTTAAAAAAGTTCATTATCCTTAACTTGGGCAGAAATTTTAGTATTTTGATTTATTTTATTTGTCCTATTTACATGATGCCTATCATATTAAGACACTCTGGGCAGCAAATAAGCAAAACCCGGTTTGGTCTAGTGGTTAAGGTACCAGGCTAGAAAACAAGAGACCGTGAGTTCAAGTCCCGCCTTCAGCCATGAAAGCCAGCTGGGTGGCTTTGGGGCAGTCACTTTCTTCTCAGCCCAACTCACCTAAGAGAATTGTTGCTGAGGAGAAAATAGGAGGAACAAGGTGTGTCGGATATGTTCACCACCTTCAGTTATTGTAAAAATAATAAAGGTAAAATAATAAAGTTGCCTTCAAAAGAAAACAAAACAAGGTCCAGTGCAATCAACATCGTCACCAATCATAGACAACCTTACTACTAGCTTCCACAACTGAAGAGCAGATCCTACTTGGCCTTCTGAAAATTTTTTAACAAGAATAAATAATATGCACACCCCATAGGAATAAACATGATGTACTGTGATTAATATTGGCTTCCAATTTAGCAATTATAATTAATAAGGGAACAATTAATGTACTGGATTAGGACTTGGGAGTTTGGATTCAAATCCAACATCATTTATGAAGTTCATTAGGTTTTGTGGTCCAGCCATTCTGTCTATGCCCAGCCTCGCTCATAAAGTTGTTATGGTTACAAGGGAGGAAGAAGAAAAGTTTTTGGAAGGAAAGCAGGATAAGCATAAATCTAGGAAGCAAATAAATAGAAACCTGGTCATGGTTAATAATTACGGTTATTAATCTTCGTGAAGCATTTCAAACCAATGGCTCAGTCTGGGCTAGATGCAGTCTCTTAATCCAGGGTGTTCACAATGGTCTGTTGGTTGCCTGTTTGCCCTAGGTGTAATAAATGTTTATTCTGTAGAGGAAACATAAAATAAAATTAAAACAACTAAAATATCTATAGCGTAGGAGCTTTTGTTTAGCGAGAAAGCACAGTTGCCATGGCTGTGATAAGATCCTCTTGTCCCCTTAGCACATGGCAAAAATCAGTTTGCCAGATTCCTCCCTCTAAAAGTTCCATAATTTCTTTCTGTCCGTTCTGTTGTTTTCTAATGGCATGAAAGAAGAAGCAATAAGCAATAAGTCAATAAGTCAAAAATAAGTCAGCAAGTGTTGCATTGCCTCTGTACAAATCGATGGTGAGACCCCACTTGGAGTCCTGTGTACAGTTCTGGTCACCGCACCTCAAGAAGGATATAATGGAACTGGAAAAGGTGCAAAAAAAGGGCAATAAGAATGATCAAGGAAATGGAGCGCCTCCCTTATGAAACCAGATTGCAACGCCTTGGTCTCTTCAGCCTTGAAAGACGGCGTTTAAGGGGTGACTTGATCGAAGTGTATAAAATCATGCATGGGATAGAAAAGGTGGATAGAGAAAAATTCTTTTCTCTATCACACAATACCAGGACAAGGGGGCACTCCCTAAAGCTCGTAGGTAAGAAAGTGAGGACAAATAAAGGGAAATATTTCTTCACCCAGAGGGTCGTTGATTTATGGAATTCACTTCCAGAAGGGGTCATGACAGCTGTCAGCCTTGACAGCTTCAAGGCAGGGCTAGATAGATTCATGGATGCCAAGTGTATCGGTGGTTATTAAAACGGATGTCCATGTGCTGCCTCTATGTTGGTTGAGGCAGGCAGGATTCCCTTGAGTACCATTTGTTGGGGGTCAAGGGAAAGGGAGGGTTTTGCCTTCTCTTTCTGCTCAAGATCCCCATGTACAGTTGGTGGGCCACTGTGTGACACAGAATGCTGGACTCGATGGGCTTTGGCCTGATTCAGCATGGCTCTTCTTATGTTCTTATGTTCTTATGTTCAATACTGCAGCCTCTGGGGTCCACATATGGTTCACTTTGGACATTGGCCCACATTTTAGGACCTTCTCTTTTCCTGTCCTGGATTTTATGTAACTGCTAGTTTAGAATGTCATCCTTGTATGGCTATAAATAGGAAGGGGTACCCTCTGTGTCATTTTCCCCCTCCACCTGATTTACCCTCAGTCCATCATCTGGCTCTCCAACACGGCTTAAGAACCATTCTGCAGTTGTCAAATTTGGTCAGTTATGCCTTGTGTTTTCACTGGGGGCAAAAAAAAAAAAAAAAGGCTTTCAGCAAATGAAAATTTCTCAGGGCATGCTTAAAGATAAAGTTATCTCAGTCAAGCATAACTTGCCATTTCTTGATGGACATGTTTTGAGAACGTTGTCTTGGTTGTTTATAAAACCAGCTGTCATAAGTTGTAATCGGTAAATGGGGCATCTGGTTGTTAAATAGCTCGTGGTTGCATGTTTTTAGCTCAAAACCTGATGTGGCCTGCCAATCTTGTAAGAGACTTACAATGCCTTGAGTGATGCCCTTCATGGCGTGTTTTTGAATCCTACAATGTTCTGTTCTTTTTTTCCCCCCTTAATGTTTTAATACTCTACTAGAATATCTAGTGTGAGTTAGTAACAATGAGGTAATCTAAGTATGAGCTTCTTTCCCCTGTGCTCATTTTTTTTCCATAAGATGTGAAAAAAAGGATTGCATAAGTATTGGTTTCTTTGAATATTACACTTGAGTAGCTTAGAAGTGCCAATGAAAATTTCACCAAATATTTGAGGTCTCTGCTTGGCACTTTCAAAACTGATTTCTCTCTTGAGAGTTCATAAAAGGTGAGAGATGAAATAAAAAGGAAATTACTCTTTCCAATTTCCCTTTCAATTCCCCGGGAATCCACACTAGGTAGAAGACTCAAAGTATATAGAGTGTAAGAAATGGTAAGAATGTTCTTCTATTCCACGGGAGTGCTTTTCTGTGTCTGGGGCCAAGATGAGCAGCTAAGCTCAAAGTGAAGTGAATCGGTTTTAGAAAATCCAGGTAAGGCCTCCTGGGGTAGAGTGGGAAGTAACTGGAACACAAGGATGTGAAGAAAGAGATTTGCACCCATTTAAGTCTTACAGCCAATTCTCATCCATAATCTTTGGATCTATATCTCTATTTTTTTAAATTCCTAAATATCCTATATGGATCTGTGCCCTCCTTTGTGTGTCAATCATAATTTTCTTTTATTTATTTTATTTTCCCTAGTTTTGATCTATGTGAATCTTTCTTTCTGGTCTAAGTGTGCCATGGAGCCATTTTGTGAATGTTTATAAGGTTATCATATTAAGCACCAATGAATAGACAAGCATTGTCATAAAACTTCAAGAAACTGGCCGCTACCACTGTCTTTATCCTGGCTTATTACCACTTGAAAAACGGGTAAAAATGGATTATTGCTGCTTTTGGGTTTTTGATTTGTTTATCTAAGTGACAGTAATAAGATGTTTGGCTGTATAGTTTACGCTGTTAAGATTATATCATAAATTAAATATGAGCTAGTAGATCTTTGAAGTATTGATCATAACTGATCTTTAACATTGTTTTTGTATAGAACTTATTCCTTTCTCTTTTGAATGTGAAGAAGGTATGTTGGAAGCATTGAAGTAGCTTCATGATTTGCATTCTGGTTAGGTTGTTCTCATCTGTCTTGTATTCTAATTTTTTTTTTCATATGCTAGTCTGGGGGTGGTGGTGGATGTAAATAGGGATATTACATCTAAGGAGACCATGATCTCATCAGGAACCACATTTAAGTCTTGTAATTTTGTCAGAAATTGTCCGGATGATGTGATTGTACTGTTCACAGCTTTGAGCATGTGCCATTCAAACCATTGTTAAAACAAAATACACAACTTCTCTGGACCAAACTTTAAACTCTGATAGTCTTTAAAAGCTTTAGAGACGAAACTTGGCAGTTTGACATGGCATGACTTGATGCTAATCTTTATTGTATGCTAGAATGCTTTATGGAGTTGATTGCTCTCTCATCATAAAATATGGGACCTCCTTATACACTTGGTAGTTTATTTAAGGCATCTTTTTTTCTTTTGTTAGTGTTTTAACACATATTTAACCTTGGGCTTCTCAGCCTTGGACCTAGGGGACTGTAAGTTGTTGACATAACAAACATATCTGTCCTGAGAAATTTCATTCATTCATGATGAATGGAAGTGATGTTACCATCACTTCTTCCTTTACCTCAATTGCAAAATTGGTGTTCCTACCGGTAGGTACTGAATCCTACCACTGATATCTGAATTCATAACTATGCTTCTGTGCTTGGCATCCAAGTTAAGCTAGGATTTCTGGATTTATACTCTTTCATTTGGCCTATTTGATTTGGTCAGTAATGAAGCAGGATACTGATTGCTATAACTCAAAACCTGAACATTCCTATTTGTGTATTTTTATTTTGCAAAATGGGATTGCAGAACTACATAGTGCAAAACTGACTAAAAAAAAAAAAGACAAAGCAGATCAAACAACCCCCCCAACAGTCCACAAAATAAAATTAACCAATCCAAAGCAAAAAGGGGAAAAATGCAGATTATAATTAATCCCATGTTGGCCTGACATGCTAACATATATTTTTTTTGTTTTTGTAATCAAATTTCTATACCGCCCCTCTCCCGAAGGACTCGGGGCGGTGTACAGCCTAAAATTTAAAAAACATATAAATATACAAAATTTAAAATAATTAAAAATATTACATAATATTACATAATGTATGTACATATTACATAATGTATGTACAATTATAGAAATTCTAAAGCACATCATGCAATTTGAAGACCTTCTCGAATATAACAGTATTTGTTGCAGTTTTACCATGTTATTTCAGCATTAACACAGAAGAGGGAAATAAATTCAGTTTAGGAGGAGTGTAAATTTCTTTTTTAATTGAGGAGGCTTCATCCTATTGTCCAACAGTGTGCAGAGATTTTCAAAATAAAAGTGGAATGGTTGACTCATGAATCCCACTGCAGTTAGTCATTTGGCCTTTTTGAAAGAAATAAGAGAACCACAGGAATCACATTTTCAGAAATGGATTAGGAGACAGAAATACAGTTACAAACGGACAGCTTGTTCTCCAGCTGCATTCATGTAACATAAAAGATCCTTCTGAAAGGTTGCTCATATGAATTTCTCCTAGGGTATAATTAGGTCAGTCCTAGCAACACAGAGCAAGAAGGAGCTGTGTAACTCCAATTCAATCCTCTGTTCAGTGCAGGAAACCAGGCACACATCCAGATTGTAGGTTTACAAACTCCAGTACTTATTTGTATTAACATGATGAGCATTTAATACATAACCCACCCCATCTTAAGTCAAGGATGTCAGACTCAATTTCACTGAGGGCCACATCAGCATTGCGGTTGCCCTCAAGGGGCCGGGTGGGGTGTGGCCAGGGTGGGTGCGGCCTACTGGGTTGGCGTGGCCAGCTCTACATCATTCGCATCAAGTGTGCCTGGGGGGGGCTGGGCAGGATTGGGATAGATCTGAGGGTCTCTGGCAGAAGGGGGTGGGACCAGGACAAGTGCCAAGGCATGGTCCACTGGAGGAGCCTCACTGTTCCTCTCAGGCCATGCGGGGGGTGGCTTATGGAGCTAAGACTGAATGTGTTTCAGCATAGATGGCCACCACAAAATTGTGCATTGGCTCCCGGCCAGGGCCAAGGCAGAGGGGCCCGTTCCTTCACTTTTTCCAGGATGGCTTCGTGGGCCACATGAAACCACTTTGTGGGCCACATTGACATGTCTGCCTTAAGTACTTTTGTTGGAGACATGGACTAGGACCTGAAGATAATGCTATAAGTCAGTGATGGCGAACCTTTTAGAGACCGAGTGCCCAAACTGCAACCCAAAACCCACTTATGCATCGTCGAGTGCTGGGTGGGTATGGCCCATTGGCTGGGTGTGGCCCATTGGGTGGGCATGGCTGCGGTGGTAACGGCAGACTGGGTGGGCCTAAAAAGTTCAATCAATTCCAACTTTGCAAGATCTTTTTTTTCCCACGAGAAGTTGAAATTGACTGAGTGAACCTTTTTTTTTTTTTTTTTTTTGCACACGATGCCGGAGGCCTAACGTGAAAAGGTTTTATAAAACCCAGCTGAAGGTCTAGGACTGGGGCGACGGCGCGCGTGCCCATAACCCACGGAGAGGGCTCTGAGTGCAGCCTCTGGCACCCGTGCCATAGGTTCGCCACCACTGCTATAGATACAAATAATAGGTACATTTTTTGAAAAGTGTATATCGCCACCATAGCAGAAGTGGAAACTCATCCTAGGTTCTTTGTCTATTGTTCACTGTGGGCCCACATAATTATGAACCTAATTATCTTTAACTTTGAATGAGAAAAATTTTTTGAATCCTAACAATGACTTTACATCCTCATACCTATTTTATGATACTTAAGAAATTACATCCTAGGAGATAAAATTAGCGCATTTAATGACTTTAAAAAGTGGGAAAAGTGACAGATTTTGAATCATTCCTAAAGAGGGTTTTATGATTTTTTATTATAATTTATTTTTTACATGGGAATTTCAAATAGCTGGGTTGATAATGCATTTAATTTCTTTGCCACATGTGTTATTGTTTTTAACAGAAAATAATGACTGTCTTAGTGAATTACTAACATTAAGGAAGAAATGAATTAATAGATTAACTTGAGTTTAGATCTCCAGCAGCAAAAGTGAAAATTTATTTTATATTATTATTATTATTATTATTATTATTATTATTATTATTAATAGTAAAAGAGCTGGGTTTTCTTTCTGCTGTTATCTAATATCTCACATTTCAGGTGGCTGTTTGTGAGTAAACGAGATAAATATGCTTAAATTTAATAAGCTTCTCTAGAATTATCATGAAATACATTGAAGAATTTAGCAACACCTAAAACCAGAGGTCAACAGTGTGAAGCTCCTGCATCTGTATAGCCTACATAGCTTTTCCAGTGAAGAAAGAAAAGCTATTTCAACCAGACTGAATAGTGACTAGCTAGGCTTTTAATATCTCCATATATTTATAATGCTGTCGGTATTTTGGAATCATTAAATAGAAACAGATTTCATTTATTGGTGATGCAAAGAGGTAGCTTTATTTTGTATTTCTGTTTGTGTCTGTATCCTTGTGAGAACAAGAGGAGAGTCAATGGTGGGAAAACATGACATAATGGTCCTCATATGTAATAATATATAAGCTGCTGTGAAATCTACAGTGTGCTGCTAGAAAATCAAAAGACCGATTTGCAGAGATGAGTAAATCCTCAAGCTGCGGAAAGTACTTGAAAAGTGATTAATCATGATTTCAATGAAAATATATAATATCCAGAGAACAGAGAGTAACTAACTTATTATTCAAGCAGCATACTCACAAAGAATCCTATCTTAGCTGATTTTCTGTTTGGCGGTTCGTCAGAAATAATACTTCTGTCTTTCCTTGTTATTCTAAATACCATCGTTAGATTAAATAACCCTTTGCCAGGACTGCAAATTAAGCAAAACGAATAAGATTAAATCTGAATGTCTTCAGATATAATCCTGCCCCCCCCCCAAAAACCTGAAACTCAAAACTTTCCCACGTAAATGTCTGAGTAACAAAGTTATTAATGAATACTACTTTCTTATAGTTTTATAGATCCATTAGAGGTGCTTAGAAATGTTGCTTATTTCTAAGGACTAACAGAAGACATTTATAGAACAGTTGGTTGGACTAAACAGAGCGATTTAAACCTTTGTAGAAACATATGTACGATTACTTTCAGCATGCATGCAAATTTTGTCAATTGTGTATTTTAAGACTGTTCAAGAGATCCGAGATGAAAATACCAAACCAGCATCACAGTCTGGTTTGGAAGCATCACTGCTTCAGACAGGAAGGCAGTGCAGAGAGTGGTGAGGATGGCTGAAAAGATCACTGGCAGCTCCCTCCCTTCCATCCAGGACATAGCACAGAAGCGCTGCTTGAGCAGGGTCTGTAAGATTATCTGGGACGCTACACATCCTCTTCACAACCTGTTTTCCTTGTTCCCTTCTGGGAGGAGGGGGCTCTGTGGTATCTGAAGCAGAACATCCAGATTCAGCCATAGTTTCATTCCATACAGCATTAACCTTGTGAACTCTCAAGCTTCCTCCTTCCGTTATATATTCAAGATGGACAGTATTTAATATTTATTTGCTACGTATATGTAGAGATGTGGGTCTATATGTTGTTCATAGTATGTTTAGGTGTGTGTCATGTATGTGTTTCACTTTGAGAGCTGGCAACTAAATTTCATTTTTGACGTGTGCCATTTTGCCCACAGTAAAAAAAATGATAATAAAGGTCTTATCTTATCTATCTTATCTTATCTTATATGCAGTGGGGATGGGAGAAAGATGGGTAGCTGAAGGAGTGCAATAAACAAATTGCTTATTTATAATTTCAGCTACACACGGACTTGGATCCAGGAAGCAGCAAGATCAAGTACATCTTGTCAGGTGATGGTGCTGGGACTATCTTCGTGATCAATGACAAGACAGGAGACATCCATGCTATGAAAAGACTTGACCGGGAAGAAAAAGCAGAGTACACGTTGACTGCTCAAGCAATCGATAGGGATACAAACAAACCACTGGAGCCTCCTTCGGAATTCATTATTAAGGTGCAAGATATCAATGACAACCCACCAGAATTTGTAGATGGCCCATATCACGCGACTGTTCCAGAAATGTCTCTTGTAGGTATGTATGACAGAAAGAGATTTCCACATTTCTTCACAAAGCATTTTATTCCTCCTTGCTTTTGCATTTCCAGATTTGCATTTGAGCAAGCTTTCTTTCCAAGCAATTATTTTAGTCCCTCTGAAAGATGAATTGTTTGGTGAACAATTAGGTTGTTTTGCATTACAGTTCAGGTATTGTAAGAGTAGTGTTGCTGAAGCTGTTTATCAATATTTGTTCCAGCACATCTTTGTGATACCATTAGCATTAGGTTAATATTTGTCTATCTGGAGAATTTCTTTTTTCCTAGTTCATGTGCAGCACTTAGGATCTATGGTTACACGTTAACATCTCCTATATTTCTTTTGAGATATAATTAGCTCTCAGTGGTTATATAAAAATGTATCTGAGAGCAAAAAGTCCATTTTATTCAATTAAATGTTTGAACTAAGAGAAGTTAAAGCAAAATAAGCACTGAAAATATAGGAGAAATGTCTTGGAACTACTTTTGGGGACAAAAACAACTGGTAATGAAGCTTTGCATATTGGAATTTGTTGCACAAAGTTATGGTTAGTAGCACAGGCTCTATTGTTGGACACTTGCTAATTGGAGTGGAAGGCATACTAACACAATTAGAAAGTTGATAGATACGATGATCTACATATTTAGATGCAAATGTAAAGTTAGCTTTTTTTAAATAGAGGTAAACGCAAATGTCACTTCAAATTTACAGATAAGGATGTGTTAAACCACGCATATCCAATTTGAACTGACCCATCACTTTCCCTATCAGTAAAAACTGCTTCACAGTGATCACTAATTAATCTGAAAATGCATTCTATAATCCTAAACTTTCAGTTTAATCTATCTCCAGGAAGATAAAAGTGATGGTTTGAAATGCATCCTTGAGCTTTTGGTAGAAAAGGGATATTAATTAAGCTACACAAATACAGTCTTCTTCTTCTTTTTTTTTTTGCATTATAATAAATGTGGACTGAACCAGCTTCAAATCACCCACATTGTTGTGAAGGTAATGACATGATCTGGGCCATCAGGCTATTTTTTTTAATAGCCTGTTACTTCACAGAATTATTAGAATAAAGTACAGGATATATAATTATATAACATAATAACAATAACAGATTGCGAGACTGCAAATGAGAAATGAAATCTCCCCACATTTCTCACCATACGCCAGGTTAACTAGGCCCTATTTACCATTTCTCACCTTGCTTTGCAAATTTCTCTCTTTTGCTCTGTATTCTTGCCCATAGACATTCTGAGGGATCTTGCCTTATTTGAAGGTAGCCAACAATGTGACTTTCAGCAATCTCTATAAAGCTGTCAAGATGAGCTGCTCATAAATGTTTACTTGGAAAAATGCCTGGATGCTTTATTCTCAGTGTTGTGTCCTGTCTTGGAACTAAAAACAATAGACTGTCCTATTGCAGTTTTAAAACAGAAGTACAGCCATCCACATTGAGTTTAAGAGGCCATAGTTGCTCTTTTTTTGACAGCCAGCACAATCAGCTCTAAAAAGCTATTGTCTATACTAACTGGAGTGGGCCCAGAAGCATTTGTAAAGTTGCGATTGAGCGGGCTTGTCAGTTCCATTTCTTCTGGAGGTTTGAATGCCTTTGCTCCTTTTAAATGTTTCTGCCGAAATTGGCATAGGAGTTCTCTATTATTGTGCCGGCGTCCATGACTCAAATGTGTGCTTAATATGTTAAGCTCCTTTAATTATACCCCAGGGCAGCGAAGGCCTATGGCTTAGACATTTATATGTTTTTGCCAGCACGTTGGCGAGAGAATGCAAACACTTGGCATTAAAAAGAGAAAAGAACAAAGAAAATATGGAGTGTTGAGTGAATGTTAATAATGGCTACAATTCAAAGCAAAGCATATGAAAGATAGGTTCGTGGGCAAGACGTTATTCATCAAATGAAAAGTTTATTGAATTAAACTATACATTTCTATCAGCAGAAAAATAAGATGTTTCTTGAAGCTTGCAAAATAAAATAAAAAAAAGACTTGGCAGGAAGTCTATGGAATACATAACTCTTTCTTCATCCTTTTCTAGTTTGACTTCCAGAGACTGGGATCTGGAGACTTATTGTATGGAGCAGGAATAGAGTTGTTAACAGCTCATCTTTTGATTGAGATGTTTATAAAATAGTAAGATGAGCTTCCCCAGATGGGGTGAAGGCAAATGGTGACATGTACATGATTCTGCAGTGATGGAAATGATGCAACCATTGATGCAATGAAGTTGTGATGACATCACTTTGATGTCAGAATAGCTTGTTATGGGTAACACTGACACAGCACAGTGGTTATTTGAGACTTACTTTCTTCTCATAACAGTCAAGATCACTGTAATTTTGGGCTTGTGTCTCTCTGTGTGTGTGCCAATGTGATTTTTTTTCCCTTATAAAAGCAATGATTTAATGGATAGACAAGGAAGCCCAAACCACTATTAGATTTGAGTCCATTAACTTTACTAGCTCGAATAAAAAACATCTGTCCATCTAACCATTTCCATGAAGTAACCATTTGAAGTAATTTTTCCTACTGCCTAAAAGAAACCCATGTTTATTTTGCTATCATTTTATAATGCCACAGTGAGGTCTGTATGGGTTTTCTAAACAGTTTTCTAAAAAGGTTTTTTTCCCCTTAGTAAAAGAAATTTCTGTTTTTATACATTTTGTTCAGAGTGCTTGAGTATTTTCTTTTGAATTTCTTTACAATGCTTTTCAGTGTACTTGATCAAATGACATACTGTAATGGAGAAGACAATAGTTGGTGGTGTTTTCTGTTTATATGTGTGCGTGTGTGTGTGTGTGTGTGTTTGTGTGTGTGTGTGTATATGTATGTGTATATGTATGTATATGTATATCCATAGTTTACTCTGACTGCCCAATGAGATAGATTTCCTTCCGATTTTTTTCTTTGGAATTTTATTGAAATGCATGCCAGAACCTAATAAGGCTTTTGAAGGGGTGTGTGCAAAATGAAAAAGAGTGAAATTTAGTAAGGAAGCCAACTTAACTCCTACACATTTCAATGCTTCCCCTCCCCCTTTATTTTTAAAGGAGATTTTCTCCCATTCAATAGAAGAAATTAGAAAAATAAAATATTATTAGGACAACAGAGCTATTTTCACTTGCATCAAACAATAGTAAAGCTATGGCAGTCCTTAAGAACTCTCCCAAATCCAGCCACAGACCATTCTGCCTTAGAGTCTGTGGAACTCCTCATTCATCCAGGTCATAGTTGTCCCACAAGGGCTTTTTCAAAAGGCAACTTGGCTTTTTTTTTTTTCCTTTGAGGAAGCTTCATTCAAGCAGCTTCTTCGGTTCTGGGGGAATGGTGGGTGCGATAGAAGAATTAATTCTGAAAGGAGAGGGAGGGAAGGAGGGAGTGGAAGATTGTATTTCTTTGCAGTCATCTGGTTGTTAGCACTCTCCCTGAGAACTCTTGAGGCCACTTGGGCATTTAGCTTTGATCTCAGGGTCACCTGAATCAAATGCGGGTTAAATCTTCTTGGAACTGCTGCAAGGGCTGCATTGTAGACAGGAAATAGGTAGTGTCTTATTCTTCTCCCTCTGTTGAGAGAGAGCTGCTTGGTGTTAACATAAATGGCCTATTTTACCCCTCTTTCAAACCAATCACCCTCTCTATCCAGAATAATCCAGAAGATCCTTCTTCTTCCATAAGGGAAAAAAAACTCCAGTCCAATTGCCTTTTGGAAAAGCACCTTTGGGACATATTAGCTAAGCAGTCTGGTTCCCATAGTACCGTAGCTGTCTCTCAACGTTGTTTCTCAGCAACTGATAATTCAGAGGCAAGACACTTTTGATCCAGGTGGTAACCTAATAGACATTATGGCTAGCAATAAAATATTTTTTTAAAAAAAAAGAAATCTCCCCTGGGAAACATTTTCAAAGTGTCCTTTTCCCAACCTAATGCACAGTAGAAGCTCAGAGTAGCCTCTTTCCTTTGCAAGTCCTCAATCTGAGATGATTGTTCTTAAGTATTGTGTGCATGTCTCACCGAATTACTCCAACTGCAAATGGCTGTAAAGGCAGTTCAGTGTAAACAGTTAATTCTGCCTTTTAACCTTTGATGTAGCAGAAAATTCAAGCTCAAAAGTTGAGTCTGTTACTACTCTTAATAGCTTTCCTGTTGCAGCCACATCTGCTGGCTTTCTTCATGCTTTTAGTCAATGGTAAGTACTTTCATGTAAGGGGAAAAAAAACTCAATGCAGTTGACGGCTGGAGGTGAAATGGGTAGAATCTTGAAAACAATTTTAAAAATGTTTTAAGTTGAGGATTCTACATGGGAAATTAGTTGCTTAGAATTTACTAGACATATTACAAGTTCTAGACACACAGTGAATACCACACTCTCAAGCGACATACCAATAAAACATATATCCACTGAAGAATAACTAAATGTATGCAACAGTAATTGCCTATATTAAATCACCCCATTTCTGAAAGGTATCTTTTGCCCAGGTATTCCATTTTTTTTTTTTACATTTCATGTCAAGGTAGATTACATGTAACTTTCTAACTCTGCATTTTTGTGTTGTTGTTTTTATATGCACATTTTCAAGCTACTGCCATAACTGAACCTATGTGATCATTCAATTTTATTTCTATATCTATTTTGTTCTTAATGTTTGAAATGAAACTCTAGTGGACAATCACTTAAATAAGAGCCAGCAGTGTGCTGCAGCTGCCAAAGCCTTGGTAAGGCCACACTTGGAATACTGCATCCAGTTTTGGTCACCACAATGTAAAAAAGATGCTGAGACTCTAGAAAGAGTACAAAGAAGAGCAACAAAGATGATTAGGGGACTGGAGGCTAAAGCATATAAGGAAAGGCTGCTGGAATTGGGTATGTCTAGTTTAATGAAGAGAAGGACGAGGGGGGACATGATAGCAGTGTTCAAATATCTCAGGGGTTGCTACAAAGAAGAGGGAGTCAAGCTGTTCTCCAAAGCACCTGAAGCAGGACAAGAAGCAAAGCATGGAAACTAACCAAGGAGAGAAGCAACCTAGAACTAAGGAGAAACTTCCCGACAGTTAGAACAATTAACCAGTGGAACAACCTGCCTCCAGAAGCAGTGAATGTTCCAACACTGGAATTTTTTAAGAAGAGACTGGACAGCCATTTGTCTGAAATGGTATAGGGTTTCCTGACTGAGCAGGGGGTTGGACTAGATGACCTCCAAGGTCCTTTCCAACTTTTTTATTATTATTATCATCATCATCACCATCACCATCATCACCATCACCATCATAAAATGCAGAAAATTCAGAATTAAACATGCAGTGATGCTCTAGATAGCTTTGAGATTTGAAAGACAGGTAACCTATTGTGTGCATGTGTGTGTTTGTGTGTGTGTGTTTTGTCTTTTGAAAATCAAGATTAGCACTTCTGTTATACAGAGATACAGATGCAGATATATATAGAATGTGTTTTTCAAGCTTCATCCCCAGACAACAAGTTCGACTAATAAAGTCCAGGAGGGAGATTTTATTTTTCCTAGATTGTTCTGGGATAATTATACTTCTAATAATAGGCTTTTCAGTTTCTATAAATTCCTGACTTGGAGCCCAACTTTAATTTAATTGTCAAAGCTTTAAGACAATTTCACAAGTGTAATCTTAGCACATGCTTAAAAAAACAACAGTATCAATTGTTATTACATTTTTAAAGAATAAAAGAAATACATCTCCCCCAACTGATTATCTGCTAATAATTATTTGCAAATATGTGTCAGTATAATAAAAATTAAAAGTGATTCGCAGATAGGAAAAAGGGAAGATAATTTATAACGAAGAGAAAAATCCTCTTCTTTCATCCAAGTCATTTACTGAATTTGGTGACAGATTTGGAAGAGATAAAAGAAATGCTCCAAGACAGGGGATTTAATAGCTTTAAGAGATTATGTTAAAGAAGACAAAATCATAGAAGCCAAAGTGGATTAGCCATGATAGCTAAAGGAAATCCATGGTACATAGCTTTGAATATCAGAAGCTGGAGAAGAAAAAACAGCAGGAGGGAATCATTGCTTTCATGTCCATTTTTTTGGAGCTTTTATAAAGCAACTGGGAGCCAATTTAGGGTAGTTGTTAAAGCTCCAGGCTAGAAACTGAAACAAAACCTACTGGATGATCTTAGACTAGTCACCCTCTCTCAGCCTTACGAAGAAGAAATTAAGAGGAAGTCACTTCCAAGAAACCTTGCAAGAAAATGGCATGGACTAGCCCAGGTAATCACAAACCCTCCCTCCCTGCCTCCCTCCCTCCCTCCCTCCCTCCCTCCCTCCCTCCCTTCCTTCCTTCCTTCCTTCCTTCCTTCCTTCCTTCCTTCCTTCCTTCCTTCCTTCCTTCCTTCCTTCCTTCCTTCCCAGATGAAACATTCATGCCTTGAAATAATATTGCTGCATGATGCCACATGCCTGGACCTAGCAAACTTGTATCTGAAGCAAAGCCCTCAAGCAACAAAGATGTTGTACAAGCCATTTCGTTTTTAGATAACGAGACCAAGTTATAAGCAAGATAGAAGGGTGAATGAATTAATCTCTGCAACACTCTGCAGAGAAAACCCAGGGAACTTGAGAAAAAGAAGCCTTTTATTTGCGGCATGCTGGAAAGATTAATGTTCTCACATTTTATCTTGCATATAACACTGTACTGTTATCTAAAAATGAAAATGCTTGTATTGTGTCTTCATAGTTTGAGGGCCTCCAAAGATTCCATCATGGACTATTCAGGGTAGAAATAGGTAGCAGTTTTTTCACAGAGGCCACAAGTACAATTGTTTGGAAAGCTGTAGGGTGCAGTGGTTGGGACAGCAGTGACATATATGGATAGAGATAGGACTTCATAATGAAGGAGCACAATGGCTCATGAGTTAGGAGGCTGGGCTGAAGATCGGCAGACTTGCTGCTGCCATGGGGTGGGTGAGCTCCCGTCACATGCTTCAGCTCTGCTGTCGAAAGCAGGTGACTGCAAGTAGATAAATTGGTACCACTTCTGTGGGTACCTCAAATGGAGCCCCCAATTGGGCAGCCCTCATGCACTTATAATGTCACCGGCAAATCCTTTCACCATAGAGGCACTTTGGTGCTTCCAACACAAAAGTATTACTGTTATGACCTCATGCTTTTCAGGGTGATATCTTTTTTTAAAAAAAACCATTAAATACACTTAAGGGCATGTGTGTTTATAAATTCAACGTAGTTGGAAATAATTTCATTGATTTTTGCAATACTATGGGGCTCCAAAAATGGGTTGAACGGCTATGTGTGATTCTTTTCTTGGGTATTCACACGGAAGAAACAGCAATCCAGTTTTCACTGTATAAGAGAACAAATGAAATTTGCCAAGCAAAAGTGGCAAAGTTGACTTCTTCTGCACTTCATAAACCATACAGACAGGATCTGCAAGTAAGAGACAACAGTTACTTGTATGTGTTGGAGCCAGACTAATTTGTGTTCAAGTAAGCCATGATTTGTCTAGTGGATGGTTGGGTTTGTGCGACCCATAATAATTAATCAATTTCACCTCCAGCTACTTTATTATATGAACTCAATCATTGCCCAATTCACCCCAAAAATGGGTTAATCATTGTTAAGTATGCAGTGCAAATGAAGTTACTGAATAGCTAAGGAAACTGAGTAGACTCTTATTTAATTTTTGTTGCCTTTATCGTGAATGAAAGCCACTGACTTCTAGCAATGAAACACATTCAGATTCAAAGCAAATCCAACTGTAAGATATGGAATCATCTAATATCTTTGTAACATTGTAAGTAGTAATGTCAAGCAAAGGAAAATCAGAAGTCCAGGTAGCTCAAATGAATATAAAGGTTTATTGCAAGCTTATGCTCTCTATAAAAAGCTGAACTTCTAACAGTTAAAGCAAATTGGCAGTAAATAAGAGTCAATGGGCATGAAGGCACTCAAGTCTGATGAAGCATTTGACCCCTCCTTTGGGCTCAATCTGATCAACTTCTACAAGCAAGAACTAGATCAACTGTCTTTGCTGTAAACGATATCATTTTATTGAAGTATAATCTTTTCAAATTTATTACCAGTAGGGAAGTGCAGAATTAATGGATCCAATAATGGAATAGGTCACAGAATTCAAGAATTTTGGTTTCTCCCAGACCATGTTGAATGTCCTTCAGGACCATGCCATTCTGGGTGGTTTGGTTGATGGTTTGCAAATGCAAACCCTCCAGAAATAGCTCATTTTTGACTCCATGGTTCCGAAACAAGCCTATTGTAATCTGGAATACCATTGTTTGTGACACGTCAACTTGCTTCTAGTTTGGAGAAATTGATTCTACGGTAGAAATCAGAACTGCATAATCCTGACAGGAGGAAAATGTCCTCAAGAATAGTCTGTTCCCTGATCAGTAATGTTTTCCTTATTATCAATATTCAGCATTTGTTGTAGAGAAGATGAAGAGAAATTGTCTGCTCCTCCTATGCAGAAACTGTCAAGCAGACCTTCCTTCTTCCCATCACCCAGTTCAGTGGAATGCAGAATCAACAGTAGGAGCCCCTTTGATGGACTGAACAATTGTTTTGTCAGTGGAGCAAAATCTTCTGCCTCTGATGTCATGGAGCTGTTCGTTCAATATACCTTTCTAACCACTTTTGATTGAATGATAAAGATGCTGCTGAGTTTTCATCAGCAATGCCAGGGATCATCTACGAGAAGCTGTTCTGGTAAAGAAAACATGAATTAGGGTTTCCTTAGGGCCGACAGCTTGGGGTTGATTGACCAGATGCTTTAGATGGCACTGTTGTGTCATGTTGAGAAGTAGCAATTTGTCTCAACAGGTGCATGCACCAAAGAGAGTTCCTGGGATTTCCCCTCTGAAATACTAGGGGAGATTAGATGTTGCTCCTCACAGATACTTCAGCTGTCAGGCCAACAGATTTTTGTAGCTTTGTATCTTAGCAAGTTGTTGTAATCACAATATTAATAATAATAATAATAATAATAATGAGAAGAAGGCAGACTAATTTTGCCAGTTCTAGAAATCAGTTTGAATATGTTGCTTATTCTTCTCCTGCTTCCTTTGTACTTTCTAGAATTGCACTGATTTCTCTCTTATTTCTTTACATAAAGAATAAGAATGAATATCCAAGGTTCTTGGGATTTGATGGGGTAAAATGCCAAATCCACTCTAACCATCTGACTGACTGTGTAACCAACCATAACAAGAAAGATTATGGCATAAACCAGCCGTGGTGGTTTGGTCTCGGTTCCATTATCTTTGCCTGCAATCCAAGCATGTAGTGGTCCTCCTTGCATACAGATAAGACATTAAGATAGATCTCAAATGGTGCTTTCTTCAAGAACCAGCCTTTAGAAACCAGTGGGTTTCACAACTTGATTGCATCTATTTCCTAAAGGACAAACACTTTCTTTCCATTGTAAGCCTGGCAAAGGTTTCTGAATCTGCTCTGATACTCAACCAGTTCTGATCTTTGTGAAAGAGCTGGAAAGCTGAAGCACAACAGCAAATTGCAGACAGCATAATCATAGAGAGAAATATATACTTGTTTAGTTTTCTATTGGTTTTGAATGGGGAAAAGATAGATAGCTGCAAAAGTATGTGTTAACTGTACAGAGTTGAATTGATCATTAGCCATGTATTTCACACCTATGGGACCTTATTTGTCTTGGCTTAAGTTTCCTTGCATTCAGTAAATTGATTGTGTTTGTATGTGGTATGAATGTGGTTAATTTTAAAATTGTTATTGTATTCTTGTTGTAAGCCGCCCTGGGTCTTTGGAGAAGGGTGGCATATAAGTGTGAATAAACTAAACTAAACTAAACTAAACTAAACTAAACTAAACTAAACTAAACTAAACTAAAAACTTTTGGATAATACGCATACATTATCTTGCTGCTTAGAAAACAAATAATTTAACAGAACAACAAAGCTAATTTTGCCACTGCTTTGGGTGCTTCCCTAGAAATCTTCATTGCCTGCAGAATTTTTGTTTTCATTTTTATAAACATAATAGCCACGTGTTAAAGACTTTGTTCAAGGTTGTTTGTGTTAATGCTGCCTGCTTGGATTAAGCAGCCTGCTTCTATATTTCCTGTTTGCTGTCTCCTCATACATATTATTACTTTTTCTCAAAGGAATTATGGATTTCTTTGGACCAGATACAGATTCGAAATAAGGAAAGAGTTTTTCCTTGGACAGAAATGATGGCTTTGAAACATTTCCTGTAGCCAATTTAAAATATTTTGTCTATTAATTTGGATTCCTCCTCCCTGCCTTCTTCCCCAAGGCATTCTTCCAGATTAGGAGCATTCTTATAGGGCTTTGCATATTTGAGATACTCAAATTCAAATCTAGGGAGTTTGAAGACCATTTCCAAGTCTTTCTCATTCTTTCCTGGTTTCTTGATTCATTTGGAAGTACGTTTCAGGTCACCGCCTTGCTGAAAGAGTCAACTGTTCCATCATTTGAAATGAGAGATTTCTGGCCTCTGAATGTGAATATTTCATTCTGTTCACTCATTTCTATTTTGTTTTTCCTGATGCAACTCAACTTAGAAGCTTTTGTTTAGTGATCATCCAAAGTTATGACCATTTATCACACTTATGACCACTGCAATATCATGGGCTCAAAATTTGAACGCTTGGCAACTGTCTCATATTTATGATGGTCACTGTGTCCTGGGCTAAGGTAAACAACTTTTGTGACCTTCTGACAGGCAGAGTCAATGAGGAAGTCATATGCACTTATCAAGTGTCTTGCTTAGCAAAGGAAAGGTTGGGTTTCATTGTAATTGTAAATCAAGGATTGCCTGTATTCTATTCTGCTTCTTTTAAATAAGGATAATGCTGTGAGCAAAGGATAAGGTAGAGTCAGAATGACTAAGCCCACACAGAATTTGTCTCTAATATTCTTCTCTCTCTCTCTCTTTTGACTCTTCCAGATTTTCTTTTGGAGATAGCTCATTTACCTCCCTCTCTTTCCTTTGTAAGAGGCTCCTAGGGGAAAAAAAACACAAAATGAAATTGTCTAGATAGAAGTGTGAATTGCTTACTTTTTGAAGCAAGGTAAAAAAGACCACATAAAATCAGCTAGGATGTTTTTATGAGACTATAGAGCAGCGATTTCTGATCTGAAGGATAAAACCATTGCATGGATCAAATATATATTTTAATGGAATAGAAGTGAATAGAACGCTCCTTTGAGTTGTTTCAAAAAATTTTTTTGCATGTCAACAGTTTAGACAGGTTTCTATAAGATTATAGTAACATTAGTCTAAGGAATTAAAAGTTACCATGACAACAGCTATCTATGAGATGATAAAAAAAAGGAGAGAGAAGCTAAGCAAATATTATTGTGGACAGAAAACTTACATGATCTAGAACAGGAAATGGGTGTTAGATATCCTCTAGTTCTCTTTTATAGATAAACATGATCACTTCTTCCTATTGATTTAAGGAGAATGTATTTATTATTTTACCAGTTTAAAACAACCCCTAGTTTTGTAAAGGGATACTACAGGTATGGTGTTTCTTAAAATAGCCTTGTTGTATCAGGGAAAAATATTATTTGCAAAATTTCAGTACTTAATAGATCTTTCATTACCCAACTAGGTAAGATGAGTACAGCTGGTGAGTATGGGATTGTCTCCTTGTTTATATGCAGAAGGTGGCCCTGCCATATTGATGGAGGTGTAGTTGTGTCCTTGGTAGTTCCTTGATCAGGATATTGTTTTCTGATTGATTGTTTGTCTAGTGTTTCTCCCTGCTTATCTGGGAGTACTGAAGATGGTGTGTTCTGTTTTTCTTTTTTCTTTTGTTTCCTTCTTAGCTTTTCTTACTTTTTCTTTTCTGTGGTTTTCCCAAAGAGGCAACTGGACTTTCTTTGTTTTTCCTTGAAGACATTTTGCTTCTTCAGCTCTTCAGAGAAAGTCTAGTTGCCTCTTGTTAAAAGCACCTTTGAAACAACCACGACCTGGATAACTGACAATCTCCATAGATATTTTCAAGGGTGTGTAAAGGCAGTTTATCTGTATGTATCTGTTGATGGCTGATTTGTCTGAGTGCCAAGTTTCCAGAACTTCCCCAGCAATTTTGGATTTAGCTTGGTGTAGAATGCTCACATTTTCTCAGTTGAAATATGGTTGAAACTGTCCACCTGTTGTAAGATGTAAAGTGAAAATAGTTCCCTAGAGTTTATTTATGGGAGGAGGAAAAAGAAGTAGAATCTGAAAAAGACATCTAAGGCTATATACTACGGACACATTTTTTTCCTTTATTTTATTTCTCAGTCATTACATATTTCAACAAAATTGTTTCTTCATTGAAAATAAAGACATGAATATTTGAAATGCTGTGAGCAAAGTCCTTTAGGGAATGTAAGGTTCCTTCCCCCTCTCTTGATACAGTATTCCCATTTCAGTAGCAAGTTGCCATCCATACTTTTCTACCTCTGAGATGTTTTGGACATTTTTCTTCTTGAATAATGTGCAGTTTTGGTCCCCTGGCTTCCATATTACAAAAAAAAAAGTGATAATAAAGCAGAGCAGAATAGCTGGTGATTCTATGCAGGATGACATGGATGAGATTTGCATTAACCCTCTGTCCCTGGTGTGAAATAAAATAAAAAATAAAGGATTTCAGAGTAAAATCTCAGCATGACACAAACAGAATAAAATGGTGAATTAAGGTGTTAGCATCTAGATGATATTACAAGTTATTAATTAATATATGTTCTTCTTCTTTGAAGTCTCCACTTACTGTGTGATTAGCACAGATTCAGCCGGCTGTTAAAAATAATGTGCTAAAAGTTCTGTATATATTTATCCCAAATGTGCTAATATTGAATAAAAGAGCATTAATTGTGTGGCTGAAAGGAAGAAAAAAAATAATTCAGATATTATTGCAGTCATCTTTTACAAATTATCTTACAAGCAAAATCAAGTGCAATTTAGATAATAACAGCCACTTCCTTTAAAATAGAGATGTGTCAACTGCAGAATGGCTTGCTTGAATAGGTCTGTGGTGACAGTGGCAGAAGAATGCTGAGCTCAGAAAACAACCTGAATTAAACAAATAAGCAATACACATAAATGCACACTGTCTCACAGACAGACCCACACACACGTCTTAGCTTTTCATTCTTCTTGGTGAAACAGGATCGACTGATTTGATTGTATTATTGTCATTGTTTTTTTTTTAAACAGTCTTGTCAACAACATCTGTCCGTGGTAGTTTTCATACAATTAACTAAAAATTGCAGATGCCCTGTATAAATTGTGCTTGTTTTGGGGTCATCTAAACAGAGATGCTGGTAACAGGCTTTGATGAGTCCTTGACCTAGACTAGGAAAAGCAGAGTTAAGTGAAGCTGTCATAAAGTGCATTTACAGGTCTGCTTGCTGTAGAATCCTGATGCGGTGTGTAGGGCCAGATTAGAGGACTTTGTTTTAAGTGTGAATTCAGGATAATTTGTGCTTCCATTATCCTTTTAATCATTTATCTTTTTCCTTCATTCTGATATACTATTCTTTTTTAAAAAAAAATTGAAAGAAAAAAGGAAGTAACATTTAATCAGTAATCCAATGATATATAACTTGGAATAATATATATGTTTTCTGAATAAAGCACTGCTTTATTTATATATAAAACAAAGGCTCTACTGAATGGCTAGATTTTATGGGTGAGCTTTATTTTATTTTTAATGAGCATTTAAAACCCACTCATGAATTCTTTTTCTTGCTCGATTACATGAATAAAAAAGATAAGTAACTATTATAACTTATGTTAGAATTACTTATAAGTAAATTATAACCAATTATAATAAGCAATAAGTAAAATTGTAAGATATACCCATACATAAAACTATAACCATGTTGGTTATAAGTAATTATAATAAAAGTAAAAGTACATATATGCACATATATATAGTACATATGCATGTCATGATCTCCGCACCTTCAGAAGAGAGTTGAAGACTCATCTCTTCAATCAAGCCGGCCTGGCCTAGATCTCCTCGGGTTTTAAATTTTTAAACAAGGCTGTTCGAAGGTTTTAGAATTGGGTTTTTAACAGGTTTTTAGTAACAGCCTTGTATTTATTTAATTTAATTTAATTTTAAATATTTATTGTTTTATATGTTTTTATTGGGTTGTAAACCGCCCCGAGTCCTACGGGAGAGGGGCGGTATAGAAATTTAATAAATATAATAAAATAAATAATAATATATATGCATACACATACACATACACACACACACACACACACTCATATCAGTATCCATTATAGGACATGTCTGAACACTGTCAAATGTCAAATACTGTGTTGAATCTCAAAAGCCTGTATCTGCCAGTTGTTTTGTTTACAGATGCTAAATGGTCCATATAGTGATGAAGTATGTTATAGATCAGAGGTTCCCAATCTTTTGGGCACCACCGGTTTTTAACAAATAATTCAAAGTGGCAAATATATCAACACACCTTCTTCCTCCTCCTATTTCCCCCACACTTTCCTTGTGAAGTGGGTTGGAGAGTAACAGGCCCAAAGTCATCCACCTGGCTTTCATGTCTAAGACGGAACTTGAACTCATGGTCTCCTGCTTTGTAGCCTGGTGTCTTAACCACCAGACCAAATAGGCTCTCAGTTTGGTTTATGCAATATGCATGCATGCCATTCTCGGCAGTGCTTTATTTAACACTTTCTTCCTTGCAATCCTCACAACATGGCAGTCACTAAGAAGTCTAAGCTGTCTCAGGAGAAGTTCTGGTTGGGGAGAGATGGCTAAACAATGACATGGCTTGGGACTTTGTAGGGAGGTGAAAGGGCTAGTGTTAGTTTACTCCAGTATGTTTTAATGCAACAGACAGATTATTGTGCTTGCAATACAAACCAATCTTAAAAATCACAGTTTCAGTTGTGGAAGAAGCAATCCATTGTGTGAGATTTATGAAAGTTTAATAAGTCTTAATTATAGCAACAGATTTCCATGTGAATACAGTCTGTGAATAAAACACAAACTGTGGAGAGACATGAGGTGGACTCCGCTGATTACATGATTAAGCAAGAAAGGGACTCTCTTCCTTATATCTTAGCACATAAAGATTTGGTTCCAAACTGTGTAAGGAGATTCAACATTATACAACAGTGTGAAATCATGCAATGAATATTTAATCTTCCAGCCTTCTAGATTTACCAATTGCAAGCATTTGTGCTGAACACAGACTGGCTGTGTGCTTATGAGATGGACAGGCTTATAAGAAGTAAGTGATGCTTGAATGGAACACATAAACTGAAACCTTAACATTTAGTTGCTGAAGAGTAATATGGGCTATGAAAAGTGACACATTTACATAAAAAATAAAGAGAGGAGAAAAATTTCGGGCATGGGATTCAGACAGGGAAATACTGTTTGAAGTGAGACTTCTTCAGCATCTGCTTAAAAATATCTAAGATAATATTAAAAATGTAACATTGTATGGAAAGTATATCAATTAAAAATAAATATAACTCAATTATATATAAATGATGTGTGTATGTACACACACACACACACACACACACATTACCTACATTATCCTACTGTTGCACTCTGAAATCACTTATATTCTCCTACTTTATGCATCCAGAAATTTCTCGCTAGCTACTTCATGAAGCATCAAGGGGATTTAGACAAGCTTTTTATTATTATTTGATTTCAGTTAGGCAGTTCTTGTGACAATCAGGTTTATTCTGGAACTAGAATGACTGACTTGGAAGTGAAGAGGGAATCAAGCTATTCTCCAAAGCCCCTGAGGGCAGGACAAGAAGCAACGGATGGAAACTAACCAAGGAGAGAAGCAACCTAAAACTAAGGAGAAACTTCCTGACAGTGAGAACAATTAACCAGTGGAACAATCTGCCTCCTGAAGCAGTGAATGCTCCAACACTGGAAGTTTTTAAGAAGAAACTGGACAGCCCTTTGTCCGAAATGGTACAGGGTTTCCTGTCTGAGCAGGGGGTTGGACTAGATGACCTCCAAGGTCCCTTCCAACTTATTACTACTACTACTACTACTACTACTACTACTACTACTACTACTACTACTATTATTATTATTATTATTATTATTATTATTATTATTATTATTATTATGAACCAAATTTTATCCCTGGAAATGGTGCTGAATCCCTGTGGAGAAGCCAAGTCTTAGTGAGATGCTAAACATGTCTGTTCAGATGTAAGCGCTGGGACTTGTGTCAAAATTTGTTTGCCTAGGAATGCATATCAGCTTTCTTATTGATAGTTGTTTTTATCACATGCTAAGCAATGTCATCACTCCTTTTCTAACAGATAGATGTAAATGATATCTTGTAAATGATATGTTGCTAACAGAACTGGGAAAATTGACTCAGATTTGATTGGTTTAGCTTTTCCTGCAATCAAAATCAAGAGTGACCAGAAAAAGCTAAAGAAAGGGCTTTTATTTCATTTAAAAAAGAGGGGGGGACTCTCTTAATGCAAAGTAAAAGAAACTGAGTGAAGTGGTTGAAGAGAAAATAAATGATATTCAGAATCTGGCTGTGGCTACTTCAAGCTGTTGTACCTGGAAATGAGAGAAAGAAAATATATCACCTTCAAACCATTGGTTTTCTATACAGCAGCTGAACCACTGCCAAGTTCTTTGAAATCTCTTCCTGCAAAAACCTTAAATGGAATATAATATATTGCATTATTCATGTAGAGTTTTGTACCCCTTTGATATGATTATTTCCCAAATGCTTGGAAGTCCATTTAATTCTGATAGGTAGCTTTGCATTCTACAAAGTATTAAAAGGATACTTCAAATAATGTAACTGTTCTAAAATAAAATCATATCATTTGCCCCTGAATTTTTTACACTGAAAACATAGAGCATCTTTGCCACTTTATGAATGGAAAAAAAAGTGTTGCAGCCTATGTCATATATTCATGATTCCTATGCTTATTCAGAAATCTTTACTATCCCCTTCTTCTGTGGCTCAGCCTTTTTGCAACGCGTACAGTCTCACCTTGCAATGCGTTTAAAATGCATCACTTTAAATTGAGAATTTCTGAAGAAAAATCTCTTTTTTTTGGCTGAGCTTGCGGCGAATTATTAGATGTCTCTGAAGGCTATTCTATCTTGGCTGAATTCCATTCTGCCTCTTATTCCAAGAAGTGTGGATCTCAGTGAAATGTACAAAATTCCTTATGTTAAATGAGGAAAAAATTTTGATAGTTCAAAAACACTACAGGCCTAGGTTTCGTTAAAGAGTCTCTGCGCCCTATTTTTATTAATAGATTAAAAAAAATGATGCTTTTGGTTATTCATAAACTATAGTTTAACTCAGTGGTTCTCAACCTTTTCTTCACCATGGACCCCTAAGACTTAACTCAAAATTTAAATCATGACATTTTTTCAAGCCTTCGCAGACACCCTGTGAGAATATTGTGCCCCCTCCCCAAGGGTTCACACACCACAGGTTGAAAACCACCAGTTTGCCATCCTAAAAGTACTTCCCATATCTGGATTTCAGTGGTCATGTTGGTTACAGAATTCTGGAAGTTGATACCGATACAAGGATTTGGATTTTGGTTTAATTGATGACAAGGTTGGAACTAGGGTAACTCAGGAAATGTAGTTCTTGTCAGACCTTTCGCAGAACAGTCCAACTAAAGCAGATCGATTCAAACTGAACAGAGGAGAAATGATTAATTAATAGGACTTGATTTACCGCAGAAAAAGTAAAGGAACAAGAAAGAGGCCAGCAGAAATCAGTGGAGTAGTCCCAACTGGCTGAATTTCTCAGTCATTTTGCAATGTGATCTGGACAACGATAGAAAATCAATTGATTGACATCTTGTATCTATAGTGTAATGAGCTTCACCCTCTGAAGATGCTATCCAAGCTTCTAAGAGTTCTTGCCTGATTTTGTAGTTCCAGATTTCTGAGTTGCTAAGGAGATGGAGATTCTATTGTTCTCTTCTTTGAAGAATCTGGCATATAGTACGGCCTTTGGAGGTGAGCTTTCTGGTATACTTATAAATGTTAACCTTACCTAGAAAGCCAGCCTTCCTTCCTTCCTTCCTTCCTTCCTTCCTTCCTTCCTTCCTTCCTTCCTTCCTTCCTTCCTTCCTTCCTTCCTTCCTTCCTTCCTTCCTACCTACCTACCTACCTATCTACCTACTTACTTACTTTGTCCTTTTCTATTTTTTTTATTATGATCATGATTGGTCACACAGGACGCCTATTGTTTAGACTGGATTTGGCATTTTTATCCACCTATTAGATCCTTTCCAAGGATCTGGGATAGGCAGATATTGTTATTTAATGGTGTTAAAGGTATTGTTGCAGGGTGTAAGCAATTCCCAAGTACTGCTGTAATTTGTAATTGACTGATCTTGATTTTGTCAATGTCAGTAGTGTTCAAATGATTTTCCGGATGTTTTGGAATTGCACTCAAGCTGCCTATGGCTATATATCATGGTCATTATTGCATTTGGTCACTTCCTTGCATCAGAATTAGAGCCAAAACACAGACTGCTTTTTTCAAAACAAAGTTACCAGTGTTCCAGAATCCTTATCTTAGATGCTATCATTTTCAATTGTAAAATGGATCTCAGTAGAGACAAAATTGTAATCATGATATTCCAGCTGATGTATTTGCTTGGTAACATACTAGCGTTAGTCACCCTTTCATTTTGTTCTGCTTTTCGACCAACATTGTTTTTGGATCTGTACAGATCCATGCAGATTTCTGCTGCTCTAAGTCTGCCCTTGTTGATGCTTAGTTTGTCTATTTCTTTAGATCTTCAGGAGATAACTTTTTTGAACTTCATTTGTGTTATATGGTCTGATGCAAAAGGCTCTCTCGTTTTAATTCCCAAACTGTTCAGTGTGCTCTGTGGAGCTGCAAGCAGTTATTACTGTCCGCTTTTAAAATTTTGACACATTTTTCAGATTAGCCCTTTGATTGTGAAAGGGAGCGTGGCTTTAAAATATTTTATTTATATTGCTGAATTAACATTTTAGGATACAGCACCTCAATGTTATATGTGCGATGGATTTTTTTAAAAAAATCCAAAGGTTGGTACATAAATATTAGGGCTGCAGAAAGCCTCAAAGGGATACTTCACTTTGATCAAAGCAGACTTCTAAGCTCTTTTGAAAAGTGTCACAACACACTGCTTCTAATTGGCAGAGCAAAGTGAACACTGTACTTTGCTTTGCCTGTCAAATCTGGTTTCTGGACTCACACACCACATGTGCAGAAACCACTTTTTCTGAAGCTAGGGAACCCCCTTGATCAAGGCAGATTGGGCTTGTCTTGACACATCTAATGGAAACATCAAGTCAACTCTGTTATTCGGGCACCAATAACTTGAGTCCTTTATATATGTTAAGAGGACTCCAAGGCTCAGTCTGCTTGCCATAGCTTGGCAGCAGAAGCACAAAAAAAAAAACACTCTAGCTAGTTCAGAATGCTTTGGTGGCTGGTGAGAAGCCCATAGGGGCTACAAAATGCTCCCTTGCAGTCCAAACAATTCCACCATGCAGCTTCTCTCCTTTGATTCTCTGCAACAGAGATTGGGAGAAAGGTGTCTTGCTTCGATCTGGACACTAATGCAGAGGGCTGTTAAGCATCAAGTCAGTGTGTGTTATTGCCTCGATGCAAAAGATCTCCTTGAGATAACACACGATAATTGTGTGCAGCCTAATAAATATAATTAAATCGATCAATGCTTGCATCGTTGCACAAGGATAAACATTTAACTACTGAATCTACCACCATTAAAACAAGATTAATACAATATTTACCATGTACAGGACCATATTGGTATGATATTAAGAATGGATATTTATCTTCCATAACTTTCTTATTCTATTAGTATAATTACTGGAAGAATTATATTCATATTTGAGCTGCTAATGGTTTGGGAGCTACCTGTGTGGATTTTTTTCTGTTTCTTTTTTGATGACTGATGATTTTTTCTTTATTTTAACTAACATTAGTTAATTCTATTATCAAAGACGACATGAAAGAAAACCACAAACTAGATTCTCCCTTACCAATTTAGGAGTTCCTTACAATTCTTCCTTGGACAGAAATGATGGCTTCAAAACATTTCCTGTAGCCAAATTAAATATTTTTCTATTAATTTGGATTACACCTCCCTCCCTTCTTCCCTGAAGCACTCTTTCAGATTAGAAACATTCTTACATATCCTTACAGGCTTCGAATATTTGAGATACTGAAATTCAAATATGGGAAATTTGGAAACCCTCCCCAAGTCTTTCTCATTCTTTCCTGGTTTCTTGGTTCATTTGGAAGTATGTTCCAGGTCACTGTCTTGCTGAAAGATTCAACTGTTCCATCATTTGAAATGAGAGATTTAGATAGATAGATAGATAGATAGATAGATAGATAGATAGATAGATAGATAGATAGATAGATAGATAGATGGATGGATGGATGGATGGATGGATTGATGGATGGATGGATGGATGGATGGATGGATGGATGGATGGATGGATGGATGGATAGACAGACAGACAGACAGACAGATAGATAGATAGAAAACTTTATTGTCATTTTTTTCCTATGGGCACAATGGCACACATTAAAAATGAAATTTAATTGCTTCCTCTCAAAGTGTACACATACATAACACATTTAAAACTTACTATATACAACATATGTATAGACCTACACCTTTACATATAAATAACATATAATTATTAATCACCGTCCATCTTGAATACATAACGGAAGGAAGAAGCTTTAGAGTTCACAAGGTTAATACTCTATGGAATAAAGTTGTGACTGAATCTGGATGTTCTGCTTCAGATACCACAAAGCCTCCTCCCAAAAGGTAACAAGGAAAAAAAGGTTGTGAAGAGGATGTGTAGTGTCCCAGACAATCTTGCGGACACTGCTCGAGCAATGCTTATGTCCTGGTTGGAAGGGAGGGAACTGCCAATGATCTTTTCAGCCATCCTCACCACTCTCTGCACCGCCTTCCTGTCTGAAGCAGGGATGCTTCCAAACCAGACTGTGATGCTGTATGACAGGATGCTCTCGATTGTCCCCCTGTAGAAAGTGGTCAGGACAGGGGAAGGAAGATGTGCTTTTCTCATGCGACACAGAAAATGCAGGTGCTGCTGTGCCCGCTTCACCAGTGTCTCACTGTTGAGCGACCAAGCCAGCCTATCTGTTAACTGCACACCCAGTGAATTTGATGCTGGTAACCATCTCTACAGGTGATTTATTGTCTCTGAATGTGGATATTTCATTCTGTTCACTCATTTCTATTTTGTTTTCCTGATTCCAGGTAGTCCTCACCTTACAATTTTTTGTTTAGAGACCATTCAAAGTTACAATGGCATTGATGTTTGGGAGGGACATATGAAATTAGGGCCTTGAACAAAATCCAATATTGTTTGTTTGTTTTTTTTGTCCTTAGGTACATACGTTACTAAAGTGACAGCTACCGATGCAGATGATCCTGTTTATGGAAACAGTGCCAAGCTAGTGTACAGTATTTTGGAAGGACAACCTTATTTTTCAGTTGAGCCACACACTGGTAAGTGCTTCAGAATGTCAATTGACTGCGATATGAGGGGGGGGAAATGCTTCCCCAATGCTGTCTTGTGTCCTGCATTTAAACATAATGCATAGGTGGGTGGCTACTAACATTAGTCAATCTGTAGAGCATAAATAGGTGGCTCATTATCTCTTCCTTCCATCCAAAGGGACTGGCAAAATATAAACATTAAAATGAAAGAAAGATGTTTATAAATTTTGTTGAGGCAACCAAAGAGGAAAAAAAGTGAACAGCTCATTGTAGTCAAATAGTCTGTGTTGTGAAGAACAGGAAATCATTTTGGTAGTGTTTGTGAATGCAAATTCTTTTCACAATCATAAAAACTAAGTTGTGTTACTTTTATGGAGGCAGAAAACTTGTGTTACTTTTATGGAGGGAAAAAAAGTTGTGTGGACAGAGATAGGTTATTTGTTCTTTTATTGAATTTTATGGCATTCTTATGTTATCACTTGTGATTACAAAAATAAACCAATTTACTAACTTACACACAGATGTAGACAAGAGGTTACTGAGAAAATATGTGTTTTGCACCCAAGAGACTACACTGTTGATCTCTAACATCTTCAGTTTGAAATGATAAATTTATCTTTTTTATTAATTGGTTTTAATTATAGTCTAGTAAACAGCTTAAGGCAAGATTTCCCTTAAGATTTTCCTCCATTTATAGACTTTCTGCAATAATTCAGTTTTAAAGTTTGGCTCAGTTTTGGGGATGAATATCCGAATATGCCCAGTTTTAACCCAATGCTTTAATCAATATTCTTATTCTAAATCTTCTCAAGGGGTATCATGAAATGTGTTTTTCTGAGAGCCTGTCAGACCAGACTCTGGAACTCTTGAGCTAAGGACTTCCTTTGTATTTCTCTCACATTAATATTTACAGTTTGGTAACAATTGTGGAGATCTGTGCGGGTTCACACATGACTCTGGGAAGCATTGTATAGACTTCAGGGGCTTAGATTATATACTAGGCTAGGGGTAGGCAACCTTGGCTCTTTTATGACTGGTGGACTTCAACTCCCAGAATTCCCGAGCCAGCCATGCTGAGGAGAAAGGGAGAAGTTTCCAAGCTGAGCCATGCTGGCTCAGGAATTCTAGGAGTTGAAGTCCACGAGTCATAAAAGAGCCAAGGTTGCCTACCCCTGGGCTAGATGAATCAAAATAACATGGTTCAAAGTAGGTTCATGTGCTATTTTTAGCAAGCAAAGTCTTAAAAAAAGTTAGAAACCCTGCCTAAAGGCTTTAAAATCAAAGGGAGAAGAAGAACTAACAGGAAGCAGTGGGAAGGTAGGAGATTCCATAGTACTATGAACTAAATGGGGGGGGGGAATGCAGTTTCATATGTTTAGATTCTAGATTTGGCTGAGAATGACAATAGATAAGGGATGATTCTTTAAGATAAAAGTGCCTTATCTTTGCACAGTTTTTCCTTATACACAACAAGAAAATTTTAAGTTTACCATTTTGCATCCTGAGAGAGGATGCAAGTAACGTTCAGGAAATTAAGTCACAATTCTTATAAAGAAGTCACAATTGTTTTTTTTTTCCCTCCCTCTCTCGCTCTCTCTGGATTTGAGGGTTTGAATTGAGTGGGAGGAGGTTTTAAATACACAGGGGGAGTTAAATGTGCAGAGGCTGTGGCGTTTATTATGCACAAGATGTCTATAAAGATGTTTTCTTTCTTAATCTCTCTTTGAATATATACAGGTATGCTCTTGAGTAGAATCAGGTTTTTGTTTTTTTTAACGCTGCCATTCAGGAATTGCATTGCAGGAAAGAATATTGTGGAACTCTTTGGATTCCAATGGCCTTTCAGCTTGCCATAAATTTGATGTCTTCTGCTCTTTTTTTTTAAATGGTTCAAGCATGGATAATTCTTTCTTGGCCTCTTACACATTTGTGTGTATGTATGTGTTGCTACATTTTATTTATTTCTTAGTATTTTATACTTAGGAATTCCTTCCTTCCTTCCTTCCTTCCTTCCTTCCTTCCTTCCTTCCTTCCTTCCTTCCTTCCTTCCTTCCTTCCTTCCTTCCTTCCTTCCTTCCTTCCTTCCTTCCTTCCGAACAAATGGCCTTTTCAAGTTTCAGATGAATACAGAGCTATTTAAAATTGCAAGAAGTGAGAGAAACACGAGGGCTATTTTCTTCCCTGACAAATGACATTCTTGAATTAGAAGATCTGACTAATCAAAACATAATACATGTAAGGCACTTCAGTCTTCTTTGGAAGACAATTTTGGGACATAAAATTCAATCTCCTGCTGGCATAAGGAAATTTATTTATTTGTTTGTTTAGCAATTTATTATTATTATTATTTTGCTATTCATCCCACCACAAGACAACTGTAATGTACGTTTCTTGGACATATGTGTTTCTTGAATAACAAATTGCTCATTTTTAATGCAAGATAATTACATATATAAAATATATATAAGCAATTTGCTGGAAAAAGTGCACCTTTTTTTGATAACGTGAGCTCTTCTCAGTAATAAGTATGATGATAAATAATATGCACCCTGAGTGTTTTTATGAGGTTTTACACACAGTTGCTGGAAAACCAGAAGTAAATGATCAAAGAAGGGGTAGAGTTTCCAGCAGTTTGTGTCACTCTGAATTTTAAACTTTCCAGAGGCTTCCATGCATAAAACATACAAATGATACTGAGTTCTCACTGTCTCTCTCTGAGGAAGTAGTTTTGCAGATTTTATAATATCCATGTTCATCAGAGCTGAAATAAATACAGAGAATATCCAACAACGGTGGGCAGGTTACAGATCTGAGTGACAAAGTAGGTGTTTTCAAACAGAAAGTCTCTCTTAAGGCTGCATAGTTCTCATCCCTATCAGTGAAAGAGAATTTGTTATTATTAATTTCTTTTTCCAGAGAAAAGAATTTCAAAGAAAAGTACATGAGAGGAGTATATATTCTGACACTTAACTAGTGGCTGAGAGGAATATATGACTATCCTTTCTTTTACTATAGAAAAATCTCTCTGGTGAAGTCTGTCCTAAGTAGTTGTACTTAAATCATAAAGAAAGGTACGATAAGGAAACAAATTATTTTTCCTTCCTGATATTGAGAAGATTTACCATATTAGTGTCTTCAGTTCCAAGGTCACCCAGCTGGATTTGTGCCAAGATGGGTCTAGAACTCACAGACTCCCAGTTTCCAGGCAGGTGCCTTAATCTCTCTACACCATACATATACACATACACATACTAGAAAACCATGACCTATTGGATCATTGTTTCCTCATTCTTTTTTTTTGTTTTGTTTTGTTTTCATTCTGGAGACATGCATTTGTTTCATCCTTCATTTCTTTATCTCTTTTGCTATTTGTTCCTTTTCTCTGATCCCAGAGACATGCATTTCTCTGCTTCTTTGTCGGTTTTTCTTTTCTCCTTCTGTGCCTGCATGTCTCTCCTCTTCTCTCTCTCCATTCCTCATATTATTTGTTCTGATTGTTTGATCCCGTGATTGTACAGCCTTGACCTAATCAGATTATGGTTCTTCCCTCTTCCTTGTACTTCCTCAAAATAATTGGAGCGATGTACCCCAAAATAACACATTGGTTGTTGTGTGACCATTTATGGAAGAAAATATCAAATTGATAATGGAGACAGGCTGTGATGAGCCTGTTTTCCTCCAGAGACAATGACTAACACAATTTCTACATAAAACATCTCCCCTTTTCTGCTAGATATGGTTCGTCAGGTAGCTGGTTAGGGTTAGGGTTAGGTTGAGGAGGAGGAGGAGGAGGAGGAGGAGGAGGAGGAGGAGGAGGAGGATTGGGTACCTAAGGAGCAATGGAATAAATTTACTTAGAAATATTTTCTTCATTATCAAATGGCATACAGTCACCAAGAAGCTGCCTCACACCAGACTCATTATTTTGATAAAATATCTGTCTAAGCCATAGTGATAGAATGTAGTATGCGGTCTACTTCAAAATTGGGAGTCCTCCAGATTGAAACCTGAAAACGTGACAACAATTTATAGCATCATATTTCTCTTGTTTAAAACAAACAAACCAACAAAAATAGCTTAGAAATCGGCCTATTAAAAATATGAATTAAAAAATGGGAGGAGCAACGCAAGGCGATGGCTGCAGATTTGGAGCAAATGAAGGAGGCAATACAAGCGCACTACAAGGAAATAGGGGAGGAAATGGAGAAAAACTTCCAGGAAATCAGAGAGAAGGTGGACAAGCGGATGGAGAAAGTGGAGAATCAAGTAGAAGGCCAGACAGCGGAGATAACAGAGATGAAAGGGGTGGCCCAAGACCAAGACTCCATGATACAGTACTGGCAAATGGCGTCAGCAATCAGGTTTAGAGGCTTGAAAGAGACACCAGACGAAACCCAAGGGAGCTTGACCGGAACCTTTATAGAGGCCCTGGCAGCATTTCTGGGTAAACCAACCCCAGTTATTGAATGGCAAATCGACAGGATCCACAGAGTGGGCGCATGTACGACAACAAACAGACACCAACCAAGGGATGTGGTCATCCACTTTGCGACGCAGGGATTCCGGAACCTCATCTCAGCCACATCCTACAACAGGACCTTATACATAAAGGGGCAGGAAGTGAAAGTACTGAAAGAGATCCCCCAGACGATGCTGCGAGACAGAAAGGAATACAAGTTCCTGGTCAACGAACTGAGATCACGTGCTCTGCGATACAGATGGGAAACCCCCACGGGGATGACATTTTTCTATAAAAATAAAAGACACCACCTGAACTCGGTCCAACAAGCCAGAGATTTCCTGGAAAAGGAACTGAAGCCAGAGGGACCCCAATACACCACGAGAGAAGACGCAGAAAGATCACCAGACCGACAGACCGATACAGGAACACGAGAAAGGAAAAAACTAACTTGAGACACGACGACACAGAGAACAGGAAGCAACAACAACAACAAGGGAGCAGGACAGACTGCAGGGGGCAGGATAACAAGATCCACCACCAAACGCACAGAGCAACACGACACGATCCCTATATGCAACTCGAACACAAACCTGGATACCATGGGAACGGGACCAAAGAAGATCACAAGAGATAGAATGGAAGCGGTCTCGGAAGAGTATCCTGAAACAGACAATGATGACTAAATACTTGACATGGAACGTCAACGGACTAAATTCCCCACAGAAAAGGAGGAAGATATTTCATTATCTGTTTCAAGGAGGAAACGACATAATTTGCCTACAAGAAACACACATCAGAGCAACGGACCAGAAATACTTAATCAACAACAGACTAGGTACGCATTTTGTCGCAGCGGCACCACAAAAGAAGAACGGGATTGCTATATACGTGAAGAAACATGTAATAGCCAAGCTAATAGAGTCGGACTCCCAGGGTAGATACCTAGCAATCGAAGTGACACAGGACGACAAGAAAATTCTAGTGATGGGCATATATGCCCCACATCAACAACAAGGAAAATTCTACAAAAATATACACAAGAAGTTAACACAATTTAACTACAGAGCATGTATTATACTGGGAGATTGGAACGGGGTTATAGAGATTGCCTTGGACAAGAAGAAGACAAAACTTAAACCACAAAAGCACTCCAAGTTGCCTAAATCTTTCTACGACATGAAGGAAGACCTTGTACTGACGGACATCTGGAGGGAACGGCACGGCAAAGAGCAAGAATTCACCTTTTTCTCCGACAGGCATCAGCTGTTGTCCAGAATTGATTTCATCCTGACATCTAGTGACTTGCTAATTCGCCTAAACGCAGTGTCAATCCTACCCAAAGTACTAACAGACCACAACACAATAAGGATGGAATTAAGACAAGATAGGAAATCGAGGAGATCCTGGAGGATCAATGAAAACCTGCTTAGACTCGAGAAAAGGGTGGCTGAATGCAAAAGTGCCATGAAGGAATTCTTCAGTATAAATATGAACAATGAAACACCCATTGAAATGATTTGGGACGCTAGCAAGGCATATATGCGCGGGATCCTCATGAACATGAACGCCAGGCACCGTCGTACACAAGAACAAAAAAGAAAGGAGCTAGAGGAGGAGATAAAGAAACAGGAGCTATTATTAATAAAAAGACCAGAGGACAAAGCCACAAAAGAAGGAATTAAAATACTAAGAAAACAATTCGACCTGCTGATGGCGGATCAAGTAGCAAGGAATATACAATATGCAAAACATAAGACATTCTGCAGCGCTAACAAACCGGGGTGGTGGCTGGCTTATACCTTAAGAAAGAAACAGAAAGCCCGCATAATTGAAAAGATAGAGTACAAAGGCAAGGAAGAATTCAAACAAGAAATCATCAAGAAAGCCTTCACAGAGTTCTACTCAAAGCTATACGCCGAGGAGAAGATACCTGACAAAGAGATAGAAACGTTTCTACAAAACGAAAACTTAACGATACTCTCCGATACACAACGAGATGCCCTGAATGCCCCAATCACAAAGGAGGAAATACACTCAGCAATCAAACAACTGAAAACAGGAAAGTCACCCGGGACAGATGGGATAACGGCTATCTATTACAAACATCTCCAAGAGGAAATGGTAGAACCCCTCAGAGAACTTTTTGTCAACATACAAGAAGGCGGCCAAATCCCACCCTCCTGGAAAACAGCATACATCTCTCTAATTCCCAAAGAGGGAAAAGATAATGCACAACCGGCGAACTATAGACCCATCTCACTACTGAATACAGACTACAAAATCTTTACAAAGGTCCTGGCCAACAGACTAATGACTGTACTACAAAAAATAATTCACCCGGACCAAACGGGGTTTATACAAGGACGTCAGATGAAAACCAACGTGAGACAGCTGCTGAACATAATAGAGTACTTGGAAAGACACAACCAGGTACCTGCAACCCTCATGTTTGTAGACGCAGAAAAAGCCTTTGACAGACTGAATTGGCCATTCCTGACGAACCTAGCCCGGGGGATGAAAATGGGAAAGCAGTTCCTCAACTCCATAACAGCAATCTACCAGAAACAAACGGGCCAGATCATCGTGAACGGCGAACTAACAGACCCATTCAATATAGAAAGAGGCACGAGACAGGGTTGTCCGCTATCACCACTGCTATTTGTCTTAACGATGGAGATCCTACTGAACAAGATAAGAGCAGCAGAGGACGTAAAGGGCATACAGATTGGAAAACAGGACTACAAACTGTGTGCCTTTGCAGACGACCTACTGGTGACAGTATCGCAACCAGTACAATTAACAAGGAGTCTGATGGAGATACTGGAAGACTATGGCAAGGTATCAGGCTTTAAAGTTAATATATCAAAAACGAAGATGCTAGTTAAAAATCTAGACAGCAAAGCAAAACAGGACTTGGAAAGAATAACGGGTTGTGAAATAGTTAAGAAAGTTAAGTACCTGGGGGTGGAGATAGAAACAAAGAATGCGAAATTATACAAAAATAACTACGAGGTTCTGTGGAGCAAGATACAAGAAGATCTGGAAAGGTGGAAAACACTACGACTATCCTTGCTGGGCAGGATAGCAGCAGTAAAGATGAACGTCCTGCCAAGATTTCTATTTCTCTTCCAAACGCTACCTATACTCAAAAAGGATGAGGACTTGGACAATTGGCAGAGGGGCATCACCAAATTTATTTGGGATGACAAGAGACCGAGGGTGAAACTAAAAATTATCCAGGACGTAAGGAAGAGAGGGGGACTAAAAATGCCTAATCTAAAGCTATACTATTACGCAGCGACGTTAGTGGCGGTGAGTGACTGGATCAATATGACGAATGATAGAATACTGAATGTTGAAGGGCAGGGTCTACTATTTGGCTGGCACGCATACCTAGTATACGACAAAAAGGCAGACAGGAACTTCAAGGAGAACCCACTACGGATCCCATTGTTATGGGTCTGGAAGAAATATCAACACCTCCTACATGGCAAGATTCCCATCTGGACGATCCCCGGACACGCAATAGGGGATACAAACACATCCCAAGGGCAAGAAGTGGTGCCCTACAGTAAACTTGTACTGGAAGAAGAAAATGGGTTCTCCTTGAAACCCCAAACAACGCTAGCAGACGAAGGAATAGGAGGTACCTGGCTATCATATGTACAACTGCAATCAAGGTGGCGTAAAGATAAAAAGAAGGGCTTCTCCCAAACCGACGAGAAACTAATTGAGCAGATTAGAGATCAGGGGATCATGCACATCAAACGAGTGTACAACATTCTGATAGAAATGGACTCTGAAACCGAGCTAGTCAAGAACTGTATGGTGAGGTGGGCACAAGACTTTGGACACTCTATCGCCATGGACACGTGGGAGAAAATATGGGTGAGGAACGTAGAATTCACGAAATCGCAACACTTAAGGGAAAACTTCTACAAGATGTTCTATAGGTGGCACCTCGACCCAAAAAAACTATCGCTCATCTACCCAGACTCCCAGCCCAAATGCTGGAGGTGTGGAGACGGGGACGCTACCTACTTTCATGTATGGTGGACATGCAGAAAAATCAAAGCCTTCTGGAGGAAGATATGGTGGACACTCCAAACCATTTTCACAAAGAGCATAGAATTTCTACCTCAGGTTTTTTTGTTAGGGATTACAAAGGATATCACTACCTCAGAGACAAACTTATTTCTGAACTTGATTACAGCAGCGAGATTGTTGGTGGGACAATACTGGAAGAACCCAGAAATACCGCCTATGGAAGAATGGACTGTGAAAGTAACAAACCTGGTGGAAATGGCGAAAATATCAGCATACTTGAAGGGTCGTTCCAATGAACAATATTTGACAGACTGGAAACAATGGATAGACTACATCCAAGAGAAACACCAATCAAACAAAATGCATCTGGCATTTAGCTAAGGCTCGAAGTGAAGAGGGAAGAATGTATAACAAATCAAATGTTTAGAAAAACTAACACTTAATGTTGAATGTATATGTACTAATATTTACCGAACCAGACGTTTACAAAGATTAATACTTAGTGTTATATCTAGTGTTCTATGATGATTGCTTATAGATATGATCTTATGGTTAATGTTGAACTTTTTAACATTGAAAGAGCAGACTGAATTTCTACCTCAGGTTATTGAAGTACTACCTCAGGACTTACTGTTAGGGACCATACAGGTTAAAAAATGTAACAGGTGTATAGTAGAGGCTTGAAGTGAAGAGTGAAGAATGTCTACCTATTGTTGTATGTTATGTTCTACGATGATTGCTTCTTAATATGATTGCTTCTTAATATGATCCTATGCTTAATGTTGATTACTTTAATAATGAAAAAGCAGACTGAATCTTTACCCCAGGTTATTGAATCTCTAGCTCAGGATCTTTTGCTAGGGATCATAAAAGATAAAATACAACAGACATATAGTTGAGACTGGAAGTGAGGAGTAAGGAATATGTACCAAACCAAACATGTTGAACATTTTAACATTGAAAAAGCAGACTGAATTTCTACCTCAGGCTGTTGAATTGCTACCTCAGGACCTATTGTTAGGGACCATACAGGTTAAAAAAATGTAACAGGTGTATAGTGGAAGCTTGGGGTGAAGAGTGAAGAATGTCTACCTATTGTTGTATGTTATGTTCTACGATGATCGTTCTTAATATGATTGCTTCCTAATATGATCTTATGCTTGATGTTGATTACTTTAATAATGAAAAAGCAGACTGAATTTTTTTTTTACCCCAGGTTATTGAATCTCTACTTCAGGATCTTTTGCTAGGGATCATAAAAGATAAAATACAACAGACATATAGTTGAGGCTGGAAGTGAGGAGTAAAGAATATGTACCAAACCAAGCGTTTACAAAGATTAATACCTAGTGTTATATGCTGTGTTCTCTGAGGATTGATTATTAATATGATCTTATATTTAATGTTTAACTACTACCTCAAGACCTATTATCAGGGATCATAGAGAATAAAAAATGTAACGGGTGTATAATAGAGGATTGAAGTGAGGAGTGAAAAATGTTTACCAAACCAGACGTTTCCAAAGAATAATACGTAGTGTTGTATACCAGATGCTATGATGTTTGATGCATACAAAGATTTTATGTACAATGCTGAATGTTTTAATAAAGGAATTTAAAAAAATATGAATTAAATGCTAAGAATGTACTCATATTGAATAAACCAGGGGTGTCAAACTGCCGGCCCGCGGACCAGTTTCATCATACCGGAGCTGCGCCCACCCCATTGCTGGCAATGGTGAAAAAGCTCCGATACGCTGTGCGACGTCACATGACTTCGCGACTTTGACATGTCTGGAATAAATCATCCTTTACTAAAAGTATAACCTATTTTTTTAAAAAAAGAATTGTATACATCTCTTTATCACGTTGTGATCTATCTTTTCCAGACAAAGTCCTTTAGAGCAGTGTTTCTCAACCTTGACCATTTTAAGGCATGTGGACTTCAACTCCCAGAATTCCACAGCCAGCATTGCTGGTTGTGGAATTCTGGGAGTTGAAGTCCACATGCCTTAAAATGGTCAAGGTTGAGAAACACTGCTTTAGCGTTTCAGGCCAAGTATTGCTCATCATGTGCTAAATGTAAGCCTTTTAACTGGATATGTCAGACACTGAATTTAGGGTTTTCTGCATGCTTAGCTGAAGCATCAGGCTTCGACCAGGAGCTTTTACTTTCATTCTGAAACTAAACGGGTAAAATGAAAGCTACGTTTACCTGTGGCTCAAGTTGTTTGCACTGTAGAAGGATAACTTTCCAAGAAATGAAAGCTTGCCATTTCATTTCCTAAAGAGATTTGCCAATGAATATTAGTTCAGATCCAGAACTAATAATTCCTTAATCTCCTTGTTGCACATGGTTATAATGGTTATAATACCAGCTTTATCCAAAAGCTTCTTAAAACCCATTGATGGATTAGATCCTGAAAGTACCATTAGTTACTGGATTAAAAACAGTGTCTTCCTCAAACGTTGTCTATCACTTAATTAGTTGTGGAGTTTATCCATGTTGGATGGTTTTGTACTTAAGGTATCTGGTGTCTTTCATGGCATTTCTAATTTGTCTCACTTGTATCTCTGTTTATAATATTTTACACAGTTTGGGGAATTCCTGAAGCAGGAGTTCCTGTTCTTATTTTCTACCATAGTAGTGGAAAATATATATGAAAGCTATGTTTACCTGTGGCTCAAATTGTTTGCACTGTAGAAGGATAGATTGATAGAAAGATACCAATTTATATTTATATGGATTTACACAGATTTGATTCAAATTGTCAGTGACTCCAAACTTGAATTGTCAATTTAACAAATCAAATGGATTTGAATAGTTGGGTAAATTCAGATGGAATCACAATTTTGGTTTGGTTAAATTGCATACCTCTGTGCAAAAGCCCAACAAACTGCTGATTTGATCTAATCTACTTACATTCAGCCCATTAAGCTGAGTCAACAATTGGATATGAAATTATTCAATGTAATAGGTTTCAGATCAAAATTCCATAGAAAAATTGTGTAATGTCTACTGCCTTAGGTTGTTTGTTTTTTTTAAAAAAGAGTGTTAGATGAATGAATTGATAATAGTTCTTTTCATGATTTTATCAAACCTTTCTATTAGTAAATTATGTAAATGATTATTAGAGAAGCTAAAGATGCAGGTTGTTATCTTGATCAAAATCTGATCAATCAGAACTGAGATAAACTCTATTGGCTTTAATCTAATACAGCAGAACTCATAAATTGGCTTGATAGTAACCATATGGCCAAGACTTTAATGTGTATTATAGAAACTTGTGAGAAACTTATGTCACGCAAACCCAGCTCATAATTTGGATGAATAATGTGGGTGTCATGAAACCAAACAGTTCACTCTTCAGGAAACATTATGCGAACATTAATTGGAAACAGACATTATGCTATCAATTGAACTAAGTTTGATGTACAGGCCTGTGAACCCTCTATTGAAAAATGTTTCCCTCCTCCCACATATAACCTGTTAACATCTTTGCACCAGCAGGTGTGACCTGAGAGATTAAACTGGTTTCTGTTGTGTTACATTTTATTTGGGTTAACCAAAAAAAATGTTTATAAGGTCATCTTTGTAATCTTATTAACTTCCAGCAATGCCCATAGTAACATCTGAGCAAATCCATTAAGTGCTGTGTGGTTGCACAGGTGTGCAATTGAGACCATATACCATGAGAGCAATCCAAACATAAAACTGGTACATAATGAGGAAGCCTGTTTATTAAACAGAGAACATTAGATTGAAGCTGTCCAATTTTCAGGAGTGGACATTTCCAGATAAAACTGGAGTTAACCCATAAACCTTAAAAAAGGGTGAACCTCCAGACTTGCAGAAAATAACAGTGTTTACTTGTACTTTGAATTTGGATGCCCCTAACTTCTCTTTGATTCTTTGGTTCCTGTGATAATGAACTGTATGTAAATGTTATTTATCTAACAAGCAAACATAATAATGATGATGATGATGATGATGATAAAGTTGGAAGGGACCTTGGAGGTCATCTAGTCCAACCCCCTGCTCAGGCAGGAAACCCTATATCATTTCAGACAAATGGCCGTCCAGTCTCTTCTTAAAAACTTCCAGTGTTGGCGCATTCACCGCTTCTGGAGGCAGGTTGTTCCACTGGTTAATTGTTCTAACTGTCAGGAAGGTTTTCCTTAGTTCTAGTTGCTTCTCTCCTTGGTTAGTTTCCACCCGTTGCTTCTTGTCCTGGACAAAGAAAGGGGAAGAACTTACTCTGCATTGGAGGTGCATTTTTATCCCTAAATATGACATTCTGAGGAGAAATAGAGTAATGTACAACTTTTCTCAGAAAAAAGTGAGTCCTATGGACTTTGATTAGTACAGCAGGACCCGCTCGTATGTATTTATTTTTATTGAATGGCTTTACCCAGGATTTTAAATTTTAAATTTAGATGTAATTATATATATGTCTCTAATTACGTTAAAAATTCAAATCCTGGGTAAAGCCATGCAGTAAAAAACAAATAAATATGAACACCAGGATAACATCAAACTAGAAATCGTTTAATAAAATACTGAGCTTTCATCGGCCAGCACTACCGACATCATCATAGCATAGGAGCAAGTCAATGGGAGTCCCCTTTTTATGATGGTGTCCGGTTTTGCACACGGCTCCTAGACCTGGTCATCAGTCCATCCCATGTCCTTAATTGTTTTACTCCTAGGAGGAATGCATTAAGCTGTTCCCTTGGTGTTTTTCAAGGCTACTATTCCATTACCTCAGGGATTGGAGGAAGGAAAGTGGAATAGCAGCCTTGAAAAACACCAAGGGAACAGCTAATATGTGGTGGTGACATCCTGTGTGGTTTTTGTGAGTGTGGGTCTGGTTTCATTCTTATGTACACCAGACCCACACTCACGAAAACCACACAGGATGTCACCACCACACATCCACACAAAAAGCAAACCCAAACCCACACCGATGATGAGGCATGACCACAGACCAGAAGCCAGACCACAGCTGCATCATTAGCCACTTTAAACCCCTCCAATCCATACATGAAGCAAACTGACACCCACCATGAAGATGAGGCACGACCACGAACGCGAAGCCAAACAACTATGCAGCTCACCATCTCAAATCCCCCTGCAACTCAGACTAACCTGAGCACAACAAAGCCCCCACCCAAACAGAACACTCCCCATCCAATCAGAGCACAGCCAACCCCCCATCCAATCAGAGCTCAGCCAAGCCCCTAACCAATCAGAACACACCTCCACCCAATCAGAACACAGCCAAGCTCCCACCCAATCAGTTCATACCTCCACTGGCAGTTAAAAGGAAGAAACAGCTATGATCACACATTGCTCCTAGAAGCACGAAGCCGAAAACACCAGCCTGAAGATGACGAATGGGACTTCATTGAAACGTCGCTAAGACACTTCCAATTTTACACAGGAGAAAACCCGAATAACCAAAGACCTACATATATATATACATGTATATATAATTTGGTTCTTCGGGTTTTCTCCCACGTAGAATTTGAAGTGTCTTGACATATGTTTTCTGAGGTTTTCGCGGGTGTTTGTATGTAGGTCTTTGGTTATTCGGGTTTTCTCTCACGTAGTGTGTGTGTGTGTGTGTGTGTGTGTGTGTGTGTGTGTGTGTGTGTATAGGGGAGGCACCCCTGAAGTGGGGCACACTCTAATTTCTAAAATGAAAATACGCATCTCTGGGGCAGACCAAACCCTTCAACACTTTAATAGGGAAGTTTAAATAGTTGACTTTGCTAACTTCCCAGTTAGCTTTATCTCAATATTTCTTCTTAGGTTTGAAAAAAAAACACACCAAAAAAAACAAATCTATTTTTAAAAGTCAGCTAACAGCGTACAGTGTTCTGTTTTTCTCTCTTTGCTCCATTACCCTTTTTCTTGTAACTGGCAGTAAATGATGTGAAGCATAATCCAGAATTTTCCACATAATTCCATTTGCCTCTGATGTTATCAGAGAGGTGCAAATAACCACTGAACTGAAAGCAGTTTAGAACAGAAATGATCTTCCAAATTCCAATTCTCATTCTTTTTTAAAAAAAAAAAAGCTGTTTTTTTCCCGCTTTCCCTGTGGCCATCTTCTGCATCTGTCACAGTACTGACAATTGTGTTTTGCCCTTTTCTAAACAGATATTTGATGGTGAAATGGTTTCTCTATGACAGTTTTATGATAAAGAAAAATAGGTTTGACGAAGGAGAACTTCATGGCAGCTGGGATGCTGCTGCCTAATTATTCATTCACCTATTAGCTTCTGCAGTGTAAAACATCGCTGACAAGAGTGGATTGGTAAAATTGAGGGTTTTTTTTAAAAAAAAGCCAATAACAAAGAAAAGCTAATTCCATAACACAAGATGGGAGTTGTGTTGTACACTCAAGGGCAATTCAACATTTGATATGTCTTTCCTGATGTTAAAAACCATTCATGAAAGTCAGTTCATGAAACAACAGTTTTAAAAAGCAGAACTTCATGAAAAGATTGTAGATTGTTGCTTCGCCTGTATTTTTAAAGAAGCTAATTTTATTCACAGATCCGGAGCTTCTCTGCAGATGGGTGCACAATTATTTATTAAATTGCCCTGTGCTTGAGATTTTGCAATACATAATGCAATTCAGGTAGTCCTTGACTTACGACCACAAGTGAACCCAAAATTTCTGTTTCTAAGTGAGACATTTGTTAAGTGAGTTTTGCCTCATTTTACCGTCATAAATGTGACTCAGTTGTCAAGGGTCTGAATTGTATTCACATGACCGTAGGGAGGCCGCACTCGTCATAAGCGTGAAGAACAGTCATAAGTCACTTTTGTCAGTGCTGTTGTAACTTTGAATAGTCACTAAATGAATTGCTGTAAGTCAAGGACTACCTGTACATCCATTAAAATTACATACAGTATAGGGATATTTTACGTGTAAGTAGAAAATTAGGCAAAAAACACACATTCTAGTGCTTGTGGTTTTTTCCTTTTTTAAAAAAATGAAGACAGGTAATACAACAGACATCCAACTCAACTACAACATAAAACTCATATGGAACAGATCTTGGAACAGTGACATATAACCCTACATTTCATCTCCAGGTCTCCCCTTACAAGATTATTTATTTTTTTTATCTTAATTGGGTAAATAAACCACAGGCAGTTTAATGGATCAACACAATAATTATGAGTTATTTGGTCAATTTGTAATTTGCTTTCTGTACTATTTCAGTGACTCTTCCTTAGCCTGGGGAGTGATTTCAAGCTCAAGGGACATATAAAAACTAGGAATAAGCTAAAATACTCTAAATGAACCATGTGTGCCTATTAACATATTACTCCGAGGCACATTTGTAATTAGTACATCAAAAACAAAGCATTGCTTCAGACTAAGTTTTATTGCCTTATTATCATTTGTTCACTGACCCCATTTACTTAGCATTATAAGACACAAATGAAAACATTGTGGCTTATTTAGACCACCCCTGTCCCCGCGCCCACCACCCCCATTTTTCACAGTAAACTAACAGATTACAGGTAGTTCCTTTTGTGACTGTTTGAAATTACAACAGCACTGAAAAAAATGAGTTATAACCATTTTTCACTATTACGACCATTGCAATTTTCAGCTCTAACTGGAATGGTGGGGAGTGGAAGGATTTATACTCCTTGCAGACAGCTGGTCATTTGCATTCTTTTAGAGAGTCATTGGGGCCATTTGGAGGTTTACCTGTGTCCTCAGGGTCACCTGAGTAGTGCAAATGTGTGTGGAGCCTTCTTGGCTGCAGGATGTTTTGTGTCCTATGTCTCCATAGAACCTCCATAGACATCTCCATGGTTATGTGATCGTAAAATGGGATAAAAGTCACTTAACAACTAAATCACTTAGCAGCAGAAATGTTGAACTCAGTGTGGTTGAGGGATTCCTGTATATAGGAAGCAAATAGATGAGAATGCTTCAGGGCTGAAAGGGCTGTTACCCTAAAGTAGAAAACTTCTATATTCTACAGGTATCCTTTGGTAGTCGTGTCAATCACAACATAAATATTACCAAAGGGCAAAAGAAAAAGAAACTTACGTTGTTATTTCTACTTCTAAAAATCGTTTCACTCTCCTGTTGGGTAAATCTGCATTCCTTGTAGCTGTCCTTTGCCATGTGAATGTCTTGTTTTGCAGACCGTGCTTTTGTCACTGACATTTTTTAACTGACTCGTCAATGCATTCGCTTTTTTCTTTCCAGGAAGGCAATTAGCACATTTTTAAGAATATGTAAATAGATACATACATAAACAATATCTTTGTGTATTTCCATTAAACTGCCAGATGTTCTAAGAATGGATACCACCAATCTCTTATTTAATAAGCAGGAAGAGAAATTTGAGTTTCCTCGCCGGAAATGGATAGTTTCTGCCACAAAAGCTGACAGTATTATCGTTTTTATCCTTGCTGCCTGGGGGGGCTCCTAATCCATTATTATAGACTGCATGTTCAGTATGCAGAGAAAGTGTGAATAAATTCAGCTTGCTGCAGTTGACTTGTGTGGTTTACATTTTCTTTTATAATGTCTATATTTTCTGTAATATTATTTTAAAAAATGAGATTGTGGGCAAACCTGATGGAAGGTTTGCTGATTTTCCCTCTCTAAGTTTCAGACCCGAAACCAGAGTTGTGTGCTCTAGGGAAATTCAAATGATGTCATAAAGTGGCAGGCACTTCTGCCCAGTTTGCTGATGAGTAGCCTTCCAAGTCATCATGTAAAGACTGATTCTGATCTCACAGCCAGTTGGTCACATGCAGCCTTTCCAATCATTTTCTGATCCATAACAATATTTTGCAGGAGTTGAGGGTGCTGCTCAGCATGGCTAGAGCGTTGAACACCAGGCAAAAAAGAAGATGGAGCATGGGATGTGCAAGTAAAAAACAGTAACTTGGTGGCAGCAGAACATTGACTGAATGCAGCTCCCATTCTACATCCAGATGGGGTCTCGCAACAACCAACTCACCACCACTATCTTGTGTGGCCAACTTGCCACTTCCATTTCACCACAGACAACCCACCACAGTCTTCTCACCACAGCCAACTCACAGCAGCACAACTTGCCATGGCCAGCTTGACACAGGACAAGTCACTGTGGACAATTCCACGTGGGATAAGTCAACTCAATAAATGTTATCTTCCACTGTTTCTTTGTCGTTTCTAGTGACAAAAATGGAAATAATGTCAAAAAACCCCAGTGACAAATAACATTTATCCTGTTGAGTTAGCTCACACAGAATTGTCGGTGGCGAGTTAGCCGTGGCGAATTTTCCCGTGGTGTGTTGTCACAGCAAGATGACTGTGGTGAAATAGCCATGGCAAATTGGGCATGGCAAATTGCCCCATTCCATCCAGATGAGCTTTGGAATGGAAACATCAATGTTTCCAGGCTGTTTTGGGTCTCTATGTGGATCATTCTGTTTTCATTTTTTGCAGGGCAAGGCTAAGAATCAGAGAGAGTTAAGTCACCTAATTTACCCATTTAAGCCACCCAAATCCCCATGGTTTGTGCTACTCTTTAATGCTTCAAGATACCTATTTGTCCATTAAAACCTTTACTGGCCAGGCTGAAAGTAAATAGTATTGGCCATCCTGCACTGAATGGCATCCATCCAGGACTAAGTAGGCCATGCCTTGGTTGTGTATTATTAGGAATGCATTGCTCTTCTAGCCTAATGGAATCACTAATAGAAACATTGGCTTGGTAATAAGGACAGCAACAATATTCATAGTTCCTTGATATCCAAAATATCTTTCCTCAGGTGAAGAGGGACGAAGACTGCCAGAGGCAATTATCTGGTTGAATTAAACATAGATGGAATCTAAAACTGAAGCATCTTAGAAAATTAACAGTTTATCATTAAAGATCAAGTGCTGGATAGTTTTTGTGTATGTGTGTTCCCAGTTTTTAGGCAACTGTTTACCCATGCTCAACTATAGGTGTAAATAAATACATTCTGAAGGCATTAGTTCTCTTTTAATTTTTTCCTTCTTTTCATCTCCCTGCCTGCCTGTGGCTGCCTGAAGCAAAGCAGCTCATCCAGCTGTGCAGGAGAGCCAAACGTGAAGAGAAGTAAAGTTAAACTACAAATTAATTATGAATTTAGATGGTTTCAAAACTGAAATGAAATGATTTGGGTAGGGTCGCACTATTAGTGGCTGTTATTTTTAATGCTGGTTTATACTTCTGGAATCATTATTAGCATGCCTTGAACTCCACTTTCCAGGGAGTAGAGTGGAAGTTCTCCTTTTCGTAAACTTTCTGAATGCAGGTGGTTTGTCAGTGGATGAAATACGGCTCTGATATACCCTGCCCATAGAATGACACAATGCTAGATAAGATAGTCATTATTGCCCATTCAGCGTGTGGCTTCTGAAGGGACAACCCTGGGGCAGTGAAGAAAGAAGTAGATATCTGCTTAGTCATTCAGATAAGCCAAACCAACTGGTAATTAATGAGGTGAGAGATTCCCCAAGCTAGATCCCCAAATTTCATTATATATATTAAATATGTTACGCCAGTTAAGTCCGTGGCCTGATCCAGAGGGTTTTTTCTGGTGTTGTTATATTTTAAATATTACCTTTGAACGAAGATAGTTTCAAGAAGATCATCTCAAATATTAAATCCAGCCTTGGTCACACTGCATGGAGTTCTCACTTCCCTTTCTGATGGTTTCCTTCCTTTCTTTCTTTTCCTTTCCCAGCTATCATCAAAACTGCTCTTTCAAACATGGACCGGGAAGCCAAAGAGGAATATACCGTGGTCATCCAAGCAAAGGATATGGGTGGACACATGGGTGGACTCTCTGGAACCACCACAGTGACTATTACGCTGACTGATGTCAATGACAATCCTCCAAAGTTTGCACAAAGTAAGTTATATTTCTGATGTATCCACTTCCTAATAATCAGACAACAGGCCAAGAAAGACAATAATTGAATACACATATCATTGGAAGGAACTAAGCGCCTTGTGTGGTTTTACCTTGGCATATTGTGTGAATCTAACCACCATGATCTGTAATGATGGGCCTGTTCTTTAAAGTGGTATGTGAAACCCAACCATTGTATTTACTCCATAAGTAACCATCATGTGTAATTTATAAAGATTGCTAATTGCATAAAATAGAACAGTAGAATAGTGGAGTGCTGTTGGTGTTAGGCTAGGGGTGAAGAGACTGTGATGGTGTGTAGGAATAATCTTGGGGGACAGGAGCAAGACCTACAGACAGGGCAATGGTCTGAGAAGACACCCTTCAGATCACAGGTAGGGGGAAAACATGGGGAGCATTTCAGAAGGGACCCTCCCTAGTTTTCCAGAGACTAAAAAGAGAGGAGGGGATAAATATTTTTAGTCTTGCAAGATTGTTCAATGTAATCTTAAAATAAACATAGTGCTGCTGATCCTGGTTGTGCATCTTTCTGGACTACCTTGAAGGGCTAACAGAGACCCTTTGAGTATGGAGCACAGCTTGTAATCCAAGACTAATCACTCCTTCTCAGCCCAAATAAGTGTCAAGTTACTGAACGCACAAGTTGCAGAACAAAAAAAAAAAACCCCACTGATAACATCATGGTTTGATATCCTTTTATTGTGAGACTTAGGCATGTTCAAGGCAAAGCAGATAGAGTTTGCAATCAAACAGGACAAACACAGAGATGGAGAAATATGGCAATTTGGGGGAAACAAGAAAGAGGGGGGGGGAAATGGTTGCATAATTCAGTATATCAGCAATGCAGAGATGTTAATCTCTTTCATCTTTTCATTGCCTTTCTGTCATTTCTTTATGTTCCTAATCCTTATGTTGTGGCGCCTCTTCTTGAGGCATCCTTTTTATTTCAATCTTCTCCACCTCTCCTTCTGTGCTTTCAGCTACTCTAACTGCTTTCAACCCTCATATTTAAAGCTAGAAAAAAGCTCCCTTTAAAACGTCTCCTCCCAATCTACAGGCAAAAAAAATTGGGTGAAAGATTTGCCCAGTTGATAAGCAGAAGAAAGTCACACAACAGTAAAAACCTATTGGAAACTTTTTCTTCCATGCAAGAAGCTTTAAAACATTTTTTTTCCAATCTGTTGTTCATTGTTCTTCAAACTGTTTGTCTTTTGACCTTTTTTTTTAAACTTAGTGTCCCCTTAAAATGCTTATTATAAACACAGGAACTTGTTTTATATGGTGTTGCAAACAATCTCTGGATGCCCGTGGATTACTGATTCCTGTAGCTATTTAAATTTCACCTGTGTAAAGGAGAAGGGTGGATGAGTATTGATTTGAAGTCAGGTCACCCTATTCCAACAAGTCATCCTATTGAGATGCCTACTTCAAACAGACACTTTCTGTGTCTGACATACAGAGAATAAATATTGATATATAGGTTCATATATAACAGCACTGGGAGTGAGTAATGCCACACAGCTTTAGGGTCCTGGCTTGAATTAATGAGAAGTTCAAAAATGTGAGCACTAGAAATCCTTAAGGGGGAAAAAAATGTAAATCTATTTATAATATTGACTCCCATACCCTCCGTTTCCCCTTTTCCCCTTTTCTTTATCTATTTCTTAGCTTTGTGTTATCTTCAGTGCTCTCAAAGCCCTATTAGATTAGTGCTACGTTAGTCAACGAGGGACAAGTCAAAAAATATGTGTATTGTTGTTGTTAAAAGCAAGAAATTGACCAAGGCATAATTGGAGATAAGAACTGGAAAAATAATTCCAGGTCTAGTTAATTGCTGATCTTAAATTCAAAATCCATATTTGGTGCTATCATTTCTACATATGTATGCTTCACTGATCTGTTATAATAAGGGTTGATTTTATTAGGCATAGTTGCATTCTTCTGGAATTTTCTTATAAGCATCCTTAAGTGTTAGCTGGTTTTCCCTTTCATTTATTATAAGTAGATACTTAGTCTATGAAAGGGAAGAAAAAAAACAATTGGAAAAGAGGCAGTTTTTGTGTTTGCCCAATACACTTAGCTAGGTTAGTGAATGCTGTAGCAGGTACAGTCCCACATATTAAACATAGTTAGTGTTAATCTTAATTTTCATCTCTATCTTGATACACTTGCAGTTTTGTTTGATTAGTTTATAGTCAACGTATTGTGTGCAACCAGAATATTCACTGGTTCAGTAAGCAAGTGAAGTGCTGTGTGCAAGCACAACTGGCTACCTCCCAACACTTAGTCATGCCCACTGCATTTTTTTCAGTGTAGTAGCTGCCTATTGTGTTACAATTATACATTGGTTGCTGTTTTATATTGCAATATTTTTGTATGACTCCCCATCTAAAAGAACTCTGGTTAGCTTATAAGAGCAATCAGACATAGCTAAAATCAAAAAGTTGAATGTTGAATCACTTATAATATTCTTTCAATATCTCTCAGTTGTTGAATCACATTAGATGAACAAGAAAAAAATGAATCGATAATAGGAATTACCGGTAGAGCCAGTCTGCAAATTTAGGATTCTACCTACTTGATCAGGCAATTAATATTCATTTCTTCCCTTAAAAATGAAAAGAATAAAGATTTCATTATAAACCGCTACACATAAATGATGTGTTATATATTAGCTAAAGCTAGAGTAATTATAAAGTGCTCTTCATTCAATAGTTATGCTGGATAGGCCAATCCTGTACATAATATTGGTTGAGAAATGAGCCTTGAATCTATCATTTACAGTATATTGCCCCTCAAACCTTTTAAAACAAGACTGAACCACATTAAAAGTCACACTCAGATTGTGATAAAGTACAATCTGTTTCCCCCAGGAAGTGTTTTGGTGCCATCAGTTAACTGCAATGGCTGTAATCCATTTGCTGCTCATTGTTTTAATCTAATTGGATATTTTATGGAATAAAAATTAACTCAGAAGACATTGGCTTGAAATCTGTGTGCAGTCTGAAACAGCTCTAGTTTTGTGTTTGAATTTACAGGAAATTGAATCTAGCTATATTAGCCATCAGGAAAGATTAATATCAGCAGCAACTCTATATATTTGCCAACAGAACTTTTATGATTTTCATGAAAATAAGAGTAATATAGTAGTTATTGTCTTGGTCTAGGGCAAGATTCAGGTTTGAATCCTCACTCAGTCATGGAATTTATTGAATAAATTTGATTCAGAGATTGGCAGGTAGCCTAATTAGTACTTAGTGATATCTACTTATATTGCCTTGAATTCCTGGAGGAAAAATATAATAGATATATAGGAACACAAACATTGTTACATCTATTTTCTAGGAAAATAAAAATAAACAAGCATAAAAGCAGAACGTTCATAGCTATAATAGAACCATACTGAACAAGAAGGTGATCAATATTCATAAGACGTAACACTTGGCATATCCACAATAAATTTTAATGAACTCAGACAGTATTGAGAGAGTTAGGTGTCTTTATTGTTTTTGAGCAAAACATACATGTGTATTTATGGCTAGATTTCAAATAAATACAGCCCTCCTGAGCCTTTGAAATAACAACAGTCAACTTTCACAACTACTGAGTTCTCTTGAAAATAATTTTAGGGACACTTATAACAAATAATGGAAAACAAACCCCAGTTGTTACAGATAGCACTTGTTTTCACATGAACAGCAGATTTGGGGGCTGGGCTGGCCATACTTGTTCAGGTTTCCGAAAGCAAATCATCTTGAACAGGTGTACCAGATGTCCCATTCCTGAAAGAGTGAATTTTTCACATCCCTGGTGAGAGAAGAAAATAGATATTACATATATAAAAGTCTACTGATATCTTTCCTGTGGCCTGTACATCAAATAAAGAGAAATGTTTTTCATATACCTGTCACTGGTGAAAACATGGTCAATACCATGTGCTAAATTATTTTTTGGGGGGGAAGTTTTGATTGGTACATGTGGATGTTATTAGACTGGTTCTGTAGATTATTTAGTGTTTTACAGGATTTATCTGGCAGGTGGAATTCTAACAGAATAACAGAATAAGAGAGTTGGAACGGATCTTGGAGGTCTTCCAGTCCAATCTCCTGCTCAAGCAGGATATCTTATACCATTCCAGTTAAGTGGCTGTCCAGATCTTTCTTCAAAGCCTCCAGTGATGGGAGCACCCACAACTTCTGAAGGCAAGCTGTTCCACTGGTTAGGTGTTCTCACTGTCAGGAAATTTCTCCCTAGTTCTAGATTATTTCTCTCCTTGATTAGTTTCCATCTATTGTTTCTTGTCTTGTCTTCTGGTGCTTTGGAGAATAGGTTGGCCCCCTCTTCTTTCTGGCAGTCCCGCAAATAGTGAAACACTGCTATCATGTCACCCCTAGTTCTTCTTTTCACTAGACTAGACAGACCCAATTCCTGCAACCATTCTTTATATCTTTTAGCCTCCAGCCCTCTGTAAAATTGCTACTTGAAATAACCTCAGAGAAGATAATTTTGGACTCATTTTCTATTCAGATTGTATCTATAATTATATATCAGACCATGGCATCATCTTGATTAAGAGTATAAACTGTGTCCAGTACTGGCATCTTAAATGGAATTTCTGATCCAACTGATTATATCCTTAAACTATGGAATTTTTTTTAAAAAGTGAAAAAAATGAGCATGAGTTGTGGGATGTATGTTTGATTTTATTAAATAAATGCCTGATTAAATAATAGAACCCATCTGAAAAAATTCCTGCGATAACCTTTTATTATAATTCCATTTCTTGCTTATATGTTAGGAATTATTTTAGCAGCTGCCAGTGAGATCCCCATCTATGTTTCAACCTTGGAAATACTAAGAAAGAATATAGTACATAATTAAGTGCCATTCTGTTTTTATAGCCCATAAGGCATTATTTTAGGCAATAAGCATAAGATATAATGGGCACAGAATCTGAATGTAGGGAACAAAGAAATCAATTCTATCTTAAGGCTACAAATGAACATTTCCAGGGTATGGTTTTATTTTCATCTATATACTTATTTTTACATGAGGGCTCTTGAATCACCACAAATGGTGATTTTCAAGGAGATGTATGAAACAGACTATATTATATTTTTTTCTGCTCATATTGGCAGAGAAAAAAGTTGCATGCAGCTATTTTCTCATTTTCTTCCCAGAGACGGGCAAGATATTGGTTTGAATCACAGTTTAATGTCAGCTAACCTCTTTGCCCTTCTCAAACCAAAGCTTGCAACATTAATCTGATACGTCTGAATTTTTTTGCCAGTAATGCTATAATAGAGCAAGATATAAAATACATTTATTACATTTATTTATCACCTTTATAAGGCTGTCTGACTCGCACGGCAAATTTAGAGCAACAACAAGAAGAAAAGAAATTAATGCACATTCATAAGAAATAAAAGTAGCACCTTTCGAAATACACAGCCTTCTCACTGGTACTCCATTTGCCCATCTAACCCTTGGGGAACACTCTGGTTAGAGTTTTGGCTACCAGAAATAATGTTTTTATTGTATTAAGTACATCTGTGTGGTATAATCTTTTCCACACTGTTTAGACATGTATGCAGTCATTTTCCAGAATTCTCAGCAGAGGTCATGTGGAGAAGTGAATTCTGGAAGTTTAGTATCACACACCTGCAGAGTAGACTATGCTAAGGAGTGGTGAGTCACCCTCTATAGCTCAGACTGGCAAATCTGTTGGGCCAAGAAGACCCAATGTTGAATGTTGGAATGGAATGTTGAAAACATGTCATGGTTGGTCTCATAAAATAGCTGCCACTAAGCTGCTTAGCCATCTCCAACATGCTTGTCATGGTAAATGTGGTAGATGTGAGTCAATCTTAAAGCATTCATGTATCAACAGGGAAACTGATAAAGTGGATGACACTCATTTTATCCTGTAAGGATGTTCCTTACCACTCCGAATATACTTCATTTAATTTAATCTTACCTCACTTTTCCTTATTTTTTGGGGGGCGGTCTGGCTTTATGTTCAACAAACACTGGGGTATCACCATCCTCTATTTTTTTTAACAATGACTATCAAATAATCTTACATTTCCAGTTTTGATTAAAGGCTGATCCATACTTTGTATTTGTCCAGCAAGAAGGTGATCCATCAACCATTTCAGGAGAGAAATGTCCTCATTATATCAGTTAACCTACAGCCCACTGGAAAGGAAAATTTTATTCATGTTTTTTGGCTCCAGAATAGGTTTTTTTATTCCCTCCAAATCTGAATATCCCCTATATCATTATTTTTTAACCCTCTCTAGCCTGAACCCAGAAATGGAGTTGCTGTCTGCTAAGGTTAGGAATTCTGGTACCAAATTATGTCTTCCCTTTTTCATCAGTCCAATGGTAAAAAATCCAAAACAACAACAAATCCAAAAATCCTCAGGTTGCCTGCCACTGTTCTAACTGAGATAAATCAAAATCTTTCAGTAAATCTCTTTTTGATGGTTAAATTCTGTCAACAGAATAAAACAATAAAACAAGACTCTCTTTTTTTTAGCAGTTTGCCATTTCACCAACAAGCAACATTATTTTTTAAACTAAATGTGTGTCCTTAAAACAGGGCTTCTTGAGTACATATATTTATAGCTGTTCTGAGACATACTGTGGATAATAATCTGTGCAAATAGTGATGACAATTATGTTATGACACCAGCAAATTCTTCCTGTGAAAGGAACCAAAAAATGAGAAGGAGAGGTCCTGGTGTTTCTATTTAAGACTGTCTGACTCATTGGGCATGCATGAATTGTATCTGATTGGTTTCAGAGATAGGTAGTTCCTGAAATGGATAATTTCACCTCTTACCCTGAGCTGAAACAAGTGAATTACTAAGAAGCATGCATAATTAGGCCATCTGTAGACATGTTCAGGAGGCAGAGATTACCCATGCTTTGCCAGCTTCCAGATCATTACTAAAAGTCAGAGATGTCATTAGAATGAACAATTTCATTTTTTTCTCTAAGTAATGAGAAACTGATAGGTGATGTAAAATACTCTGCTGGAAACCAGTTTAAGCAGGTAAGAAATATTTCCCTGTGTTTTGAGTTAGGAATGGGTGAAACCATTAGAATTTTCCACCAGCCTTAGTTTAATGAAAAAGGGTCTTGGAGGAAACTTCTGCAATTCTCAGTTTAATGTTCTTTGAAAGTTTAGGATTCTTAATCTCACTTTTTTAATGTTTGACTGATCTCAGACAATTTGAAACAATTGTGGTTATTTTACACCGATATGATAAACGGCATGGTACGTTGTTTCATAAATCTTAAACTTCTATTAGTGATTATATTTCTGAAAGTTGCTAAAAATGGGAAGCTTTTCAGAGAACTTATAGTAATTGAGATGGCACCTATGAATGACTGATGGCTTTATTATTATTGATTTTATTACATTTAGCATGAATGATTTATTATATTATTGTTGGTGCAAAATGCTTGATTCAATGTGGTAGCTACAAGCTGAATGACTGAGTAAAATAAATAAAGAGGGTAAACAAAGGATACACTCTAATTAAAATTGCTAGTTGGAAGGAGCAAATTCCAGCTAATGTTCATTGTTTTATTTTACATTTATATTCTTCTTTTGATATTTTGCCAAACGTCTCCAAAGAGATACAGTCTTCCAGATCTTATTCATCTTCTTGGCAATACTTGCACTCTCTGCTCAGCTCCATAATTAAACATTAATTAATTTGCAGCAATTAGTACACCAATATATAAGTTCCCCACTGTTTTTTTTTTTCCCTGTGATACCATGGAGGGGTGAAACTAATATGTTGTTTTGCTCTCCAGTTATACAGGAAAGGCTATGAATTAAGATTCTTAGCAAGGGTGGTCCTGTAGAAAAATCTCTTGTCTAGAACATTAGAACTAGGGAGTCACTTGCAGAGTTTGGCATCAAGACTAGAATAGATCCGGGCCATTGTGTACCAAGAGTTCGGGGCTGAGTGAAAATTAAAGGGCATCTCCTTCTATGGCCATTAGGTCTGGTCAACCCAGAGGTTTCATATTTTATAACATTTTCTTGACTCTCTCTATGTTTCCATGAATCACTAAAAAAAATGTTCTAAGCTTCTGCATAGCCAACCTCCTTCCCCTTATTTCATTAGAATTTTTAATACGCCCTATCCTTGAGTCACCTGAATGTATTTCTGAAATCAGTAACATAAAACAGAATTTCTTCTAGAAATGCCCAACCAAATATGCTATATTTTAATGAGGATTTGCCTTAACTTCATTTTAAAAGTATTTTTTTCCAATTATACCTTGGTTTTACACCATTCTTTGAAACCTGCTTTGACATTTCCTACTTTTTTTTTTGTTCTAACTGAACATGTTAAAAGCATCAAACTCTATGCTTCTGTCATCCGTGCCATAATGGAATTTACTTTGGTGCACCATAGGATTTAAAAATAAAAGAAATATGTGCTAGATTTCTTTTGTATCCGTAGCAGCTTATCTATAAATAAGTAGACAGTTTTCAAAACATCTGGAAAGTTGCATGTTTTCTTTTTCCTTTTTGTTTTGTTGCTGAAAATAGCTGAATGTTTTGCATTAGCAGTATCAGTTATAAGTGGGCTAACACAATGAATCATTCTCAGACCTAGTTATTTGTCATCCTGTTGCAGAATGTACTATATATGACATGACATATAGCCCAAGAAAGCTGCAACAAATATGACTACATCCTAAACTGCCACATTTAAGAAATAGAGAACAGGAAGAAAATGGGTGATGTAATAAGTTTGACTGTTCTTCAGGTTGCTGGTATATGGTTGTGCTTTTCATTTCTCTTACTCTCACTTTCACTCAGGTTTGTATCATTTCTCAGTATTGGAAGACATTGCTGTCGGCGAAGCAATAGGAAGGGTCAAAGCGAATGACCTGGACATTGGGGAGAATGCGAAGTCGTCCTATGACATTATTGAAGGAGATGGAATGGATATCTTTGAGATCACCTCTGACTCTCTGGAAGGAATTATTAGATTAAGAAAGGTAAATGGCATGGAGACTGCAGAAAATATGGGTTTCTGAATCCTATCAATGCCCAAAACAGTTTTTAAAGCAGAGGTGCACAATTTTGAGTGGGGACCGGAGAAGGTATGGACCAGCTCAAGAAATATATTTGATTTCATAGCTACCATAGTTGATATCAAAAAGACTAAGCAGCAGGATTGGACCTGTTTAATAGATTTTTTGGGGAGATCACCAAGAAATCCATGCACTGTAAATTGAGTTGAGAAGTCAAAAATACATCCCAGAAGAGAATAATGGAAAAAACAGAACTACATGAATGTGTCAGGTATAGGTCCTAGGAGCTGTGTTCCACTTTTTGTTTTTTCCATCAGTTGTTACTTGAGGGATATGGTCTCTACTAAACCTGGAGATGCACAGAGAAGCAATGACCATAAGTATCCCATATCCCAAATATGTACATTTTAGTAATTCTCTTGAAAGCCATCACCAAATCCAGTGTTTGTAGATTCCAGTATGCTGTATTCTATGTCCTTCTTTTGTTCCCAATGTCCATCCAACAAGTTTCACTGCAGGACCATAGTCCTGATACCACAGAAAGTAAGTGGGTACAATTTTTACAATAATCTGTTAAGTTCCTTTAAAAAAACGTGTCTGAACAACAATATACTCTTTCCTAATTCTCTCCAGCTCCTGCTGGGGACCAGAAAGGAGCCCCCAGGGCAGCAGTGATGTCATTGGCAAATCCTTTCAACCGGGAAGCTCCTTGATGCTTTTGACATGAGTGCAAAATTATCATGATTATCACTGTGATTTGTTCCTCTTTGATGCAGAGGACCAGTGGGCTGCCACATAGCGCTCCTTTCCAATTCCACTGCTGAATTTTCATCTTTTGTCATTTTGAAGTGGGAAATACATGGAGGCCATAAGATAAGCCTAAGATTAATGGTTTTTTTAATAAAACAAAATCTCTCAAAAGAACTCCATTTGAAAAATGTGAATCAGCCTACTTGCAGCAGCATCCTGCCCAGGCAAAAATTAAACACCAGTCAATGTTGCCTTTCTCTATTTGCTTCTCATATAAATTCAGGAAGGGTGATTTATTCTAGAGATGTTGAGTTTCCACTGTGTTCAGCACTCATTCGTAGAACCCCAGTTTCAATCAAGCCCATAGTTTTCACCTAGCACACACCGTAATAGATGCCTATCTGTTATTGTTTTTAATTTCAAATATACTTTAAATAATAATAACATTGTGCATTTAAAGCACTAAGCTGACAAACGCTTTGGACTGGTATGATTTATTACTGCGGAATTTGCAATGGTTCAAATGATACCGTTGTGTGATTGGCAAATTGTGTATATGCTGATTTCCAGCAACCTATTCATTGGCACAAAAGCATAGTAATTTATGAGTTGGCAGAGAGGCAATGCTTGTCGTGTTTATCAAAAATGGCAAAGTTACATTAGAACTAGATTCAAAAAGTGTGCTGATTTTTTTAAAAAAGATATGAAAATATGAATAAGCTTTCCGAGACTTTCTGAAAGAGTTCTGGAATTTTTATTTGTGCTCTTTATATTTGCATTGCAGATTTAAGCTACTCTATGATTCTTTTCTCCTTCTCTTTCTTCTGTTGTATGGGACATTGTGATGCAAATTTTTATATCTTTCTAAAGCTTGACAAATCTGCAGATTTGAAATGTTAATCATTGTGAGGCATCAAAGGGTTGGGTTGTGAATCCGTACATGTCAATGTTCTTGAAGTTACAGCAGATATTAATCTTGGGTGGTCATAAAATTGGTGATGCCTCTTTTTTAAAAAAAAAGTGTCTTGTAACTCATTATTATTATTTCTTATCTGCATGTTTCAAATATTTATGAGGAAAACCAATCAGAAGTGCTTCTCTCCAAGGCCTATTGAAATGATTGGCAAATTGTGAATATGAATATCCAATCACTCTTGCTCTATAGAGTTGCTGTGAATTTGATGTTTTTATTTTTCTTTTCTTTTCTTTTCTTTCTTTTGGGCACTCCTGATACAAAGATCATTTTGCATATAGCATGTACAATTGACTTAATTACGTATCAGCTGCTATATCCAGCCATTGTTTGAGGGCTGTCTCTTTTATCTCGTAATACTATCTCTTAGAATCCTTATACATAAAATAATAATAACAATAATAACAGTAACTAACAGTAACAATAACAATAATAAGCATTGACAAAATCACCATCCATCAATTGCAAAAGGCAACTTTATTTGGAACAGTTTATATCCTACAATGATAACTTTAGCCCCATCAAACAACATCTTCCTGTCCCAGGTCCTTGGGAAGTTGATAGGTAGATAAAAATGCCAAATCCAATCTAAACATCTGGCTGACTTGTTACCAAGCATAATACTAAAGAGTTCAGACCTGTACTCTAGTGTTTCAGGAGCAAATGTGAAGAGACAGGTTATGGATCACTTAACTTACTAACAACAATATATCATAATTATTCAGATCTTCAGTGCACTTAGGCACTTAATAACTCTTTTCTTCAAGGTAAGTCTCCAAAACCTGTGATTCTAATGAGAAGAAGGCCTAAACCTTTATGAAAACAAAGGATCAATACATTGCTTAACCCTCTAAAGCTGTATCCCATCAGTTTCTCAATAATTAAAATTATATTCACCTTCTTAATTCTTTGAGCTTCAGCCACAGATATTCCTTGCAAGCTGTGCTATCAATGACCAACTATAAAGTCTTATTAAACCAATAGTGGGATCTCCTTAAGCCAGTAGAAAAGAATATGAGATATGTTTAAATGTGGGCTTTAAATGTAATTTTGAAATTCACTTATGCCATTAAGATAAAATTCTAAGCTAAGGTTTGTTGTTGTTTTTACTTGTAGGGATTATCAGCAGAGATCTTTCCCATTATATGTATTACTTGTTCTTGCCTTTTTGAATTGGAATTATTATGATTTGTATCTGAATCTAGTTAGCCTCTCAGACATGAATGCTTCCATTTTTGCTAATACTAATGTGTTAAATCCCAAGCAAAGCTAAATATGTGTTGCACACCTTGAAAATTTTTCCATTCTTCCAATGCTGCTTTGTTTAACAGCATCAGAAGGTTAAGCTTCAAAAGAATATTGTAAAAAAATCTCTTGATGGTTATGATACACAACTATTCTTATAAATTTTGATACTACAATGTTCATCTCTCCATATAACCAGATCTCAATTGTTCTGACTTGTTCAATCTGAATCAAAGAACAATATCTTCAGTCCATTTTTTTCACACATTTCTTTAAACAATAGAATTCTTATGCCACATGAAACTTGCTCATTTCTCTCTCTTTGCTCCTTAACTACAACGAACAGAATGACAATTAGCTGAGTGATTAATATTCAATCTAGGTCATTAGCAATAAAAATCTTTCCATAGCAAAAAGAAAAAGAAAAAGAAAAAAAGAAAGAAAAAAATAGCAAAATTCCAAGTGAAAAACCTTTATATGTGTTGCTTTCTTTTTTTTAAAAAAAAAACACACTTTTAAACAGAGACAGCAAATCTCCAATTTGGTGGGGTTTCATTGAAGCTTACCAAATAAATGAGACATTAATAAACACTCATGAAGTTTGCAGCCATGATAAAAGAAAGGGAAAAGGGATTGCATTAAAAGTCAAGAAAAGTAGGGGAAGCAGATGTATCAGCATTGCATTGTCTTGTTCTTGCTGTTGTGATCATCTAGAAAATAGCTTTTGTGTTTTTCGTTCCTAACAGCCCTTGGATTTTGAGACCAAAAATTCATATACACTGAAGGTAGAAGCAACTAATGCCTATATTGATCCACGTTTCATCAGCATGGGACCCTTCAAGGATACGGCAACGTTAAAAATTGTAGTGGAAGATGCTGATGAACCCCCAATTTTTTCATCACCCACGTATCTACTGGAAGTGCATGAAAATGCTGCTATTAACTCCGTGATTGGTCAGGTGACCGCCCACGATCCAGATGGATCTTCAAGCTCTATAAGGTACTTCTGCTTTAAAATAGTTATATTTATTTATTATTTATTTATTACTTAGATTTCTATGCCATATTATATATGGCAGTTATATTCCTGCTGAACAAATGTGTATGATACCTGGGAGACCATCTCCAATCTCCAGTTGTGTTTGACTTTTTTCTCTCCTGTGGAGAACTTAGGAATTAAATTTAGTCAGATTATTTCTCCATCTAGTAAAGTCAACTCAGTCCACAGTTAAAAAGTAATTAGAATCCCAGAGTCAAGCTTGAAAGACCAGGCCCACATGTGAAAATCCAACATTATTGATTTATAAAGTCTATGCAGGAATCTTCTCAATTAAGGGTTAGCACCGGCCTCGAGTTAGATAAGAGTCAATGTGATTCAAGGGAGGCTGGACTTAGTCTGCTTGTGGCTATGTAGGGATACTAGGCTGTTCCCTCTTTTAACTCCAGTCCCAGGTTCTGCACTCCTCCTACACCCAGCTTCTTTAGGACTACCGAGCATGCTGTAAAACCTAAGGACAAACAATAAAAAAACAACTGCCATAAAAGATTTCTGCCAGAATCAGATTGTTCCATATTTTATAGCCTCCCTGGATACTCATTGTTTGTACTTTTATTCTCCTGCCCACCCCCACTATCCAGCTAGTGGGCACATTTACAAATAAAATGGAAACGTGTAGTCCTACAGTTTTTATTTCCTAACTGTACTACTGTTGGAAAATGCAACTACGGTAATCCATTTGTTTGTTTTGCCTTAAGAGGGGTTGTTGTTTTTTTCCTTAGAAATAATTTAAATGATATCTGGTAGGTCTTTTATTGTATTGTTCTTTTGGTCATACTGTGAACTGTGAACTGCCAAGAAATAATAAGTCTAACAGAACAAATACACACCCAAGGGTATGCTTTGGTATAAAAATGATTCTGGAGGCTGGTGTTTTGCTTTGCAGTATGCTAGCTTAAATGTTAAATATAATTAAAAGAAACGTCGCCAAGACACTTCCAATTTTACATGGGAGAAAACCCGAATAACCAAAGACCTACATACAAACACCCGTGAAAACCTCAGAAAACAAATATAAATATATTTGTGGTTTAATGTCCATGAGCACTGTGTTGAAGATCCACCTACTCCATTTTTCTCTCTTTCTCCTTTTCCTCCTTATCTAAAATCTATATATAATGGCTATCAAGTGCACCTGATCCAAGAACATTTTTGGGCTTAAGAAAATATATGCCACAGATCGAATTTGCTGGTCTTCAAGATGCTGCTTTTTTTTTTTTAATTCTGCATAAACATTCAGGATGATCAGAAAATGTCGCAAGGAAAAGTTTTTAAATCCATCACCTTTAGGCACTTCTTCATTTTTAATTGCTTTGGAAATGTTTCTTTGCCTCATGAGTGCAGGCCTACACCAAATTCTTTGAAGCCGCCATCTGTGCAATAGGATTATACAGGGCTGGTGGTTAATCAGATAAGAAATTTCAAGTTATTAAGTCACAAGAGGGAAAAAAATTGGAGGCAGAAATTCCCGACTGGTTATTGAAAATATATGTCTTCCTGTGCCAATAACCCTATTTAAGCCATGTGAGTATTTCCTGCCCCACAAAATCTACCATGTATGATGGCATTTCACATGTTTTAATTAAATATGCAAAAATTTGCATGTGTGTCTCCCCTTTCTCATCTGGATTCTGTCTAATATGCATACTGATTCAGCCTTTCTAATGCTTATAATGCTTGTAGCCTGCATTTCTTTAGGTTTTTTTTTTCTCTGTTTGCTGATCTGTGGTCTTTGAGCAAACCAATGCTTTAAGTTCAATTCTGTCAGGCAGAAAAAAATCAGGAGACAGGACTGGGTCCAAAGTGAATACATGTTTATTTCAAGCTATCTGTAAATAAGAATCTGAACTACTAACAGTCAGGGCAAAAGGCTGGTAGAATTCAAGTGGGGCTGAACATGGCTGTCTTGTGGGTGCAAAGTGACTCTAAAATGATGATATTCTTGAGCCCCCCTTTCAGGCTCTTCCTGATAATCTCCTACAAATTCATTTTAATTAATAGATTCCTTTAAAGCAGTGAGGTCTTTCCCCACCCCAGGCTCACCTGGAACCCTGTGAAAAATCAGAGTATTTTAGGGGCGAGAGAGATTGTCCTTGTGCAAGCTCCAAAACACGTGTTTGAAATATTTTTTGAAGCATGCACATTATGCTATTACAGACGCCTATATTATTAAGTAGAGCCCAATCTTGTGATTGTTTTTTTTTAGTGCAGATTTGGCATTCCATACATTTTAGGACAAATGTTAAGGGCACTGTTTTTAGATGTGATGTTGTTTTCTTAGCATGCCAAATTTTCTTCTGGATAATTTAGCTGCTCTGTAGCCTTCGTTAATATTGTTAAATCATCCCCAATGACTTTTCATGATTTTCAAAGCACTATCAAGGGATATTATGAGAGATGGATAGCACAGCTAGATGAGTGAGCTAAAAAAACTGACATCAGGAGAATGAATGAAAGAGATCAAGAAAGGGGAAACAAATTGTCCAAAAATCAATATCCATATGCAGGTTTGCTTCTAAAGAAATTTTACATGGAGCATCCCAAAATATGTAGTTACCAATGTAACCTATTGCATGTCATTTTACTTTCATAACTTTACTTTAGTAGGCAAATCTAGACATGGGTTATTGAAAAAGCTTTATAAATCACAAGCCAACAAATAACAGCAATAGCTTGGAAAATTGAATGCTATGAGGCACAAATCATCCAATTTAAATAAAATCAGCTATTTCAATCAGACTAGAGGCAATTGTACCAATGTGTTTGATTTATTACCGCGTAGTTCAGTCATCAAATATTTGGAAACAACTGGTGTCAATAAAAACATTATACTGGAAGCAGTGGAAGACAGAATTGCTGGCTGGAAATGAAAAATATGGGCTTATCAACATTAGGAGAGGCATCTACCAGGTGACTCATTACCACCCTTATTATTTGTAATTGCTTTTGCTGTGATTGTACTTTCAGTGATCATGAAGAAAACAAAAGTTAATTTGTTAAATGCTAATAAAATCTCACATTTGCTTTATATGTGTAATCTGAAGCTTTTTGGAAAATCTAAAATTGAAATCCAATCATTGACAAGCACTGGGAGAATCTTTAGCACAGATATAGCAATGGAATTTGGCCTAGAGAAATTTGCTACAGTAGCAATAAATCAGTGTGAAATCACAAACAGTAATGGAATTGAAATGCCAATGACCAAACCAACAGGCGCCATCAGGACAAAACCTGCAATTATCTGCACATTTCATAGTTGGATAATATCAAGCATGGACAAGTTAAAAATTTGATTAGCAAAGATACATCTTTGAGTACATGAAGAGTGAGAACATTGCTAAAGACAAAAGTGAATGTCAGAAATAACATCCAAGTTGTCAATATCTGGCATGATACAAAACAGTGCTGGAATTATTAACAGGACACAAGCTGAACTGGATAGTTTGGACTGAAAAAAAAAACCTGATGACTTTTCACTATGCATTATATTCCTATGGGGATATTGATAGTTTATAAGTGCTCCAGAGAAATGGAGGCAGAGGTTTATTTCAAGACAATTTGTCTTGAATTTGGAATTTCAGATTGTTGTGTGCATCATCATAATCATAAAGACTTGAAAGATGGGTAAAAAAGAATCTAAACATCTGACTGACTGTGTGAACAACAATAACAACAATAATGATAATATTTGCTCTTATTCTTTTTGCAGCATCTTATCTAGTTTATTACCTGTTTCAATTTTTTTTTTAAATTAGCAAACTTCATCCTCACAACACATTGGTACAATTGCATCTGTTAAGTCCAGTTGTTTACCCAGTTTCCAGCTATTAGTCTAAATCCAAAGTGGGTTCTGTTTTTGTCTTAATTCTAGTTTGTTCAATTCATTCGTCAATATGTCTATTTTTATGTGGCTTTCTTTCTGTTTGACAGTTTTCTCTAAATGTTTTCCTCAAATCTCATGCTGAAAATAAAGATATCTCAGGAGTTAGTTGTGTGCTGTGTTGACATTAAATTTAACAAAATAATCTAGTCATTTCCAGCTTCCTTTTATGAAGCGAGCTATGGAAGTTTGGTGCTTGAGATTCACTGTCCAAATCGTACAATCCTGGGGACAGACACAGCTGGGATGTTTTCATCTTTTTGTATGCTCTGAAGTACTTTTTAGAGAGAAGATTCAACTTGCTATGTACCCCTGTTGCTTATAAAGAACTTGGGTAACCAAAGAGTGGACATATTAGAATCTCAAAGTTTGCTAACTACTTGTAGGAGATGACCCAAGGGGAAGGTTATATGTGTCATCAGTCATGAGTCCTTCCGTGATCTAAGTCCAGCCAACCTTGAATTCTTTTCTATGCTTAACTCCCACTAAATTCCCCTTGACCATTAGTAGTTCAGATTCTTGTAGAGAACTTAAGCTTACAATAAATCTTTATACTCATTTAAACTGCCTGAATCTCCTGATTTCCCTGGCAGTTGACAATACTGAAATGTTCCATGGCGGGACCTAGGGCAAGGGCCTTCTCTGTTGCTGCCCCAGCCCTCTGGAACCAGCTTCCCTCGGAGGTTCGTACTGCTTCCTCCCTCCTAGCCTTCCAGAAAGGATTGAAGACACATCTATGCCGACAGGCTTGGGGCATGTGAGCTGCGCTCTGCCCCTCAGCCCTAAGAGTGTCCCGCCATCAGTGCATGTGAATTGATTGAGTTTGTGTGTGGTATGAATGTGTTAATTTTAAAATTATTGTAGTATTTTTTTTGTTGTGAGCCGCCCTGGGTCTTTGGAGAGGGGCGGCATATAAATGTGATTTAAATAAAATAAATAAATAAATTAGTACCAATAAAGGACAATATTTGCAGCTCAGGATTGAAATGAGGAGCCCTTGGTGTTCTCTGTGCCTACACTAGCTGCACTAGCACCTAGTTGGGTTAATGAAACTTCTCCGAGAAATCAACAAGTCTCAGAGAGCACCAAGGATCTCATATTGAAATGTTCTTAGCTATAGGCAGGTTGGCATGGTTTTATTCAAAATCAACTTAAACTCAAACATATATGGTCCATTTTAAAAAAATGTAATTTGTAACTGAGAAGACCTGTGGTGGATTGCATGGTATAGTGATTGGAAAAGGGTGTCATCTAAGACAGGGGTCTGCAACCCCCTGGTCCATGGACCAGTACCGGGATGCAACATGCCAGCAACCGGGCTGCACAAACAAGCAAAGCCCCATCCGCGGGATGCAGGAAGCACAGAAAACCACGCACCGTCCGGTCTGCAGAAAGATCTCTTTCCACGTAACCCAGTGGTTCTCAACCTTTTTTAGGTCGAGACCCCAGTTGCCCCGCCGATGCGCGGCGCGACCCCGGCGTGTGCCCCCGCGCGCCAGGCCGATCTGTGTATGTGCGGCGCGCGTGCGACGAAAAAAAAACAAAAACAAAATGGCAGACCGCGACGGGCCGATCCGCGCATATGCGGCGCGCATGACGGCCCAAACCGCGCATGCGCGGTGCGCGCGCGATGAAAAAAACAAAAAACAAACAAAAAAAGCAAAAACAAAGTGGCGGACCGCGACGGGCCGATCCGCGCATATGCGGCGCGCACGACGGCCCAAACCGCGCATGCGCGCCGCATGCACGACGAAAAAACAAAAAAAAAACAAAAAAAAAACAAAATGGCGGACCGCGGTGTCCGGCGACCCCCGCGAAACGGTCATTCGACCCCAAATGGGGTCGCGACCCATAGGTTGAGAACCGCTGACGTAACCGGTCCTGGTGACCCAAAGGTCAGGGATCTCTGATCTAAGGAAAACCAAGTACTAATCCACAGATTTAAAGCTATAAGTTCATGTCAGTCAGTTTAATTTTGGGAAATATTATATTCTCCGTGTTGTTTTAATATTATACCTTCCCACACTTCTTTGTGAAATTCAAAGGGGGGATATTCTCCACACCTCCAAACTTGTGCTTGGTTTCTTTCAAAACTTTGGTGACTAATGGTTCTTGGATCTTGTCTTTCTGTGTTCTTTTTTTTTCTTTAAGAAAAAAAAAGTTAGTGTATGCATACGTACACAACCCCCGCACATAGAGTCCTGAAGGGTATTTCATCTTTGGCAAAAGTAAATCATTTTCTTAATACTCAGCAGGCTCTAAAATCCTAGATAAAATATTTTATGCCTTCCCGAACTGTAGCTGTTTATCTCAGTCACCTAGTAGCATGCCCTCTCTGGTTGGCATTGCTGAGATATAGTGATTTACAGTATCAACATTGTAATTCACATCTCAGCAGGAGAAAGCTGAAAGGCTGGGAAGGTTCAGATTTGGTTGTAAAACTTTAATTTACATCAATACAAAACAGCATTTTGGTGGAAATGAATAAAAAAGCAAGTTACATTCAAATCCATATTTGCAGTGGTTAGAATGCAGTACTGCAGCTACTTCTGCTGACTGCCAGCAGTTCAGCAGTTTGAGTCTCACCAGCTCAAGGTTGAGTCAGCCTTCCATCATTCCAAGGTGGGTAAAATGACGACCCAGATTGTTGATGGCAAGCATGCTGACTCTATAAACAGTGTTGTAAAGCACGGTGAAGTGGTATATAAGGCTAAGTCAGTGGTGGCGAACCTATGGCACGCGTGCCAGAGGCGGCACTCGGAACCCTCGCCCCAGCCCCGCCTCCTCCCATGGCCCCCTCCTCACCAGCAGCCCCCCGGAGGAGAGTCGCCCCTGGGTGCGGCCCATATGAAGCAGCGCAGCCAAGGACATGGTAGCCAGGCAGCGGGGACAAGACTCTGCCCTTGCACCTCGTCACACACAGATGATGCTGCGGGGCACGGGCGGAGGGCGTGGCCACCATGGCGCTGCTGGGCCACTTGGGTGATCTGTGGTGGACCGTGTAGGTGTGAGTGGCCCAGCAGGCAGGGCGGAGCAGGGGCGGGTTTTGGGCACTCAGTCTCTAAAAGGTTCGCCATCACTGGTCTAAGTGCTATAGCTAGCACTATATTTCTGAAGCATTAACTGAAGAAATATATCTCTCCATCCACTTCCTCCAAACTCAGTTTTCACATCCAGCCACCACTACTCAATAAACTGTGGCATTCTACTTTTTAATACATTTTTATCTCATGAAGAGCTTGTTGAAAATCAATGCAGAAAACTTCACAAATCTCCAGTTTTGTTTTTATGTTTAAAGAGCTACAGGGGTTATACCTTGAAATCTGTCTAGGGGCACATTTCTTTCTGTTACTAAATAAAATGGATTGAAAATATGACTTTTTGTTCCAGCTGTAAATTGGAGTTCATCATTTTAATGGAAGAATTGCCTATTTAGCGTTCATTTGTTCCTGTGATCTTTCTAAATACGCATTATTTAATCATTCTAAAATGTATCCGACGGGGCTTAAACTGAACTGAAAAGTGAGCAGAAGAGAACCCTGTTTTGTTTTGTCTTCAGAAAGCTTGCAGTTTAACTGGTATATTTACAATCAAGTCCCAGTTTCATAAATGTTTGGAAATTTCATCCATCCATCACTCCTTACAGGACAAAGCCAAATTCCTTATATGTGGATAGGCTCAGGGATGGTAAGACACAGGAACCACCTCGTTATTTCATTGGGCCTCTCTGATTTCATGAAATGGTTTAATCATCTAATCTTTTCCATTATTCCTGCGGATTCCTCAGATTTACTGTTAGGACCCTTATTGTTTTCTCTACACACTTTTCTGCCAGGATCCTTGATTTCATCTTTCCAGTTCAATTATTACATCTATATTGACGGTTTTCAGATTTATTCTTTTGTCTCTGCTCTGAATGATATAGCATAGGCATCTCTTTTCAACATCTAAAGCCATGAAAGCCAATAGACGACAGACATTATTGTAGTCCACCTTGGCTGTGTCATCTCCCTTCCTCCGTTTTTCTTTCTTCTTCTTTCAAGGCTTCAGCTAGAGGTTTCTTTTAAAGTGTCCCATTAAAAAAATGAAAAGTGCTAATTTCCATTTCATGAATATTCAAAGGAGCCATAGTTCTTAACTACCAAGATGGGTAAGCAGTTGGTTCATGCCCTGGTTATGTCTCTCTTGAATTATTATGGAAGCTGTTGGCTAGGCTACCCAAGACTCATGCCAGCATTTGATCTCTGTACAGATTGCTGCTATTTGTACAGCAATCTGTACAAGAAGTAAGGCTGGACCTTCCGTCTTCCATGTCTCCCTCACTTTATTGCCTGGCATAACACTGCTGCAGTTGACACAATGAATTCTGCATAAGGGTCCACCCAGCAATTTAACAGAGCTTTTGGTGGTTCATAAATTCACAAATTTAATCCAAATATCAGACCGTATGTTTTCTTTAGAATCATATGGATGGAAGGGACTTGGAGGTCTTTTAGTCCAACCCCCCCCCACCCTGCCCAGGACAGGAGTCTTTATTCTATCCTGGACAAAGGTTGTCTAATCTTTTCTTGGAAACCTCCAGCAATGGAATATTTCTGTACCAGAAGAGGCAGATTGTGGTTGAAACACTTTTCATGTCTGTCTCCATTTTTTAAAAATAATAATAATAATACCAATAGTAATAGACGCCTTGGGTGCAATCCCAAAACAACTGGAGCACCACTTGAACACCATTGGCATTGACAAATTCGCTATTAGTCAATTGCAAAAGGCGGCCTTACTAGGAACTGCTTCCATCCTGCGATGATATCTGTACCGTAATACCATCAAACATCCACATCTGCCTATCCCAGGTCCTTGGGAAGGACTCGATAGGTAGACAAAATGCCAAATCCAGTCTGAACATCTGGCTGACTGTGCGATGATCCATAATAATAATAATAATAATAATAATAATAATAATAATAATAATAATAATACTAATAATACTAATAATACTAATAATACTAATACTAATACTAATACTAATACTAATACTAATACTAATACTAATACTAATACTAATACTAATACTAATAATACCTTCTCAAATTACATTTTACAGTCAGATCACCTAAGGTTTAAAAGCACTAAAACTGTATTTTTTCTTGAGATGCTGTGAAACCATTTAAATTAATTAATTAATGTTTATTAGTTTGTAGTTTGGATCTTATTATTGTTGTTGTTGTTGAAGGCTCTTATGGCTTTGAAGCTCCATATTTTATACCCTAAGTTTACCATGTTTACAGGGATGAATTGTGGGTTTTATCCTGCGTGGTATTTAGTTATAGGGGCATACATTAACGATTGCTGCTGCTCCTTTTCCTTTTCTTCCTTTGAGTTGTGTATGACAAAATGTAGTTTAACCATATAACCAAGCTGTGATGCAATGCATTTTCTTGAAAGATCCAAATCAGGTCAGAACAAAATTTGAAGAGAAAACCTTGTCCAAAGATCCCTCGTGTACTCAACAATCTGAGTCATGGCATGAGATAACTAATATTAATTAATAGTTGCATCGTAAGGAAGAATACTGGATAGATGCAAAAGAATTAGTGTGATGTTTTGAGATGTCACACTTGAGAATGATACTAAATATGCTTCTGTATTTAAATTCTCCCTTAGGGTTTAATGGAACCATAAAAGCTGCAGTTGCTGTACTATGTCATTTTTCTTCTTGCTTTCTCTTTCCTTCTCTGCATAGCCTGTCAGAAATCCAAAGGTTTAATTTCCCAGTTTGGTTTCTTTTACAAGTAATGCATTAATAAAACAACTCCATGAAAATGGACCGGCATAAAAGCTTTCTTGAAGAATTTGCACAGAGTTCTGAATCACCATTTTGTTTAATGCACCATTTGAGCAATTTACTACCGAGATTTCTAGCTTTGTCAAATTGGCTTTCTGTGTTTAGGTTGCATAATGCACCTGTACCGTCTTCATTTGCTCTGCTGTCAGATCAAAGTTGTTTTGCGAGACACCAATGAAATCAGTTCAAACAAAATGGTCATTTTTCAGCTTTTATAAGTATTTTACCCGTGAAAAGGTGTTTTTTTTTAAGCTATTGTCTTCAGAATTGGTTTACAGCATAAAGAGATGACATATTTACCTAATTACCGTAAAGCCGTTTCTTTTTGTTGGAGTGCTTGCTGCATCTTTAAAACACAGAGACATGTACAAAACAACCTTCCCCCTTATTGTATTGACAGAATTATCAGCAGTGGCGATGAAATACAACAGGAGCTGTCCAATAAAAGTGATGGATCATCTAATTAACTCTTGATTCCGCAGTAGTTTTTAAAAGACTGCTATCAACTGATCTTAGTGACAGCTTCTAACCTTCACGCTGAGAGCATACAGCTAATTACTCTGTGGACTATAATTCTGCTTCCTGATCCCCACTCGTTGTTTGTTTGTTTGTTTATTTATTTTATTGGGCCTTATGAATTATACCATTATTTTTTTTAAAGAATTCTTTATTGGCCAATTATGACTGGACATACAAAAGGAATTTGCATGAGCTCTCAGTGTACATTCGAGCAACAAGGGATAATCATAACCATAATCATACAATGCAATCCTCATAAATCATAGATACAACATCATTATTGAGTTCAGTGAATCCACGGAGGCTACAAAGCTGCTGTTCATAAGGTGACCAACTTTTTTTACAATGAAAAGGAGGACACAAATAAATTGAAGAAAAAAATATCGTAAATAAAAGAAACATTTTATTCATTGCAACAATAATACAGATAGCTTCCATGTGCAAAGTTTGCCAGCCGGGTGTTTTGGCGCGCTCAGCAGCAATTCCTATTGGCTTTCGAAAGCCAATAGCTGGAGTAACACAGCTCATGCCAAAGTTGGAAAAAACCCATTAAAAAAAGGTGCCTGAACGTTCTGAGTGTTCTATGAGGGGAAAAAAGCCTTGCAGATTAGTCTTCAAATATCGAAAAGGAGGAAATGTAGGAGGACACTTTTCGAGGGAGGACAGAACCTACAAAGGGAGGACTGTCCTCCCTAAAGGAGGACGGTTGGTCACCTTACTATTCAGACAAACGTGGATTCGTCAGTTTATGAGAGCAGTGCTATTCAGATCAGGCAAAAGTATTTAAGCGAATAATTTAATAAGGATCTTGATTCCCTAGGTTTTCCATTGATCGGAACACTGACCTTGAGAGACAATTCAACATTAACACCCAAGATGGAAAGATAACCTTGGCCACACCGCTGGACAGAGAAACGAGCACATGGCATAACATAACCATTGTAGCAATGGAAGAAAGTAAGTGGTTGTCTTTTTTTCTTTTTTTCTTCTTCTCTTTTTTCTTTTTTTCCTGTTTGGTCTTTGACCAGTCTGTTGTGTGTTTCCTACTTTCTTGGAATGAATGAGATAAAGAGATCAGCAATTGTAATTTATCAGTCTCCTGAAAAGCTGGGTGGGAAGAGAGAGAAAGAGGGGGAGGGAATAATTGTTTATGGTGAGTAATCTGCATGCATTCTTGTTTATTGTGGTTGTTTTTAATCAGATATGCCATCAGAGTAAAATTATGCCAGCCGGGAATGGAATAACATGGGAAAAGCTCCAAATGAATACACTGCAGCAGCATGTGAGAGATGACATTTTTATGGCATCTCTCTCTCCCTCTCTCTCTCTCTCTCTCTCTCTCTCTCTCTCTCTCTCTCTCTCTCTCTCTCTCTCTCTTAAAATTTGAATTTTAAAAATGCACGTTCGGATACAAAATTAATTTAAGGGAATGAAGGGCAGTGGGTCAACTAAAATAATTTCAGGCCAAAAATATAACAAATACTTCAACTGATGATGTAGGAGATACATAATGAATTGTAACTGTTGCAGAATGTTTGACTGAGCTATAAAAATTGAACAAATAAATAATTGAAAGAAATCTGATTGATACATTAATGGACACAATACAATATATCCAGTTTACACAATAAAACTCAGTAAATATTAGTACTTCTGGCAACAGGCACTGAACAGACCTAATTCCAGCTAAATGGACTTGATGTTTGTTACACAGTTCTGAGCCATTAAATAGCATAAGGTAGATTTTTGGTGTGGTTTGTTTTCATGGCAGAAAGAAATCCTGAAACTGGTTCCCTGGTTTGCAAAATATAAACACACTTTGTGTCATAAAAGACCCATTTGTATGCACTTAGATTTGTTTGTAACCTCATAAGGCTGCAGTTAGGAATGTGCAGTGTGTTCTGGCAGAACTATAATATGCAAGTCCAGAAGAATCTGTTTTTCAACAAAAAAAATGCTAAATAGTGAATCCCTGGCACAAGTTAGATCTGCTCTGGAAAAGGAAGTAGTTTGTGATCTTTGAGATATTGTGAACAAGCCTATTGCAAGGCCAGCTCATATCCAGAAAACATCTCCTGTTCTTGGGACACTTTCCTGCTTTTTAAATTGCAAGCCTACTAGTGTTGTGTGTTACCTCTATTAATTAAAGGATCTTCACTAAAAAAGAAATATGAGTAATGTGAAAGAAATTAAGAATTGCAAATGTAAATGAGTATTGTCCAATGAATCAATATACAGAATCAATGTCTCTTATGATCTTAAAAGAAGATTATTTCATAAAATGGATGGATCGATGGATAGATGATAGATATATAGATGGATAGATGATAGATATATAGATAGATAGATAGATAGATAGATAGATAGATAGATAGATAGATAGATAGATAGATAGATAGATAGACGGGTGGGTGGGTGGGTGGGTGGGTGGGTGGGTGGGTGGGTGGATAAGAGAGAAAGTAGATAGATGATAGATAAATAGATATCTATTGGATACAGATTCCTTAATTGATTTTTTAAATAGCAAAATATAGATTGTGGACTTACTTTTGTTGCAGAACTAAAAAGTCTAAAGATATATTAGTGCATACATTTTGATTGTGCCTCTTAGTAGCCTCTTACTATGGTGAGTTCAGGTTTTTGGAAGAGAGTTAAGTATCAAAATTTTGTTTAAAAATTTGTGACATGCCCATTTATCAAGAACTTTGGATTCACCATGCTGGGATTGTTGCCAAAAAGTGGTTCTGTAAAAGTTACATGTATACCAGGTATGAAAGGTTCAGTAGCTGAAATGTATCAGCTTCCAAACTTTGAACTGGCTTTTTACTAAGGTCAGAAAAGATTACACAATATGGTCAAGGTTTAATTTATTTAAAATTGAGTCATAGCATCTTTTATATATATGCAGTTATCATTCCATTCTTATATTTGGTTTACGATTTATAGGAGATACAGATTGCTCTGACTTTTTTTGTAATTTGCTTTGTTTTGATTCACATGTTTTGCTTTGTTTTCTTTTTATGGTTGTATAAGAGCAATTAAAACTAATTAAAAACTCACACTATTATATATATTATAGTACATCCCGCAAACACATCATATTCTCTCCTTTTCACAAAGGAGATTAATCTGATTTTTGGCACAGGAAATCACAGCCTTCTAGAAACTGAGAATTCAAACCAGAGGGAGAAGAACATTTACAAATGCTTCTGGCAAATGAGGTCATAGAAGGATCTTACAGAACAGGCAAAACATGAAAGTTTATTTTCAGTTGGAAAAATTGTGACCTTTACAGAAGAGAAGAAAAATGAACCGTGTAGACCTTTTCAACATTAGGGAAATAGCAGTTTGAAGAGATGCCACCACCTTCCTGATTTTTTTCTGCACGGAACAAAATTTTGTTCTATTGAGCTGTGAATGGATCACAATTCTACACGCTCAAATTTTACCCCCACACACAATAAACCCAACCTCTACAATCCATATTGGTGCAAATAAAGTCAATCTATTTACAACTTACAACACTTCACTTAGTGACAGTTCAGAGTTACTGAAAAAAAGTGACTTATGACCATCACAGCATCCCATGGTCACCTGATTTATATTCTTATGCTTGACAACTAATTCACATTTACGACACTTGCAATGTCCCAGAGTCATGTGATCCCTTGTTGCGATTTTATCACAAGCAAAGCCAATGGGAAATCCAGATTCACCTAACAGCCATATTACTAATTTAACAAGTGCAGTGATTCATTTAACAAATGTGGCAAGAGAAGTCGTAAAGCGGGGCAAAACTCGCTTAACAAGTTTCTCGCTTAGCAAAATAAATTTTGGACTCTGTTGTGGTCGTACGTTGAGGACTATCTGTATTTAAGTTATTAAAACTATAAACTACCAATGTGACCAGGCAGTTTTATCTTTTCTTGGTATTTCTGGTGGGTTTTTTTTTTTAAAAAAAAAATATTTACTTATTGCAAACATGTAAAATAAAACAACAACGGTACTAATAATTAAAGCCAACGGTTCAAAACAAAAGATCACTCAGATACATAAAGCAAAAGCACATTAGCAACAGCAGGGGTTGTTAACAAAGAAACACAAAGCAGGAGGGGAAAAAAATCCTGTTTCATTAAAGTAAAATAGGCATCATGTATTTCTTTTAAAGGCTTTCGTAAATTAAAATAAATGTTCAAGTGCTACTAAAAAGATGACAACTTCATTAGTGAATGAATTTTCTCTAGCAAGGAGGCTGCAATGACACTTTTATTGAAAGAGACACTTTCTACTTAAGAAGGAGGACCTGAAATTAAAGTCAAGATTAGCTATTGAAAGTAAGCATAGATACATTTTTTGTCAGGCTTAAGAAACCAGGAGCTATTATAGAATTCAGAAAACACTGTTGCACGGTCAGTTTATTCCATGCAATCCATACACAGGAAATCTGATCTACTAATGGTCAAGGCAAATTGGTGCCAGATAAGAGTCAATGGATTTAAAAGGGAACTGGACTTTGGTCTCTTTCAGGGGCGTAGGGACTCCAGACTGATGATGCATTTGACTCCACCCTCAGGGTCAGCCTGGTCATCTCCTTTGTATTCTCCCACCTTTTACTTTGCTTATTAAAATCCAAACCTATTTTCAATGTTTCCTCTAACTGTAAATGCGTGACTCAGAAGTAACAAATCATATAGAAATTTGAACACGAAGACTTTGTAGCTGTTTCATATTTTATCCAGATAACAAGTGCTTTGCAAAATGGATTGCCTATTTTTGTGCTCTAACATGTAATATAGAACTTGAGTGAAAGTCAACTTTATCCTAGAAGCCAATTTTACTGCAGGAAAATTCAAAGCCAAATCAATATGTTTATAACACCAGAGATGGTGAGTGTCCTGCTGTAGCATCTTGTGAAAACATAACGGTGCTTCCCACCATTTATTTTCCTTGCATTGTGTGAGAAAGATGCAACAGAAAAAGGTTGGCCCATTATTTATACAGCTACGCAACAGGATTAAGGCTGTGCAAGGAAGGGATCAACATTTAGCCTTCAATTGTGATGTTACATCAGTGTGGTCAGAGGCCTTCATCCATATAGTATAGGGGGTACCTTGCTCAATAGTAGTAACTGTGAGAGGAATCTCAGAGTCCTAGTGGACAATCATTTAAATATGAGCCAGCCGTGTGCTGCAGCTGCCAAAAAAGCCAACATAGTGCTGGGCTGCATTAACAGAGGGATAGAATCAAGATCACGTGAAGTATTAATACCGCTTTACAATGCCTTGGTAAGGCCACACTTGGAATACTTCATCCAGTTTTGGTCACCACAATATAAAAAAGATGTTGAGACTCTAGAAAGAGTACAGAGAAGAGCAACAAAGATGATTAGGGGACTGGAGGCTAAAACATATAAGGAACCGTTGCTGGAACTGAGTATGTCTAGTTTAACGAAGAGAAGGATGAAGGGGGACATGACAGCAGTGTTCCAGTATCTCAGGGGCTGCCCCAAAGAAGAGGGAGTCAAGCTATTCTCCAAAGCACCTGAAGGCAGGACAAGAAGCAACGGAAAGAAACTAATCAAGGAGAGAAGCAACCTAGAACTAAGGAGAAACTTCCTGACAGTTAGAACAATTAACCAGTGGAACAACCTGCCTCCAGAAGCAGTGAACGCGCCAACACTGGAAGTTTTGAAGAAGAGACTGGACAGCCATTTGTCCGAAATGATATAGGGTTTCCTGCCTGAGCAGGGGTTGGACTAGATGACCTCCAAGGTCCCTTCCAACATCATTATTATTATTATTATTATTATTATTATTATTATTATTATTATTATTATATGATAAAAAGTGTCCTCTATGCATGATATCACAGTAACTCCAATGGGACCAAGCTTAAAGCAAGATGCTGCTTTTGTCATTTTCTCCAGATGCTTCCACCCTCAGTCTAAATTTAAAGACCTGATGAAAAAGAAAAATTCAAATATCGCATCAGATCTAGCAATCCTTTCTCTGCACCTTGGAGGAAGAAAGATGCAGACCTCCGAAGGGAAGGAAGAAAGAATAGGTGAGAATACTTCAAGCCTGCCAACTGTGTGGCTTCCAGGGGATTATACTTCAGGCTTTTAAGGCTTTTGACAGAAAAAAATAGATTGTGCAACAGTGCTATACAAGCTCCTCTGGAAATTGATCTCATCCAGTTCAGTGGCATTTTCTTGCCATGATCTCCCTGGATCATCTTCAAGAAGAAGACTTGTCAGAAGATGAACACAGGGATTCTGTGAATTGAATTATGCCTGAAGCATGTAATTCTGTCTCATGGAACATAGTCTAGAAAGAAGTCAGTCTCTTTCACGTCTTAGAACCTGCACTCCTCAATCCTGAAGGCATCTCCTAACTTGTGATTCCCAAAAGAATGTCACTGCAACTTGGTTAAAGGACAGAAAACCAAGAGAAGGAAATGCCAGATTGCAGGGCCAGGTTCATAAGGAATCATGGCCTTTTTCAGAATCAGAATTGTAACTGGGATAGGTCTGTCTACTTTGAGTTTAAAAAAAAAGCCATTCTAGAGTGAATGGGCTATGAGAAACCTCCTTTATAGATTCTGTCTTTATTCACATGCCCAAAACTCTGTTTTGACTTTGTTCGACTAAATTTCTTCGTCTCAGCCTCACGTTCAATTTCACTTTTTGACTGAACCCTTGGAATTATTACATTATTTTCACCATTACAAACATGGATTGGACTTGTTCCAAAGATTTTATTTATTTTATTTTATTTATTTATTTATTTATTAGACTTATAAGCCGCTCTTCTCCAGGGGACCCAGAGCGGCTTACAACATAGATAATAACAATCGCATTAAAGTCTAATATAAATTAAATTAAAATGATCATAAAGTAAAAACAATACCCCAAATTTTTAATTAAAAAAAAAAAACATTCATCCAACATTCAGCACCAATCATTCCCAGATCTGCCGACACAAATAAGTTTTTAATTCTTTTCGGAAGGCCAGAAGAGTGGGAGCGGTCCGAATCCCCGGAGGGAGCTGATTTTCAAAAGACAACTGGACTTACTTGGCTCTTTTCCTTGGGGGAAAAAATGCTTCTCAACCAAGAAGCTTCTTCAGGAGAACTTCTTCAGTTCTCCTGGATGAGAAGCAAAATGTTTTCAAAGGGAAAACAAAAAACTAAGAAAGTCCAGTTGCATTTTTAAAAGCCCCTTTAGGACAACATGACCTGGACGATTGAGAATCTCCGTAGACATGGACTGGACTTCAGTTTACTGTCACCTCACCATTATAAGGACTTAGATACTCTTCCGTGGACTCGTTAAATTATGCTCTGCTGCTTGCTTGCTTTTTCAATAGTATACTTACTTATGAGCATCAGTGAACAGTTTTTTTGCTGTAAATTTACTCTCAGACTGTATTATGAGCATACAAAACCCAAAACAAGTCCAAAGGTAGGTTTCAAATCCACTGATTTTAATGAACTCTATTACACTTCTCTCTCTGGATTGAATTGCAGTAATTGCCGTGGAAAATCCTAACAAAACAACCTAAACTTGGCAGTTATTAGCAGTTTGAATTTCTCCTGTTTTTCCTCAGGCTTGACAAATAAAACACATTAGTGGGTTTTATGATTCTGCTTTAAGTGCACAATTAATATGGTTATTGATGGCTGTTTTAAGGTTATAACAAAATCAAATGTGGTGAGTATTTAAATTTATTTTTAACTTCCATAACATCCACTTCACTATGCTTGCTCTCTGTAATATATGGAGAACAATGGGATTCCATTAAGACTTAAGGTGGGATTATTCAAGCTTACACAGTACTATGCAGTTATCCCCATATCACAATTAAAATGCTTCCTTCCTTGCTTATAGTGCATAGATGCCATTTCAATCTTTTTAATGCAAGGCAAAAACCTTTCTACATCCATTCTTTTCTAACTTGGCATTAATACTACTGTGGTATGCTCACCTTCAGTCATGATTAATTAATTGATGCGAACAACAGTAGATACAAATGGGGATTTAATATTGTTCAGAATCACATGAATAGATTATAATAGTGTCAACCAGATAACTATGCTGAGGCAGGCAGGCAGAATTTAAATGATGATAATTACACTCACAGAATGTATGTTTGACCTGGACCATTCATATATCTAAGTTAAAAGCTACTTGAATTGTAGAGCTGAGATACATCTTAAAGGAATTCATTATTTTACTGATACACATAGATAAATTATCCTGGTAAAGTGATGTAATTTTCTTTGAACTGAACTTGTATTGCCTTCACGAATACATCTATATACATTTCCTAATAAAAATGCAGAAGTGTGGTTTCAAGGGTGTTTTTGTTTTGCTTTGTTTTGTTTTTTGTAATTTCTCCCTCTTGCTTGGGACTTCATATTCATTTTCAAAAATCGGGTCTAACTCTACTCAAATAAGCTCAGTCTGGTCTTCTCGCCGACTTAGTCAATCACTGAAAATACAATTTTAGCAATCTACCAAACTCGGTCACTTTTTTTTTAACTTTCCTATTTTTTAAAATGTGTTTTTGATGTCATTTTGTGGGATGTGATCCCACGGTTTTTCATTACCTCATTGGGCCAGTGCAAGGAATGGATCATTTCATGAAGCAGATTATGAAATATAAATGGTGTTAACAAAGAGATGGGTCTTAAATCCTTCCCCAGGATTTCTTCTGCCATTCCCAAGGTGGCTTACCAGGAAGGTGAAGATAAGATTTGGTGATATGGTTTGACTGATCAAATGAAACAGATTTTGGGGGAAGAGGGAAGGTATGGAAATTACTTTGACTTTATTCAGAGATCATCATTTAACAGTATTAAGCCTTGAGCGCCTAAATTTCACATAATCATTATCACCATCATCATCAACGTCACCACCACCACCATAATCATCATCATCACCATCACCATCATCATCCATCTTCACCTCCACTTCACCTCCACTACCACCATCAAGAACTAAACTAAATAATAAGTGAAATATATTCCCAGGTATCCATAGAAAAACCTCAAGTTTGAGTTTCTCAGGAAATAGGACAGGAAGGATAAGTGATATCTCCTGAATCACCCGATGTTATCTACTCCACTTACACAACTGATACAAAATGCGCTATTCATTTCCGTTGAGTGCTGATGACATGAGATGACATGAGCGACATCATTATAGTCTCTGCCAGATGCCATTGCTGACAAGCAGGTCATTGGCATTGCCACTAACCACAGATTTGAAACTTGGTATAGATATTTTCACAAATTAGCTGTCATAGAACTGATTAAAGAATGATGGTCATAATTGCAGTGGCTGATCATAAGTCATCCATGTATCAGAAGACATGGAAGTTTGTTTTCCATATATTCTGGTTCACATGCACACTTTTGTGGAGCCAGGTGAGCAGTTGGCATGCTTCAATAAACAGCATGCTCTATAGTTACTATACATTTTTAATGCATTCCTACATGGCCTACGCAGGATAGGGATAGCACACTGTAGATAGCTGCCATTTGCCCAGTACAAAAGGGTTTAGTTGGCCTTAAAATTAAATTGGTCAAAATTCATGAAGGAGACATAAAACATGTTAATGCTCCATAAAAAACCTTCAATTTCTCAAAAGACTTCTTCCCATGCAAAGGATGCTCTTAAAATTATACCATTATGGAGCTGAAAGAAGCCATGTAGGCCAGCTCTTGTTTATGGATTCATTTAGCAACTGCCTCATTTAGTGACTATTTGCAGTTGTGACTGTGATGAAAAAGTAATTTTGCAACCTGTCCTTGCATTTATGACTTTCAGTGGTCTGTAAATCAAAGGAAAGCTGAAGTAAGATCATAAACACAGTTGTAGTTTCACTTAACAATGTTTTGCTTAATGACTAAGTTGCTGGTCCCAGTTGTGATCACTAAATGAGGACTTCCTGTACATTATTGCTAGCATGGTTTAAAATATCTCTTCACCTTGGAGCAGTTGACGTTGTTAGTGCTCTTGTGTGTTTTTAGAACATGCTCCAATATAATTCAGTACCTGTTCCTAGCGCCTTAATTGAAAAAAAAAAGTATGGGAAAATCTAGCTTTCTTTGAAAATTTATTGAAGTAGGGGAGGTGGGGAGAAGATTGTACCATGAAATACATCTTTATCATTTTTAACTTAGTCCATAAAATAACTGCAAGAACACCACACCCATATTAAAGAGTTTTCTTCTCTTTCAGGAGAAAAAATAGGAAATAATATAAGAAAAAAATGTTAAAAATAATGCAGAAGGAATTTTTGGTCCAGCACTCTTTATAATCAGCTACTGGACTGCTGAAATAGCTCCACAATGTATTTCTAGCTGTCGAGAAAAAAGTATGGGAAAACATTTGCCCATATCTTTTAATTTGGCTGTAAACCGCCCCGAGTCCTACGGGAGAGGGGCGGTATAAAAGTTTACAAAATAAATAAAATAAATCTTTTGAATTATGGACTTCGCTAATTCATCACAAAGGAAAGTAGGATGCTGGAATCAAATTGTAAAATCTAATCCAATGTCTTATTTCAATGAACCCCAGCACCCAAAAGAAAAACCCCTCCTGTTTTATTATTTTATGTGATTGCAGACAGTCAGTTTAGCAATAAGAAGGAAAGAATCTGAATATTCAGGGGATCCCTCTATTTAAAAAAAATGCAAGCAGCTAATGGCAGAGAAGGTTAATAATTCATCCATCCAACTGTTTCCCACTGTCTCTTGGCACCAGTTTCAGGAAGCAAATAGGCAGCAAAGGACATATTGAATTGGCTTAGCATTCTGGTCAGTCTCAAGAAATGACTATATACAGAACATAAACAATAACAGAGCTGGAAGGGATCTTGGAGATTTTCTATCCCAACCCCCTGCTCAAGCAATTTAGACCAATTTAGACAAATGATTGTCCAATCCCTTCTTAAAAGCCTCCAGCAATGGGGAACCCAAAACTTCTGAACGGAAAGCATTCCACTGTTAATTGTGGATTAACAATGGGTTATTCAAAAATCAAATATGTTGAAAATTATGTTTAGGTTCTAAAAAAGGGAAGAGGGGAGGGAGAGGGGAGAGGACAGGAGTATTTTTACTGGATTAATAATAAATGATTTTTAATAACATTTTTTATCATTCGATATATATTTGTACATGTAAACCAAGAAAAAATTCAAGTTAACTGCTATTCAACTTAATACAATCAATTTAAGAAATGGCTAAAATATCGGCATATTTGAAGGATCATTCAAATGAAAAATATATGTTGGACTGGAAACATTGGATAGACTACATACAAGAGAAACACCAATCAAAGAAAATGTATCTGGCTTATAGTTAAATCTTGATAAATGATTTTTTTTAATGATGAAAACCAATGGAATAACAAGAGGGAAAAAATAGGTATTTTGTAATACCGTTATCATCTTTATTACTTTTTTTCCCTTGAAAAACAATATCAACTATTTATATCATATTCTTGAATAGGTAGTTAGACATTTGAAGCGGTGTTTCCAGATTCAAAGCTAGCACTTAATCCATTGCATCAAAATTCCGATAAATAAAACATTATATAACCATTCAGTCACACACTTATCTACTAAACACAACTGGTTGTGCTATAAATCCATCAGTTATTTTAGGTAATAGGCATGGACAATGGCTATTTCTGATTAAAGCAAAGATTTTTTTTTCAAATCAAAGTAATTGTTCTTTTATTACCTTCAAACTAAATCACTAGATTAAAAAGAAATAAGAGCTTCGTTTTCTTGTCACTATTTATTTTCCCAATTTGAGGGGGGGTGAAGGAGAGGAGGTAATACCAATGTGTTTGAGCTATGACTCTAATGCTTTCTGACATTTTGTAGTGTATTAAGCAATCATTTTTATTTTTGGGGCGGGGAAAATAAAAGTTTCAGGAAAGCAAAGCTGTATATTGTGTGATCTTTTTAAGTGTGAAACCATCTAAATGCCATTGATTTCAGGGGGACAATTAGATGTTTCTCTTTCTTTCTTCTTTTGAGATCAATAGATATAAAAATGTTCAGTTCTGGCTGGTTTCCTTTTGCAGTTCTTAGAGTCCATGCAGAAGAGACAATAAAGGATGCATTCAACAAATATAGTACTTCACTTTCCAATCAATTTGTCTGTGGAACACTTTACCCTTGTCTTGGATTTAACATCTTGGATTTATTTATTTTTTTACCCTTAATGCATTTTTTTTAATCCAACGTTTTTACATTTTTAGATTATTTCAAAATCTGCTTTGCTTTCTAATATTGTCCCAAAATGTTTGTTTGTTTTTCTCCAAAAGGCAAATGGAGTTTTTGGTGTTTTCTTTGAAAATGTTTTGCTTCTCTTCCTTCAGCACTTCAGTAGAGATTGTCCTTCTAGATTTTTGTGATATAAATCTCCACTTCTCTTGTGCATCTCTATCTACGCCAACAAGCAAATCAGTTAAGGAATATTAACTACCCAGAGAACTGGAAAGTTCCAGTCATCTAGCATTTCAGCAGTGGTCAGAATAAACCTAAGAAATGTGAAACTGAGTTGATACAAGCACTTCTGTATTGGCAGATGTGAGATTCTTTATCCAGCTAGTAGCATTTGTGCATGCAATAACCACCACCTGAGTCAGCAGGATAGATAGATATAAAAGCAGGAATACCGTATCACCTGTACTAAGAAGCCTCTCATTTCACATGACTGAACTACTTAAACTTTGCAACAGCTTCTTTGGTTTGATGTGTCTCCAGGAAGCTGCATAAGGATGACTGCTTTACATGCCTTACATGCTCTGGACTTCATATCTGGTGGGGAAACTTCGGCCGGGACTTGATAAGATTTTTTTTAATGAAGCCTCAGCTTTGATGTGATTATAAATCTTAAATTCTTTGTGAGTCAGGAAATGAAGAATGAAAATTCACCTTTGCCTGTGCATCTCCAGATCCCCTATTGATCCCTCACATAGTAAACGACCTTGGCAGATATATGTCACCTCATGAAGGTGAAGCAAGAAAAACTCGGAGAGTCACTAATCAGACTTGTAGATTGCTTGGCTGCCACTGTTTATAGATTTTCAGCTGCTTGTCCTTTGAAAGCTATCCAAAATCATTTACACCGGAGGCAGTATGCCCGCTGAGCGCTTATTAAATGAAGTAGGTGTTAAATGTCAGAAATGCAATAACCATTCTTTTAAATTCCACCTGTTCTGGTTCCAAATGACGTCTGTATTAGTGCATTTTAAATACAATTTCAGTATTCGGATAGGTTACAATTTGGCCACAAATGCTATTAGGCACTGAGTTTTTGGTGAATATGCATAGGATTGATTTGACATGTAGCTAGCTATAATCATCTATGCGGATCCCGGAATGTGTAGAAGTGAGAAAGTGACTTTGCTCTTTTCCACCGCTTGACAATTTCACTGTGACCTCTACCTCATTCCTTGTGCATTCTAAGATCAATGGCATAATCTCTAGAATACTAGTTTTTAGTGTTTTTAGATTTTTAGTATTTTTAGTTTTAGTTTTCAACTCTGTCATTTTCAACACTGTGCACTCATTTGCTTTTCCCATCATCGTTTGCATTACCAAAGCCCAGGGATGCATTAAATGCTGCTGCCCTCATGTAAAAGACATTTGTAGAAATATACAAGTTTTTCCCTCTAAACAAGTGCAGTTCTGTGCATTGTTAAAATAGCTTAAGAAAGAGAGTTTGATGGATAAAAACCTGTCAGTGTATCTAGCCTTGTATTGTTTTCTTGTATAAATGAGAAGAAGGATAATAGGGGTGTTAAGTTCACCGAAGCAAATAAATGTAGGAAATGCTGAATGAAGAGTGCTTTTCCTAAGGCATGAAAATATATTATAATTTATCTATTTTTATATGTTTTTTTAAGAAAATAATGTTGTCCCTAAAGACAGTTTATCATTGTTAGTAAACTCTACCACAACCACACAGTATAATAAAAAATATCTCCTGAAACAATCAGAAATAGCAAGCATGACCACTTGTGACAATACTCCAGAAGTTGCTTGCCATTGTCTGTTTCTGTTTTGTTTTACCTTAAAATGAGAGCAAAAATGAACAGGCAAACAAGGATAGTGCTTAAAATACCATGTAGGATACATTGCCAAGCAGTCTTAAACCCACCCTATGTTCTAGTTTGTACAGTTCCACTTCAGAGGTGTCCTCAAGATTGCAACTTCTATTCAAAGGGCAAAAGCAGCATTGTGTAATTGCAATACAGGCACTTTTATAGGTGTGTGTGTGTGTGATATTATATGGTGGTGGAACTAATGGTGAAAAGCTGCTTTCCTCAATTGCTCATATTTATCTCTCTTGGTGTGTAGCCGTGTTGACATGAGTTGGTGTTGTCTCCTGGCAACTTCCTGAAAAACTCCATGTAGTTTTCTTAGCAGGTTTTTTAGGAGTACTTTGCCATTACTTTCTTCTATGGCTCAGAGAAAGTGACTGGCCCAATGTCCCCCCCCAGCTAGCTTTGTACCTAAGGCCGGACTATATCTCATACTCATACTCTTCCATTTCTGGTGCTTTAACCACTAACCTTGAAGTGCACGCGGAGGCTTCAACTGGCGCAGAATGCGGCCGTGCAGGTGGTAGTGGGGGCACCCTGGCGGGTACGAATGACCCCCATCCTGCGCGAGCTGCACTGGTTGCCGGTGGCTTTCCGGGTGCGCTTCAAGGTATTGGTTACCACCTTTAAAGCGCTCCATGGCATAGGACCCAGTTATTTACAAGACCGCCTTCTGCCAGTAAATACCTCCCATCGACCAGTTCGCTCCCACAGAGAGGGCCTCCTCAGGGTGCCATTGGCTAAGCAGTGTCGGCTGGTGGCGCCCAGGGGGAGAGCCTTTTCTGTGGGGGCGCCGACGATGTGGAACGAGCTCCCCCCAGAACTCCGGACGTGTCATGATCTCCGCACCTTCAGAAGAGAATTGAAGACTCATCTCTTCAATCAAGCCGGCCTGGCCTAGAGCTCCTCGGGTTTTAAATTTTTAAACAAGGCTGTTCGGGTTTTAGAATTGGGTTTTTAACAGGTTTTAGTAACAGCCTTGTATTAATTTAATTTAATTTATTTTTAAATATTTATTGTTATTATATGTTTTATTGGGTTGTAAACCGCCCCAAGTCCTACGGGAGAGGGACGGTATAGAAATTTAATAAATATATAATATAAATACACCAAACTGGCTCGCAGAATGTATTTCTCTAATACCAAGCTATTCAAAACTGGGAGTGTGTAAGCTTTCGCCTTTCTTCTTCCCTCTACATTGCAGAGTGTTATGTCCAACATTAAAGATAACAATGAGAGAACCAGGAGGAAGGAGGAGAAAAGGAGTGAAAACAAGTGATTGGGAAACAGGTTTTCTTGACACAGCTAGATATAATTTTCATCAGTGTGAGCCACGTGGATATAGAAGTGAAAGGCTTTAGCTTTGCAGACTTTGGGTTGGGGGGAAGTATGATACAAAGCCAAATAAATGGATATAATTACATTGTGTTTGTTTTCAATACTTTAATAAAATCAGGTTTTGCCCATGTCATCTTGCCTTGATTGATTTAATGTGGCATAGTAGCATTTGCTGTTGAAATTCCAGAACAGAACAGTAACAGAAAGTAATCCCCACTGTTCTCCAGGCAGTGTAGAGTGGAGTTGTTCTGTCTCTTGGGATAAGAGTATCCTCTGCAGGCTTGTGTAAATCAATGGAAAGGAAGTTGCCTGTCAAGGGTGGGCCCAAATGACATAGGCACAAGGGATTGCCCACTCTTAGGAGCCAGCAATACAGCACTAAATTTTCACCTCATGGTCCCACTCTCTGTATCACACTTGTTCGGAGGCTGCAAAATGCAAAATTCTAACAAATCTGACATGAGAAGACAGTTTAGCATTAAAGAGCTTTAGGTAGGACTAATCTATCATAGTCTTTTTCTTCTTTTACATTCTTATTTATTGATGTTTAAAATCTATATTCTTTCCTTCAAAACCAGGTTTTCCTTTTCCAGGAGTAGCTCACGATGCACTACACAATAGATAGATAGATAGATAGATAGATAGATAGATAGATAGATAGATAGATAGATAGATAGATAGATAGATAGATAGATAGATAGATAGATAGATAGATAGATAGATAGATATTGAGATAGATAGATAGATATTGAGAGAGAGAGAGAGAGAGAGAGAGAGAGAGAGAGAGAGAGAGAGAGAGAGAGAGAGAGAGAGAGAGATTCTAATATAAGTGCACAGTTCAATATCCTAATTAAAATACATGATACAACCTTTGCAGGCAAGAACTAGAGTAGCTCAGAAATTTCTAAGTACTATGCATGCTTAAAATTAGCTCATGTATTGAATAAACTATCTGAGAAAATGAAATAAATTTGGCTGACACCAAAAAGACAATCAACTCAACTCTGAATATAATGTCAGGGGTGACATTAACAAATCAGAAGGCTATCAATGAAAGGACTGGTTCTAGTTAGCATCTTACAACTTCTCATCATGGGAAGACAGCCAGTGTCTCTTTCACTCTGAAATAAAAATAATTTCATTTCATGAACAACACTTAGACTTAGATCCTCCCATGCTATGTAACATATCAGGCAGCTATGAACCAAACCTTCATGAGAAAAAGGAAGAAACCAATTAAAAAATCAATTTTCAGCTGTGTCTTAAGTAATCGTCTTGGTGTGTCCATCTTGACAATTTCTCTACTCAATAAGTTTTTCTCTAGTGGGTTTAGCAAATTATATACATCGTTGAATGAATGATTTCCCAGTTTCTAAGAATAATAACTATAGGTTTCATGTTTGTGGTTCAGATGAAAGACAAGCATTTGGGATCAGCCATAAGAGACATAAATAATTTCTTCAGACGCTTATCTAATTAATTGCATTTCAGTTTAACGTCTCTAAAATTTGAACTGCCATTGTTCTGTTAATTTAGATAAAAGGAAATCTTTAGTGCTTACATGTGACACTTGGCACTGAAAATTCAATGCTGTCTGTCTTTCTGTGTATGTGCATATTTGTGATGTTCTGAATATTCAGCTTGTATGTAACTGAATCTCACCCTGATATGAAATTACATTGCTTTTTTCATGTTCAATGTATATCTGACATCGGTGAATGACAAAGTGATCCTCACTGTTCTCCTTTATGTAAATTCTGGCAGCTAGTAAGCAGTTGACATATTGACAAAGGCTGGCCGGTTTATTCTTACGGAATTTCACAATAAAATCTTAACTTACAGCCAAATATGTGGAGCAAATGTATAACATTCTGTTCTATCTTCAGCAAAACGTCACCTTCGAAGCCTGATATTTCAAGGGCAAGAGCCCAAATCTTCTAAGCAAGAATTATAAACTAAAATAAACTGATTAGGTCTCTGCTTTGAAAATTAACTGTATGAAACAAAACAAGAGATGTATAAGCAAACACACTTAGGAACCAGGCAATGAATTAAGAGAAGTGTGATAAATTGTAGCTATAAATGTGGGTCAGATATTTGCCCCCTCTGTGCATAATTTTCATGAGTTCAAAAGCCCATATCTGTATCAAATAAATCAACCTGAGAATATTCCAACTATCTTAAATAAGTAGAAATATTCTTTGTCCTTTTCTTTTTAATGATTCTCCACTTCTATTATTTATGCTTTCCATATTTTAGAACACTTCTGTTGGATTTTTTTTAACCCTTCTCTCTCTCTCTCTCTCTCTCTCTCTCTCTCTCTCTCTCTCTCTCTCTCTCTCTCTCTCTCTCTCTCTCTCTCTCTCTCTCCCTCTCCCTTCCTCTCTCTTTCTCCCCCTCTCCCTCTCTCCCTCCCTCTCTTTCTTTCTCCCCCCTCCATCTCCCCCTTTTCCTCTTTTCTTTTAACTAACATGAAATAATAGATGTGCAAAGTAAATTGAGAAAGATAAGAATGAAAATAAATCTTGGATGTTTACAACCTCTCTTTTCCTCCCCCCATGCAGAATGCCCTTTATCAATAAAACAATGCAAACTTCATCTGAAAGAAGGCATCTACCAATTTAATCCATGCTCTTCATCAGCCTAAATCTCCAGCAAAAGCTGTTTTCAGTAGCAATTTATTTGCTCTCTCTCTTTCTCTTCTTTGTTAAATACTACCCCTTTTCTTTATCTTCATTTCTTTCCCCTTCCAATTTGGACTCAATCAGCCCAATTATTAGAACTGGAAAAGACCGATTGAGCTTTCAGCATAAACAAAAAAAATGCATATATACAAACCTTGGGCCCTGGATGTCATTAGTATGGTATGAAGTGTGCTTACCTTTCTCTTTTCTCTTTCCTTTTTATCCTCCCCTCTGCTGTGTTTTTCTTCTCTTAGGAAATCCCAGTCAAATATCTCGAGTGCCTGTTGCTATCAAAGTTCTTGATGTAAATGACAACGCTCCTGAACTTGTGTCCGGGAATGAAGCCTATTTATGCGAAAATGGAAAAACTGGAAAAGTAAATATGCCTTGGTTATCCACCCTGTGCAGTCCCCCCCTCCTCTGTCTCAAGTTGATTGCCTGTCTGTTGATCTGATTTGATGTGAAACTGGCCCTGTTCAAAGTTGTATTCTATTTAGTAACAGCAAGTCCTGGCCATTTGTCTCACTCAGGGGTCCCCAGTGCTTTGGCCACAGCCCACTAGTGGGTTATGAGCTGTTCAAACCCAGGCCACCCAAAGCAGCAGGCAAACACGCATGCACGAGCATCCTCCCTTGCGTGAGTGGCAGGTATGCCCGTAAGACACTTGCGCAAATGGAGCTGTATACATGCGCTTGCACACTGCTCGTGCAGAACCATCCCCTTTCCTCCTCGCCCGCACCCAGTCTGCAAAGCCAGAAAGGCTGGGGAACTCTGCTATAGAGAGCCAATGTGGAATATCTGAGGAGATTCTTAGTCATCCAGGTCATTGTTGTCCCAAAGGTCCCAAAGAACTTCAGAACTGTAGAAGTTTTTTGGACGAGAAGCAAAACATCTTCAAGGAAAAGCAAAGTCCAGTTGACTTTTGAAAAAGCACCTTTGGGCCAATATGGAACCTGAGAGATCCAATATTCATCCTTCAGTCAGGAAAGCTGAAAAGGGTGACTTTATCCCACCCCACAGAGGACTTGTGAAACACTTGGAGAAGTGATTTCTCTGCAGGCCACTTTATACTCCTAGAGGAAAACCAGGATATAAATATAATAAATAAACTCTATATAACAGTTTTCCCAGCTTGTAACTGCCTTGGAATTATGGAAGTTCATGTTCAGCATAAGTGGTGAGTTACATGTTGGAGACTATTGTTCTTTCAAGATGAATTGGTTGATCAGATGGCCATGTAAACTCTCACCAAATGTCTATAAGGACCATCATTCATGTTGGAGTGTGTTGAATGATGAAGCAGATCCTTATCTCCAAGAAAGTAACATAGAACAAATAATTTTATAATCCAGCTTGTGTAAACAATGGGTGATAGAAATCCACAGCTCTCTATATACCTGCTTTATTTTTGAGCAGTGACATTTGAGTTTAAATAAACAGCAACTGACAGCATGTCACTTAAGTTGTTAATCCAACTAATTTTACGCCTTGTGGGGTTTGGCATTAAAATCACCTTTTACCAAAACAGCTTGCTTGATAATATAGTCTGAATTTCCAGGCATTTAAAACAAACAAACAAACAACCACTCCACTGAATAATAAGAGTAATGCAATATGGCTTACACAGTGATCTGAATTATATAACGAGGGGCACTTGGTTTTTATCCCTGTGGAATCCTTCCTTCCTTCCTTCCTTCCTTCCTTCCTTCCTTCCTTCCTTCCTTCCTTCCTTCCTTCCTTCCTTCCTTCCTTCCTTCCTTCCTTCCTTCCTTCCTTCCTTCCTTCCAGTAGAAAGTGTGAGAGAGAGCAACCTTTAGCCTGTGGTGATTATTAAATAAGCCCTCTATTGTGTAATTATTTGTAACATGGTGGTGTAACATGGTGGTGATGGAAATCCCCCTATGGATATAAATATGACAGGAAAAAATAAACCTCACTTTCCTGAGTTCTACCATTCCTCCCTCACTTTAATCCGAAGCTGCTCATGATCATCATAGTCCATAGTATCTGATGGTAGTATGCTATTTTTTTTGAGGAGGGAAGCAGGGAATGAAACCTTACTACTATTTCACACTGCTCCTGACATTGGGCTAGTAAGGTGCAAAAAAATGTTATTTTCTATGTTAAAAAACCCGCTTACACACATGGGATTACCCCTCCCAATGATCTTGCATGTATTCAGAAAGCAAGAAACTCCCTCCAACTGGAATTTAACATTTAGCACAATTATCTATGGAAATTCTCAACTCATCCAAGTCATGGTTGTCCCAAAGATGCTTATTAAAAGGCAACCAGACTTTCATGGGTTTTTTTTCCCTGAAAGCATTTTGCTTCTCATCCAAGAATCTTCTTCAGAAGTCACACTCGCATTCATGTCAGAAATACCAAGGCACTTCCGGGTTGAAAGGGTTCACCGGGGACATCACCATTCCCCAGGGAATGCCCGATTGGAGGCTCCATCCATGTCCCTTTAATGTGCCCATGGAAGTGGTACCTATTTATCTCCTTGCACTTGCATGCTTTCAGACTGATAGGCTGGCAGGAGTTGGAGCAAACACGGAGGGCTTACCCCATCGCACAGCAGCACTGGGGTCTCAAACACGGGCTTGGAGATGGTCATTTCAGTGTTCTAATCATGCGAGTGCCCACACTCTTTTTTCTTCAGAACTGAAGAAGCTTTTTGGATGAGAAGCAAAATATTGTCAAGGAAAAAAAAAAAACCAAGAAAGTCCAGATGCTTTTTGAAAAATGCCTTTGGGACAATTTAGCACACTTTTTAAAAAAAAAAATTTCCTATTTAGCATGCATTATCTGGGAGAAATCGTCATTGGTTGATCTTTCATTTCACTCTGAACAATTGAGGAAGTGCTTGAGCTTTCTAGTGATCCCAAAATGAGGACTTTTCAAAGAATTCTGTTTAGCATGTGAAGAAATACTGTAAATGAGAAGAATCAGTTATTATTTATTATTTTATTTTATTATTTTTTTTAAACTTTTATACCGCCCCTCTCCCGTAGGACTCGGGGCAGTTTACAGCCCAATTTAAAACAGATAATAATAATAACTATTTAAAAATGAATTAAATTAATACATGGCTGTTACTAAAACCTGTTAAAATCCTAATTCTAAAACCCAAACAACCTTGTTTAAAAAATTTACATAAAAATTTACATAAAACCCGAGGAGGTCTAGGCCAGGCCGGCTTGATTGAAGAGATGAGTCTTCAATTCTCTTCTGAAGATCCAGAGATCATGACACGTCCGGAGTTCTGGGGGGAGCTCGTTCCACATCGTCGGTGCCCCCACAGAAAAGGCTCTCCCCCTGGGCGCCACCAGCCGACACTGCTTAGCCGATGGCACCCTGAGGAGGCCCTCTCTGTGGGAGCGAACTGGTTGATGGGAGGTATTTACTGGCAGAAGGCGGTCTTGTAAATAACTGGGTCCTATGCCATGGAGCGCTTTAAAGGTGGTAACCAACACCTTGAAGTGCACCTGGAAAACCACCGGCAACCAGTGCAGGTCGTGCAGGATGGGGGCCATTAGGGCAAGCAGCCAGTCCCATTCCAGCCCCCCCATTATACTTTCTGATCAGAAACCTACAACAAATTGTGATGTTCTGTCAGCTACATTGCTAAAAGACTCTGTCCGTGGACATACTTGGTGAGTTGCCTTAGGATGGAATATTTGTGATGGTTCTAACTACTTAAAGAGTTAGAAGTAATGGCAACAGGATGTTGACAAACAATGTATGTTACCAATAGAAGAGGATATAAATATATAACTCAGGGTTGAACTGTGGATGTTTGGTTGTTTTCTTGCAGACGTTTCATTACCCAACAAGGTAACATCATTAATATTAGAAGGGAGTGGGGAGAGAGCAAACCCCATTCCCTTCTAGCACAGATGATGATACCTAGTTGGGTAATAAAATGTCTGCAAGAAAACAACCTAGTTCAGCCAGCACCAAGGACCGCCACAAGTAAGGGTTTTGGAAGGAAGGAAATAACTTCAATTGGTGATAATAGGCTGAGAATTTCAGTGTATTATTTTATGTGGCGTGATGAAAGGAAAGGAAAACATAGCTGAGACAAGAAGACAGAGAATGGACAGAAAGTTGCTGAAAGAAGGGCAGGTATATAACTAAGATACTATACTAGGGCTTCCCAAAATGTTTACTTCATTATCCATTACATACATCAGAAAATACTTTTATTTAGACATCTCTGTTGTGATTGGGTTTGGATTAAGTGTATTGATACCCCAAGAAAAAAACACTTTTACCCAATTTGGGTTAATCTATTCAGGTTTAAGAAGCACTGCATTAGGCTAAAAAGAAAAGGTGAATCTCATAGAAAATGGATGAAAAAAGCAGATGGAGGGGGATGGGAACTAAAAAGAAAACCACGCAACTTATTAGGATAGAACACATCTCGGTAAACCACTTAATATTTAATTGTGCGTGCCAATTTCCATAAATCTCAGAACGCCCATGTTGGCTTTACAAGGCCAGAATCCCTTCTAAACCTGTCTCAATGAATTAAAGCCACAACACTGATAAACTGTAACCAGCAACCTAAAATGCAGTTGAAATTATGTACATTCAGTATTTTAAAAAAAATCAACTTCCGTGCAAAAGAAGTAAAAATATTGAAGTTCCTAACCCATCTCTTCTTCACTATAATTAACCCTGCCCTCTTTTGCAGTTTTTCTGCTGCTCTTTTGGATCATGGGGGGGGGGGGAAGAATTGTGTCATGATTACTAGCAACTAGCTAGTAATTACTAGCTCTCTACATGGGGCTACCTTTGAAAAACGTTCGGAGACTTCAGGTAATGCAGAATGCAGCCGCGCGAGCAGTGTTGGGCTTGCCCAGAAATGCCCACATTTCGGCATCACTCCGCGAGCTGCATTGGCTGCCTATTGGTCTCCGAACGCAATTCAAAGTGTTGGTCATGACCTATAAAGCCCTACATGGCATCGGACCAGGTTACTTGCGGGACCGTCTGCTGCCCCATGAATCCCAGCGGCCGGTTAGGGCCCACAAAGTCGGCCTTCTCCAGGTACCGTCAGCCAGACAGTGTCGCCTGGCGGGGCCTAGGGGAAACGCCTTCTCTGTTGCGGCCCCGGCCCTCTGGAACCAACTTCCCCCGGAGATCCGTGTCGCCCCCACCCTCTCCGCCTTTCGTAAATTACTTAAAATACACCTCTGCCGACAGGCCTGGGGCAGTTAACATCTTGCCCCTAGCCAGTGTATGTCTCTGTGTATGTTGAATGATTGTTTTTTCTTTTAAATTAGGGGTTTTTATATATATGTGTTTTTAACTGTTGATTTCTATTTATGTTGTGAGCCGCCCTGAGTTCTCCGGAATAGGGCGGCATAGAAGTCAAATTAATAAATAATAATAATAAATAAATAAACCAGGATGAGACCATTTACATTTCAGCTTCATGAATCGTGAACCCAGGCTATACATCTCTGAGATTCAATACTGAAGAATAATTCAGAACGACAAAGAGTTTTTCAGGAGGATGAATGTGTTTCTGAGGGCTTTTATTTAAAAAAAATGTCAATTTGATATGCAGATATACATAGCAAATTACCCTTGGAAAATACGTATTCCATTCTAGAAGGCTTTCCTTTAGTTTAAATCTGAATTCCCCCGGTTCTTTGAATTAAATCTCTATCGTATAACATAAAGGACAAATGCACTCACCGAACACATTTACACATTTGCAGGTTAACTTACAGTTAAGTTAAATTGAGTTTGAATCACCTCAAGGGAGCTGATTACATCTCAACCTCTTAGAAAACCTGCTTTGCAGCGTGTAAATATATGGGGTAAACTATATTGTGCAGTTCATTTCCCCGTGTGTTCTATTTTGGATCCTGCTATAATTGAGACTGGCAACAACAGCTGCCAGGGATATGAAGGAATACATTAAAAACAGTTGATATACAACATTGCAAGATAAACTCTTCATGCTTTTATTCCAAACTTGTAAGAGTAGACTGCTAAACTTAAATCTGCTGAAAAAGCATATTGCATTGCATTGGGTGTTGTTTACACAACTTTGCTGACTTAGACGTCACCCACCCCCAACCGTGTTTCTACTCATCAGTCTAATATTATTTCAATTAGTCACCAGTTTGGAAAGAAAACTACAGAAGAGTTATCATACCCATCGTCTGAATATGGAGAGAAATTGGATTGAGCCCAAAATATCCTTTATTCAAGAACGCTCACTTGTACAAAATATTGTTTCTTATCTCCTGGGGCATTGTACTCTATTCCAACTAAATTCTGTTTTAAAGGATGTCGACCAGTATGCATTGTGGAATTCCTTTAAACATATAAAATGTTTTCATTTCACAATAAAGAGGAAGATGGGTTCTGCACATGCTCATTCTGGTGTCTACAGGTTTATGTGTTATTTATTAAATTTATACACCACCCGTCTTGCTGTTGTAGCAAGTCTTGGCAGAAAAAGCAATTACAGATCCTCTAATGTCCCTTTCTGTTACTTGCTATATCAGATTTTGCCTTTGAGCAGCATGAGGACTTGACTTCCCCAAAGTGGGTGGCAGAGGACAAGGAATTGAACTATACTCAAGCCCAGACTAAGTTTCTTTCAGTTTACATTAAATTAAGTGCAGTAACTATGATTATTTCTGATTTATTCTAAGCTATTCATTTTGGAAGCAATATTAAGAGATACTTTGAATGCTGCAAAAAGAGGTGGATTCTCCTGATCAGGCTAGCAGATCCTCAATTCTATCCATACTGAAGTATAGCTCTTCAAAAATAGGCTATGCATTATTTGACCTTGAACCAGTTGCTGGCTTCTTCACTTTGCCCAACAATTCTTCCACCCATTTCATGCCCTCTTCCCAAGTTTAACGTTGCTTCTTCTCATCTATCCTCTTCTAGTTTATGCCACTATATGCTGGCTAGTGGTGGGAATGCCCGAATTCTGATGGGTAATCTAACTCAAACACAGAAGAAGATTACCTACCACACTGCCACTAGACAATTACACTGTTGTTGTTGTTGTTTTAAAAAATGCTGTAAATAACCATCTTAGGAGACATAGATCAGAGCAGCATATAGAACAGAAACAGATATCAGCCACTTAAACCTCTATAAATTAAAGAAAGGGGAAAAAAAATGTAAACCTGTTCTTTGAAAATCAGAAATAGAAGCTGTGCTGCACATTTATCTACAGGGGATGTTTTGTTTTGCTTTGGTTTTTATGAAAATATCACTCTCAATGTGATACTGGTTAACTCCATTATAATTTAAGATATGCTTTAGTATTTCCCTGTGTGAGGGAAAATATATTGCAAAGAAAAAGGCATTGTCAGTACAGAAATTAATTCAGTGCTGGAGTTTGCCTTGAAATGTTTGAAAAGAAATTGTCCTCACCTCACCCCATGAAAGAGGCTTGAATACTTGTACTTTCTTTTCAGAGTAGTTGAAAATGTTTTTTGTTTGTTTGTTTTTGTTTTAATTTCTCATTCAAAGCTTATTTATGTCTTGGAACTGGGGAAGATGCTACTGCAATGTTGTTTTTCTGTTAGATATCTTTTCATCATTATGATACCTGTGATACAATGTTCATATGAATGTGGGTGGATGAGCATCTCAACTGCATTTTGAAAATCAAACATGTGAAGGACATTTGGTAGGTTCATCCAGTTCTTCTTCAGAAGAACTTCTGAAGAATATTCCTGAAAATAATAGTCACCTCAATATAATATTTCTTTTCTATCCAATCATTCTGGTTGCCTTATCATAGAACCTGTTACAGTCCTTATTTTAATTTGTTTCTCCCACCAAATTCTAGGTATTCTCACTGGTTAAGATTTTCTCAAAAATTAGTTACATTTAAAAAATTAACTTTTTTTTTCCATATGAACCACCTCACACTTTTACATTTCTTAAGGAATAGATAGAACAATGAAAAAAGGAGAGCAAGAGTAAAGAAACATAAAAAATAACATACTACTTAAAATATATATCCCTCCTAAGCTAATATATATTTATTTCCTAAATTTCTTATTCTTTTTAACCATAATTAAAAATATGTTTAATCTTTAAACATTCCATTTAATACATCTAGTCCTTTAACTCTTATTCAAAATATTTTTATCCATTATAATTTTCTTAAATTCAATCACATTTAAGTATCTAAAGCATTTCCTTTATCTAAGTCATTTCAACCTTTTTATATTACTCATATCAAGAAAGAGAACCAAAAAAGGGGGGGAAAGCACACTATATTATTTAGAGAATTCATCCCTCTTAGAATGATATATATATTCCAAAACTTTTATATTTCTTTAACCATATTCAAACAAATGTTTCTTTTTTAAGTATTCTCTCTGGTAAGTCCCACCATCTATTTTCTTTGTTTCCACTTTAGTCTTTTTCCTTTGCCCCGTATCTTTCTTAATCAATGTATTTTGCTGAATCAAAAAGTTTTTCCGTATGTTTTTCAAGGCTCGTAGAGCCATTAAAATGTGCTATTATAAACAGAGTGATAGGCTGGGATCAGGGAAACCCAACATCAAACCAAAATTTGGCCATAGAGACATGCTGGGTGACAGCCATTCCATTTTCTCAACCTAAAATGTTTCACCAGAATGTTGTTAGGATAAAATTATGTGAGTTCTCCCTTCCCACCAACTTCATCCTTAATTCTCAAGCCACGAAAAAGTTTCATAGTCCAGCCTTTTACAGATCTTTGAGGCAGTTTAAAACAGCAAAAAGCAATTAATATTGAAAAACAGGGGAAAAATAGATCTATCAAGAAAAGATCTCTCCTTCCATTTCTAATGTTGTTATTTTCAAGAATATTTTTTATACTGTAATTATGGTCAGTTATTAAGTAATCCCCCAGTACTGGGGCAAGTGAGAGTGAAGATGTAATAATGAGAACTTGATAGCATAGTGAGAACTGGGCAATGAAAAATCATTAGGAAGTTGTAAGTTCAAAATACAAACAGCTGCTGTTGTTTACTTATTTTACATATGGTAATGCTTTGTGCAAAGACACAAGTGAGGTGACAGGTGCTATGGGAGCCCACACGCTTAATTTATTGATTTAGTTATGTGAAACAGCAGAGTGATATGTTCTTATATACTGAGAATATGAGGGTGTTTATAGAGGATAAAACGGATTAATGAAAGCAACTGTGAAGGTGAAGATGAGTGTCTTATGGCGCAAGTCTTATGGGTTCAGTAGAAGTGCACATGGGAGCTAGATGGCAGGTTTGGAGAAAAAGACATCCATTCTGCTGCTTTAATTTGAGACAGATTAAGGCAGCAGTTTTCTGGTCCCCGGATGTATCTCAGGGATAAAGGAGAAAACAAAAAATCTCTCCCAAAGGTGAAAAAGAAGAAGCTTTAGAGCTTCAATATAAACCCACAAATGCAATCACAAATTCATCCTCTTTGTCTCACACAAAGATCCATCAGTATCGTTTGAGTGGGAAATGGGGAAAAAAGGCAGGTTGAATGTCTGTGGAGATTCTCAATCATCCAGATCATAGTTGTCTTCAAGGTGCTTTTCAAAAGCCAACTGGACTGTTTTTTGTGTTTTTTTTTTCCTTGAGGAAGAAGAAGTTTTGCTTCTCATCCAAGAAACTTCATCGGTTCTGGCAGGATGGTAGCGGCTGTGAAGCAATCAAAACAAATCCCTCCTTTGCCCCATCATCCTACCAAAACCAACAAAGCATCTTATAGTTGGATGAGCAACGAAAAATCTTCCTTTTCAAGGAAAAAGCAATCTAGTTATCTTTTCAAAAAGCCCCTTTGAGACAAGGCAGGATGGGGAATTCCACAGGCAGATCATGTGTTGAATTGTGAGTCTGTCCAGGCTCTAGATAAACTCATAACGACACAAATTTTAAACCAATCTTGGTATAGAGCTAAATGATTTTTTTTCCTGTCCTTCACAACATTAGAGAACACATAAAAGGGGAAATAAGATCCCCTTGAAGTTGGGAAAACATATTCAGGTTCATGTTGTGGACAATCTGGAGGGAAATCAATTTTCTCTCACTTACAAAATTTATATCTGAGAAAAATTCCAGGATGGTTCAGATATATTTCTATTTTATATTCCACTGAAGCTATTAAAAATAATTTTGCTCTGTTTTTTTAAAATTCTCTGTCACTATTTTACGTGCCCCATGAGTCAAATTAGCATTGCAGTAGCAATGTACTGATTCCCAATTTTTTTCCTTTAAAAAGATCACTAGACTGATATCTGAGGCCCTGTAGATAAGCCAAATATTGGTCATGCGGCATCTAGGGTACTAATGCATATGTGAATCTCCTACATGTCATGTGCTATGCCCCATAATTAAACAGAAGCCTTTACATGGCCCCAAAATAATGAAATAAACTAGTGTTTGGTTTTCTCACCTAAATTATTAAGAGGCTTTGAACAAGAATGATAAAAGCTTGCAATTTAGTAATCTTGTGAGATTTTGACATCTACAACTCCTAAGAAATCAAAATAAAACCAATATAAAATTCAATTAAAAATCCAATTGTGGAAAGACAGCTAAAATAAGTGTTAAGCAACGAAACTATGTAATATAGTTTCAATTTTTCCTATTTCTGGAATAGGTCCATATCAACTAATGTTATGCTTAACTAGCAAAATTCCACTTACTGGTGTAGCCAAATCATGTGCTGTTTTTGTTTGTTTTATTTTTCCCTTTTTGTACGTTATTGCACAAAAGTGATTGTACGTTATTGTACAAAAGTGCAAAGTGAGCATGAGAAATTCACCTATACTGGAAAACACACACAACCATCTTTGTTCTTAATGTTTTTGCTGATCAATACAAAGTGTTATAAACAGTGGGATTAAAGTGTTGCCAGAATGAAACTTAATCTTTGATGTTTCTGTAGACACACAAAATCTGCAGTTTAAATATTCACAGTGGTATAATTGGTGGCAAGAGTATTGTCCTCACTTTTCAGTGCTAATTTAGCATGGACAAAAATTTGGTAAGTGCTTCATTTCTGAGCAGGAAGAGAGCACCAGGAGAATTCAACTAAATATATTCTAACATGCAACATAACATAGCTCAAATTACACATCCTAAGTATAGTCTTAAAAACACTTTTTAAAAGTTCTATTTATATCTAAAGGAATTACTTTGAAGTCAAAGAGTAAAACTGAGAATCATTTAATTCCATAGGATAATTAAGCATCTGCATACCTTTCTCCATTGAAATCAAGACCAATTAGTGTCACTATTTCCCTGTCTCCTTCATTCTCCAAAGCTTGGGAAAATAACACCTTAAAGTAATTTCATTTTAATCCCTGAAAGAACTATTGTGACCCTCCCATATTAAACATTTAACACATTTTTCTTAGGGGAAAAAAATTCCCTGATCTCTAGGACAATGTTATACCCCTTGAATGTTAATAAGAGAAAGTTCTGACATTAGAGGAGATAAACTGTCTTGTATTCCTTTACTGCACCATGGAACAGAGCAACATTGGATCCTTGTGTTTACTTATTTACTCTACAATGAAAACCAATATCTCTTCTCACACAAATTTTGGTTTCTAGACAGTATTATATTGAACATTTCCGATTTATGTAAATATGTTTGTTTTTCTGTTTTAGGTCATTCATACCATGAGAGTAATTGACAAAGATGACCCCAAAAATGGACACTATTTTGTTTATAACCTTCCATCTGAAATGGCCAACAACCCTAATTTTACAATTAAGGAGAATGAAGGTAAATATATTTACTTATACCCCATCTTTAATGATATTATTAATAATAATGTGGGGTAAAGTTAGAAGTTGTACTTTTTACTGTGTTCATTGCTTCATTTTGCTAAAGTCCTTCTCTGTTTTTCCATAAAATTTGCCTTCAATTTTTATGACATGGTCAATGTTTGTTTTCAAGGTATCTAGTATTGGTGCTGTATAAGATAGATAGATAGATAGATAGATAGATAGATAGATAGATAGATAGATAGATAGATAGATAGATAGATAGATAGATAGATAGATAGATAGATAGATAGATAGATAGATAGATAGATAGATAGATAGATGATGGGTGGGCGGGTGGGTGGGCGGACAGACAGACAGACAGACAGATTATGTGAGAAAGAGAGACAATTAGAGACAGATATACAGAAATATATAATTCATTGGATTACAGCAAATATAGATACAATGATTATTAGCAAAATATTTCAGCAGATTTTTATATCATAGTACATTTGTTGCTCTTTTTGATGCAACAGTGATTATTTGTATACATTAGTGGTATATTTCTTCATGGACAAAGCAATATTGACTTTACATTTAACAAGGAGTGAAATTATTTACAGTTGTACATTTTACTGCTGTATAGGTTTTCTTTGTCCTACAGTACACTCTTTCTGAATTCTGACTTAACGATGATAAACATCAATTTCAGAATCACAGCAGTTTTCTGTAGTTCCTGTTTTGATTTATTTGCCTCTTCCAACCTTCAGTAGATTCCTGCATATATTTAAAGAAATGAAACTGGAGCTAAGATAAAGTTTCTGGATAGATTCTTTTTCTTAGATTCGTTTTTGTATACTTCTGAAATACGCTATTTGCAAAATAGTTTGAGAAAAAAAATGGAAATGGACAGATAAAATTGCAGAGCAGACAAAACTGAAAAGCCTTTTTGAAACTATAATTTATTCAAGATGTAAAAGGACATAAAAATGTCCCCTACTAATAAAGGAGAACATTTGTAGCTCAGGGTTGACATGAGGGGTCCTTGGTGCTCTCTGAACTTCCTTGTTTTCTTACAGACGTTTCATTACCCAAACTAGGTAACATCATCAGTGCTAATAAGGAGTGGGGTTTGCAGAGAGGAAGAGGACGAGGAGGACGAGGAGAAAAACTGTGGGGTCCTTGGTGCTCTCTGAGCGTCTTTTCTTACAGACGTTTCATTACCCAAACTAGATAACATCATCAGAGCTAGTAAGGAGTGCTATTTGGTATCAGTTTATATTTTAGTGGCTTGCATGTCCGCTAATGATACATTTATTCTCAGGTTCGTCCTCTGTTAATAACAACAGCAGGCTCGGGATAGGGATGAGAACTGTAGTTATGTTTTCAAATTTTTAATTGCTATTTACAATCAGTGGTTCTCCCGGAACACACTAATGACCATATCAAAGGAGGAGGTGGAGACTTTGTTATTGTATTCTTGTTGTGAGCCCCGCTGGGTCTTCGGAGAAGTGTGAATAAACAAACAAACAAACAAACAAACTTTAAGTTTATATCAATAGCCTAGCATTTGTTGGCTAGAACTACAAAAAAAGAGTAACATAGTTTTAGCCTGCAGAACAATCCTTTTGAAGTCCTCAGAATACTGGGGATTCTTGGGAGTACTTGGGAACATCTAGAATGTTGTGGATAATTTTAGATACTATGCTTTAGTAACAAATTAGTGCAGTTTCAGAAGGGATCTACTAAGGAAACAACCTACAAAGAAAAATTAAAGAATTTAGTATATTGACGCAGGAGAAAGCAAGACTGATGAAAGACATAAGAGAAATTTTCACTGATGCTGAATCAATGCTACATAAAAAAAGAAAGATCTTGTTTTGTATGTTCCCAATAAATGGGCTTACATCTAGTAATTGTATGCTAGAGAGGGCATAGATTTAATTTAGACTTTAGAAGAAACTTAAGATAAGGCCAACTCAACAACACAACCAAATATCTGGAGAGATCAAAGATCTTGGCAAAAAAAGGGATAGGACAGCCGTTCTTATTCATGCTTTACTTCCGACTTTCTTGCGTCAAACATGGATGAGACTCCTCCTCCCTTTAATTATTCAAAGTGCCATTAAAAATGGCAACAATAACTCGTAACTGTGTGAAAGCAACATGGCTTTGCATTTTTAAAGCTTAGGCATGCTAAATAACCCTCAGCTCTCTCCTCCAATCAGTTTCTTTCCTGAAACTTCCTGCCCCTTTAAATTCACTTGCCAAATGGCATAGGAACATTTTATCCTCAAATAGATATGATGCTATTTTTGTATGACTTGATGACATTGCATTAAGTAAATAACCTTTATTCTGGGGAAGCAATGCCAAGACTTGCTTGCAATTTTTTAAGTAATCATTATCTCCTATCTAATAGACTTTGAAATACATACATTCAAACTTACTCATTAAATCAGCACCCTAGTAACTCAGTTATTGTGGAATCTTTTCACTTCAAGTAAATAATAAATTATTGGTAACACAGTCAACAGCAAGCTAACCATTTGTTCAAGTTTAGTGATATGAGATCTTATAAAGGGTCCAGTTAATTATAGAGCTAAAGTGAATTGATCATACAAAGGCCTTCCTTACATTGCCTTGTAATATTGTTCCAATTGTGAAAGGCACAGCCGTTAACATTTCTTTTCCTGCTCTTAATACCCTAAAAAGATTGATGATGATGGCGATTTTGCTGTTCTGCTCAAAGAAACCCTGAATAGTATACAAGGCGAAAGGAACAGTTAAAAAAAAGCCTGCTGCAAAAAATAAAACGGTAATAAAGCAATCACCCATGAAGTAAAAACAAATCAGAACAACATTCTGAAAGTGCCAAACTTAAGTTCATTTGAAAAGGCAGTCTAAAAAGTAAAGTTGGTTGCTGTAAAACATACATCTGGGAAACAGGGCAGGATCAAACTGACAAAAGCAATATTGTACTGTTGCAACACAAATCCACTCCTTTATCCATGCTTAAGTGACCCACATAGTAAAAAAAAAAAAAAAAACAGTACCAGCATCATATTACTGTGGTACTGCTTTCATAATTTGACTGCCCCACACACATCCCTTGCTATCTTTGTGTTTCAAAAAATACGAGGAGGAGGAGAAGGGACATATCTTTTTTTTAAAAAAGTAAAATAGGGAAAAACATGTTTTTCATTGGAATAAGACCCACTTCATGATAATGTCCATCCTGTTGGAAAACTGTATTTGTTCACCCAATTCTCCCACTGTGTTCTGCATGATTGTCTTCACTTTTTTTGTTTTGGTAACCACAAGATTATTGTGGTCCATGTTTGCATGGTTTATTCATTTTATTTTTTGTTCTATTAAGCATGAACATTTTCATGGAGCTTATGCTTTCCAGGATTTTATGTTCATTTTTCTCAACATTCATATTTTATTGGTACAGAAACATTTGGGCATGTTTGGATTTTGTCTTGGAAACATCTCAAACCTCACTCTGGATATACATTAGCAATAGTGGTGTAAACTGCAGAAATTCGTGTTAAAATTCAGTGGGAAGAAAATATTACCTTCATCATCAACTACATTGATATTCCACAACATAATTCCCTAAATTTAGTCAACAATGTATTTTAAAAAAAAAACAATTACACAGAAGAATAAATTTTAGGAATAAAAATTGTATTAGGTAATAGTGATTGCACAACATAGGCAAATATTTACTCACAAGAAAACACACATGATATCCATTTGCATTTGCTTTCCAATTTTTTTTTAAAAAAAGGATTTTACTAACTGAAAATGAATCTTTTGCTTGGAAAAGGAGTGTGCTGCATAGAGAAAGAAGGAGTGGGAAAGAAAAGAAACTATTAAATGTGCCAGTTTTATATCATTCATATCTATGTGCCAATCATTTGTTCTTCCTCTGGAGTGTTGCTGTATTTAATATTCTCCAACTGTGGATTGCTGGTGAGAATATGAATTAATTTCTCCTCAACCTATCCAGCTGTACTTCTTCTTTTTTATTATTAACCATTGGGGTCTGGTAGATGATAAATCAGTGGATATTCCTGTAGATAAGCCTTCATTTGAAGTCATGGAAAGCTAGCAAACATTATTTTGATATAGCTATTATCCAACCTGAGAGGAAGAACGTGTGATCTAAAGACATTTAAATTGGTCACCTGCCTTGTCACCTTTCAGCCATTAAAAATCCCCCTCCACAGCGAAGTTCTTTGGTGAATGATTTAATCCGTTTCTCATGCCTTTTATGAAGAGATGGATGCTTGCAACCCTGAAGATAGAATTGCCAAGGAAGCTGGTCATTATGTGGGGTGGACTTTGACAGATTTTATTCAATAGCTGAATGGCAAATTAAATCAATGTAAATGTCTCAAGAATACTAAATTCAAGCTTTACTAAGGACTTTAGTTGGAAATAATTTTCTCTTTCAAGCACACTTTTTCCGGTATTGAACTCAGAAATAACTTTTCTTCAGGGAAGGGAAAATTCATTTCTATGATTCTAAATATTTTCCTTTTCCTTTCCATAATTATTAAGTATAGCTCTCACCTTACAGCATGAAAAGTACAATTAAATGAGAAGATCTGATTGACTCATGTCCAATTATTCAAGTTGAGTCCAGTTCCTAGTGGTCCTATGGATTGAGGCTTAACCTACTTTTAATTGTTACTCATAATTTTCCAGCAATCTCTTTAATCCTATTCATTTTATTCATTGTTTTCTCCTTCTACTTGCCTCAAGCTTAATCATTTCTAGCCCATTTTCTATTTACATCATATGAACAAAACATATCAGGTTTTTGTTCCTCTCAGTATAAGGTAGTTTTAACTCAATTTCCAAAACCATAATGTGAATGCTTCTCTCTTTCTGTCACTTCAACTAAAAATCCAGAATATCAGTTGGCCAAGTGCTCTAGAAAGCTCACAAAATCAAATAAATGTTATATTTGTTATCTCATCAGAAACACTTTATTAACATACTACCTCTATTACGTGATTTTATAAAAAACATGAGTAATAGTCATTTCCTTTAATCACCATTTCATTAAAATTGTTGCTATAGAAAGCTATTTCAAAGGCTTTCAATTTTACTTCATTTGATAACTTTATCTGAATTATTGATCCGGTTCAAGAGATCAATTTCATTTGAAGATTTGGTTGAATGATCTTTGAAACAAAACAAAATTTTGCAAAGCTTTAGAATCTTCTCATGAGTTACAAGAAATCAAAGCAGCAGCCCTTGGCATAAAACTGTTTTTGTTTTTATTTATGGGGGGGTGTTAGGATCACCAAGGGTTGGAAATAACTGAACAGCATTTACCAAGGACAATATCTGGCCTCACCTTTCTTTTCAGGAGTTTGGATACTGCAACCTTCTTTCTAAAGCAGTTTCCGTTTTGTTTATTCCCGGCTTGGACTGAACCTGGATGAAGATTTTTCTTTCAAAATTATTTTAGACTTACATAGCTGCTGAAATTATGAAATCCAACCCAGAGTGGATCATAAAACTATGCCAACATCAAAAATAAAGTTAAAAAGGAAACTATTACATTCTCCATCAGAATAGCAATAGCACTTAGACTGATACTTTACCGCATTCTCTGGGCAGTTTACAATGTCAGCATATGAGCCTCCAACAATCTGGGTCATAATTTTACCAACCTCAAAAGGATGGATGGCTGAGTCAACCTTGAGACTGTCAGGATCAAATTCCAGAATCCAGCTTCTCAACAGAAAATTATGTTTAGAAATTGTAGATTCTTAAATGTTTCTACTATTAAATCATCAGTGTCATATCATTTCAGATCAAATGGTTCCAAGGAACCAAGTCAAGGTGATTCTTTGATTGAGTTCAGGATACTTATAGTAATATTTGTTTCCTGTGTGGCAGATGATGTTACAAGATGCAAAACGAAATGAGTAAGCTGGAATTATAAAACAGTTTCTACATCTGTGTTGTTCTATAAGATTTCTAATATAAAATGTTATGGCTGCCATCAATCTGATTTTCCCAGAACATACATTGTCAATTTTTGATGTTTACTGAAAATATATCATTTTATATTAATGAATATGTCTACATGTATAGAGAGCTTGGTTACCATAACATTACCCTTTAAAACAGCCTGTAAAAGTAATAACATCAAGTAGCATAATTTATTTTAATCAGCCTTCTGGCTAAATAGGACAATTCTATCTTTATTGTCAAGCTCATATAAAGAGTCTTTCTCATAAAAAAGAATGTATTGTGCATGGTCTCTGTGATCTACTGCATTGAATTCTTTAAAACACGTGATTCTTTCTAAGCTATTTGGTCAACCTAAGGTGTTTTTTTTTTTTTTTGCCCTCTCTGCTTCTGCTGTTAGTTGCTCCAGATTCCTTGAAACTGTATCCAAACTCTCGAAAAGAAAGGTGAGGCCAGATAGATGTCCAGTAAAAAGGCTCAAAGGTGTTTAACTATGAGATTGCAAGAAAGAGCTATAATTTACCTTTGAGTCACTGTATTCTTTTTGGGTTATATGCATGTCATCTGGAAGCAAGTCAGTGCTGAAAACGAAATTCATATGCTGTTGTTAGAATAGCAAGATACCTTGAATTCTACCTAGAGCCCTGGTATTATTATTATTATTATTATTATTATTATTATTATTATTATTATTATTATTATTATTATTATTTTGGAGTCTGAACTGGTTTGTACTTAGGGTTTCTCATACTTCCCTGCTAAATCTTTTTGGCTTGGTTAACTATTCGGCTGCCTCCATTACCTGACCAATTCTCTGGTTACACTTTATGCCTTCTCTGTGGGAGCTCCAACGCTTTGGAACGAGCTCCCCCCCGAACTCCGTACGATGACGGAATTGTGTTCCTTCCGTCGAGAATTAAAAACATATCTTTTTCGACAAGCCAGCCTGGGATAATAGCTCCGGTACCAACAAGGCCATAATTGTTTTAGGGGATTGAGCTTTTAAGATAATGTATTGGGTTTTAAATGATTCTGGGCCAAATTGTTTAATCTATTTTTAATCATTTTACTTTTTGTATGTTGATGTTTTTAATTGGGCTGTACACCGCCCCGAGTCCTTCGGGAGGGGGGCGGTATAGAAAGCGCAAAAATAAATAAATAAATAAATAAATTTAGGAAATGCTTCAGCCCATTCCAATCAATGTATCTTGATTTAGAAGCGTTGCATTATCTTTGTGGCTAAATCTGGATAGTATAGGCTGAAGCCTTGCCAATGATTCCAAATTTCATTGGGGAAAACGGGCAATAATCTAAGAAGATGGAATACAACCTACGAAAAACCTAGAGAAAATGCTAGGCTGTAACTCAGGATCCTTTAGTTTTAATGATGTGGGCAAGGAAAAAAAATGTAGGAAATGATAAAATCGAGAAACAGTACGGCATAGTTAAAGGTGCCCCCAAATTAATCTGAAGATCTAAAATATTCCAACTGCTGTCTATTATTATGGAATTCCAAAAACACCCTCCTGCTTCAAATCCCATGTAAGGCCCCTCTTAGTAATAGCATATTGTAATTCCTAACCAAGTACACAGAAGGACTCTGAACATCACAATTTTCATTTCAGGCTGGCTAACTTTTATCTAAACATAAAGAAATGTGCTTTTACTAAAGCTTCTCAAGTCTCCAGCTGTAAAAGTTCCCAATTAAAAATTCTTTTCTTTCCCTTCAAAGGCAACATATCCACAGTACAGATAACTTATAATACAGTCTTTCATGCTGTTAATGATTTGATATTTCTAAACAGTTATTTTAAAAAAAATGGAAAGAAGAAAAAGAGAGAAGGAGCTGGCTAGCTGGAAAGTTGCACAGCAGGGAGACTTACAGATGTCTACTTACTAAAGAAAGTTTTGTGAAGTAAAGGAACGTCAAGTGCTTTTCATAAAAGCCTGGCTGTAGCTGTTTGTCCTCTTCCTCATTTTTTAAATCAACCTGGAAATGTAACCTGCCATTAAGATACTTTTGTTGTACTTTTTTATAGAGACTCAAGTCTATATAAAATCTTCCTTCATCTGACACACAAACCAACTAGTTTGTTTTCAATATTATATGCTACTCAATAACCAAGAGATCCCATGGCTGGTCACCTAACAAAGGGATGAAAGATCATTTCAATGATTGGTGAATATAGTTTTTGAAGAGGAAAAAAAAATCACCCATCTCAATCATGGAGAACTTTTGGACAAGTTCTCACACTGCTGAAAATTAGAAGTAAGAAGGTTTTTTTTGTTGTTGTTGTTGAAGCAGGAGAATCAGACCTTTGACAGGAGTTCTGAAATAAACAAGTTTTGAAGAAGGACGAATGACTTGTCCCCAAAAGACCTGACTTCCACAAAAATATGATTTAGCTCTGTCCACTTTGCTTCATCCATTACATTACATTAAACAGAGAAGCAACCTGGAATTAAGGAGAAACTTCTTAATAGTGAGGACAATTAACCAGTGGAACAGCCTGCCTCCAGAAATCGTGGGTGCTCTATCACTGGAGGTTTTTAAGAAGAGGCTAGACAGTCACTTGTCTGAGATGGTATAGGTTCTCCTGCTTGAGCGGGGAGCTGGATTAGAAGATCTCCAAGGTCCCTTCCAGCTTCTATTCTAGAAACCTTAACTAAGAAAAGATCTTTTTTTACATATAACTAAGGATGGTGTAACCACTCAGAGAGAAGAAAGGAGAGTATAGGAAGTCCTTTGTCAGTGAACACATTATTTTTCTTTAAACATTTCCCTGAACTACAAAACCCAAGTCTAAATACACTTGACTTATGACCACAACTGAGCCCAAAATTTCTGTTATCAAGTGAGACATACGTTAAGTGAGTTTTGTCTCATTTAACAACCTTTCTTACCACGATCACTGCCCTTGTTAAATCAGTAACATGGCTGTTATGTGAATCTGGCTCCCTCATTGACTTTGCTTGTCAGCAGGTCACAAAAAGGGATCACATGACTCCGGGGCAGTGCAGCCGTCATAAATACGAGCCAGTTGCCAAGCATCTGACCATGTGACCACGGGGATTCTGCAACGGTCGTAAGTGTGAAAAATGGCCATAAGACATTTGGTAACTTTGAATGGCCCCTAAATGAAGCCTTGTCAATGGAGGATTATATGTACAATCCCAAGCTGTGAAGGCCTTCAAATTATCTTTCCAAATTATAAGTTTTTAATGTACCTGGAGAAGAAATTTTTGGGTACCTAGCATTAACGCCATCCGATTGTTTGATTCAATTGGGATGAAATCCAATTTCATTTTTGTCCTGACTCTCTCTATTTTTTTTAAAAGTGTGGCTCTTGCCATATCCCTTAAAGGCAGATGGAGCTCTTGGCCTAGGGCTGTGGTGGCGAACCTATGGCACGGGTGCCAGAGGTGGCACTCAGAGCCCTCTCTGTGGGCACGCGTGCCATTGCCCCAAGCCCTGCCCCCTGTGGCCCTCTGGAGTAGCATCACCCCAGGCTCAGCCTGCGTGGAGCAGTGTAGCCAAGGACACAGCAGCTGGGCAGGGGGGGACAAGACTCCACCCTCACGCCCCATCGCGTACAGATGATGCTGCGGGGTACGGACAGAGGGCGTGGCCACCTGGATGCTGCTGGGCCGCCTGGGCGAACTGCTGTGGCGGGCTGTGGAGGTGGTGGATGGCCCTGCAGGCAGGAGAGTTGGGGGCAGGGCAGAGATGAGGCGGTTTGGGGCCATCACTGGCCTCGGGAAAAAGAAAATCTCTTTTCAGAACACTAGAGAAAGAAAAGGGAAAAAAAGTAAGGATACAAGTATTTCTCTCCTCCCAGTATGTCGGCTTTTCTATTATTGCTGAGTTTTGTCTAAATAAATGTATTGAAGAACATAGCAATACATAGAAGCAGTATTAATCGCTGACTTATTTCCACATGGAAAGTGCTTCACTTTGTTAAGGGAGGCATGGGTAAATAAAATACATGAGAAGCAAGATAATGAAGGATGAGGAGGCTAATTGGGAAGATGAGTGGAGAGCAAGACACCCACTATCCTCTTGAACACCTGTTTCCAAGCTAATTCATGCAGTAGCCTTGGTGTCTACAATTCAAGATGCCACCTGCTGTTTTCTCAGCTTTCAAGTGCTATTTTTAAAGTGTTTGCCAGGAAGGGGAAAGTCAGTCAGATAAAGTGATTTTTATTACTAGTCAGGAAGACAGGTGGCCTGTAAGTTTCAAGTAGGAGAAACTCAATAAAAGTGCCTAAATCCCTTGGTGGCACCCTCAAGGCAACATGTCAAGCAAAGGATACATGAATCTGTCAGTTCTGCTTTCTCCTGTACTTGGTCTTTCTTCTTGCTGATGCTTTAAATCTATTTGATAAAAACATTTGTTAATTTTGTCCATTAAACTCCTATGAATTCTTACCTACTTGCACTGGTCCAGTTTAATCAATAAAACTATCCTCAATGAAAATAATCAAGTTGTAATCACCAAGGCTTTCCAATCACTGTTGAACATAGAGATAGATTCAGAACAAAAGGCCAAGAACTGAATACTGGAAACGGTTGCCTTTATGGATCAATCTGTCAGTCGCTACTCCCTTCAATTTATTTATTTTTTTGCCAATTCTGTCATTATTTATATTCCATTTATAAATGAAATTTAAATCTGTTTCTAAATCTTTGGTTTGGACAAAACGCCACAGCACTTTTCCGTATGGCTGCTGATAAAAACAGGATCGCCAACATGATCGCCAACGTCCGATAACGGATATGGCACAAGAAGAAGAAGAAGAAATCTATGTTTTAAATAACCAAGTAAAACATTTGCGGATCAATAAATGTCTTTAGCCGAGAGCTTGGTGTTCTCTGAGCTTAGTCTGAAGCAGCACCTTCACTATTTGCTGAAGATATTACCTAGTTAAGTAATAAAACATTTGCAAAAAAAAAAAAAACAAATTTCAAGAGCTCCAATGACTCTACAGTTCAATCCTAAACTATAAATAGTCTCTTCTATTAATATCCTTATTAGCATGAGAATATTGCACAAAAGGTATGGTAGAGAAGGATTTAAAAACCCCAACCACAGGCAATTTTTATATGAACTACAATTTAACATATTTTAGAATGTTACATCAACCCACTCCCTGAATTTAATTAATGGTTTAGCTTGCCTTGAGATCTCATGGAATTCAAGATTAGTGAGAGAGTGGATCTAGTCCATGACTGTAATAAAAAAAATTGAAAGATTCAACCTGAAAAAAAATTACCCTCAAATAGAAGATTCCATAGAAATCTCAGTAGATTTAAGATTGCAATGGGTCTGCTTTATGTCAAACCATTTTGGTATCCACCAGATTTTTTTAATCTTCAGAAATCTATGAACTGCTATAGATCTGGCGAATTAAATTATGCTGCTTGATGTTACCACTGACCCATAAGCTAAGAACCATTGATGCTGGATAATATAGATAATAGAATATCACCCATGTGGCTTTATCCATGTGTGTGGCTGAATGGAGAAACTTGGGAATAGCTTGGTATTTCCTGAAATTAAAGAAAATCTAGACAAAACCTGTAGTGTCTATTGAGGGGGGAAAAGTTACTAAACAACCTTAGTTGGATAGTACATGCAAATTCTGGAAAAAAAATGAAAAATTGTGTTGAGTGGGGAGGGGGGAACCAAAATGAAGCCTGTGGACTTCTGAGTAGGAACATTCCAACATTTGTTATTGTGTTATTTATAATTCTGCAACCGAAAGCAATAAAGAGCTAATGTGAAATACATCAAATAATGTTACATTTTTGAAATGTTTCCTGCCTCTCCCAGAGATGCTACTAGGTGGGAAATAGTGGGCGAGCCAATAATGTAGGGTTCCCTAATGTAATAGAAAAATCTCATGCATTCAGGAGTAAAATGAATTCAATAATTACTTAAGGGATCCTTAACTATTTGATTCAATACACTCATAATGCCTGCTACTAAATAAAGCCACCAATTACTTCACCTGAGAATGGACTATATTTTACATGTTAAATGAAAGAGAAGACTAAATTCAGTAAATATACAAGTTAAATGACCATTGCTTTATTGATGACAACTAGGCCATAGCTGTGAAAAATAAAAATAATATCACTTTGGGAAAACAGAATGATTTGTACTAAGGTGATGGCTTGTCTCATTTCTCTTATCCAAATGAATACAATGGGTAAGGGGTCCTTGGTGCTCTTTGAGCTTGGCTGTTTTTTGCAGATGTTTCATTACCCATCTAGGCATTATCACTGATTATGTTACTTGGTTTGGGAAATATTTTCTGCAAGAAAACAACCAAGCTTAGAGAGAGCCAAGAAACATTCATTTTAGCTCTGAGCAACAAATATTCTCCTCTAATGGAATACAGTGGATATTCTGGATCTGTGGTCAAGTTTTGCCTTTCTTCCTTGTGTGCCTTTTCTATGTTTATCTCATCACCAGGACCTATATGGGACATATTATCCATAGACTAAAACAGGGATCCCCAATCCCTGGGCTGCGACCCATTCCCAGGCCATGTCGATTCGCAACCGGACCACACAAGCAGTGAGCCTGTGTGCACACAGGCATTTGACTTACATGAGCGGTGGGCTGGCATGCGTGCACACATGTGTGCAGCTGAATTTGTGCAAGTCAAGCTGAGCACGCATGTGTGCCAGCCTGCTGCTCATGCAAGTCGAGCTACGACCGCGAACGATGGCCCGCCATCCACACAGCCCAGTTCACCTCTCTCTCTCTCCGTCAGGATGCCGAACTGCAAAGGTTGGGGACCGCTGAACTAAAAGGAATAATAGATATTAATACTGGTGTTTAATTATTTCACTTTTCGATTAAGAGATGTCTCCTATTGAAAGTTTGTTGAAAAGAGGGCTGCAGTTTGAATGAATGAATTTTCATGCTGCTACTGTGAAGCTATAAATTTAAGGTAGAGGTTCAGGATTACGTTACATTACCCAAGTAATGTAACCCATGATCAAATCAGGGAATAAATAAAAAGCATCAGAAACTTACATTACATTACTCAAAGAGTAAAGAAAGACCACAAGAACTTGATTTTAAAGGGGGAACTAACTCTTACACATGCAAATGTCTCCCAGAAGAAGGGAGATCAAGCAAGGTAAGTAAAACCATATATTGGGTAAATGAACATAAAAAAGAAATAGGCAACATGTATTATAGCACTACCATTTTGGCTTTTTTCTTAATAATAAATAAAACCAGGAAGGTACCACAAGGCTAATACTTTTTGGAAAACTGAAAACTCTATTCTCTCTCTCTGTCTTATTCCTTCCAGATAATACGTTCAACATTTTGACCAAACGCAACGGATTTAGCCGGCAGAAACAAGAAGTCTATTTTTTACCCATCATCATCAGTGACAGTGGGAATCCTCCAATGAGTAGCACTAGTACTCTTACCATCAAGGTCTGTGGCTGCAGCAATGATGGCATTGCCCAGTCCTGCAATGCTGAAGCTTATGTTCTCCCTATTGGTCTCAGCATGGGTGCTTTAATAGCAATTCTGGCCTGCATCATTTTGCTTTTAGGTACGTATGAATATTTTGCTGGGAAAGAGACAGTGATTAGGTTGTTCAACTGGGATGATGGGGATGTGCATTGAAATCCATTTTTGGACATAGATGTTCATATGGTGACTTGGGTCTGGCCTCTCTTTGGGTGTTCCCACCTCGAAAATGATTCAGAAGAAAGACATCTCACTTATGTTCCCTAAACCATGCACATCTTTTTCAGATTTCTGCTTGAGCTTTAAAAATGTCTCACAACTCATTAACTGAATCCTTGAAGCGAGACTCTTAAAGCAGCCACATCTTTTCTTCAAGCTCTCAAGCTGTATCTCTTTTAATGAAAGCAGAAGGGTGCTGTGGTTAGACTTATGTGAGATTCAAAGTATTTCCTTGAAATCATATTCAAATCCCTACCATACCAAAGGCTAATTATGATAGAAGAAGAAAAAAAGTCAACAGAAAGAAATGTATGCTGCCTTGATTATCTGGATCAGAAAGATACAAATCTCATGAATAAAAAAATGCACATTCTCAGGAAGAACTTCTGGGAAAGAAATCTGAGTATAGATTGATTCAAGTCATTCATTCATTTAATTTCTTCCAATGATGTCCACTTTTCCGTCAGTGGCAACCCAGATGCCTAATAGCATTAATACAAATGTAACCCAATGCGAGAGATGCAAAGAACAAGAAATAGTCACATAAAAAGCAAGTGAAACATTCTTGAAAATGAGTCAACATTCCATTAAAATATATTTAACAGGGCTTAAATACTCGTCTCTGTCTAGTTGCAAAACATCTTCAATATAAATGAAGTAAAAGAAGAAGACCTGAGTCTGTAGGTGCAAAGCTTAAAAACAGAACTAAAGTAATGATACCATAAAGTTAAAATCCTAGAATTCCCCAGTCAGCAAGAGGCCATTGCTAGGAACTGAAGTTCATCCATCTGGAGAGAATCCAAGTTGGGGAGATCAGATTTAGCAGTCTTTTTCATTCTTTACCCTCCATGTATGATTTTTAAAAATAAAAAATAAAAACACACATCTTGTAGTTTATAAGTTCCCTGGCTCTCAGATTTCAAGCAGACTTTTGCAAAGCAGGACTTGTAGGAACCAACAGAAGCTCAGAAATAAATTTGATTAAAATATGAAGGAAATATATTGAAAAAGCATTCTTGGTAATGATGGAAATAAATCTACGCTAACAGAAACCAGGTAAAAAGTGTTAGTGTCCTCCAGGTATTTTAAGCACCAACTCTCAAAAGCTCCAAGTGGCATAGAAATAATTAGAACTTATAATTAAAATAATTAGAACTAATAATAATTAAATCAGAACTTCGTGATGGCCAAAGGCCACTCTTGATACAGTGGGATAGAATCATGACATAAAATGGATGTAGCTGCCTTTCCGTGTTAAAGCTTGTGAGCTGGACTACAATTTCTTGGAGTTGGTAAAGAGAGTGTGGGATTTATTCCTCTGGGTGTTCTTAACATTTCTAGTAAGTATTGCATCACAATTTCTATGTGTAATAGAGAAAATAGCTTCAAGTTAGGCTATTGATTTCAGCAATTGTGGTTGAAGGGCTGTAGTAAGTTTTAAAGAAGTACAAGTATAAACCTAAATCTTATGAAGGGAAGTTAAAGTGAAAACCTGAAGAATTATCATCCTCTCCAAAATATAAGATGTAGAGTGATCAGAGGCAAATTCCAGAGGATCATGTATAAACTTAAGTCCTATGAAGAGAAGTTAAAGAGGAATCGTGAAGAACTTTCAGCCTTTCCAGAATGTAGAATGTAGGCTGATCCAGAGGAAGGCAAAGATTAGGAGGTATTTGCAGAGGAACCAATTATTTAGAGCAGAAAAAAGCTCATTTTCACTTGATGGATTCAAATGGAGGGTCAACAGTTCTGTGCTCGGGGTGTTTTAATTTCTTCTCGCTTCTGTTATTTATGATTCCGGACCTTGTATTAGGAGCTGTTGTCTGGGCTCACCATTTTGTGATATTTCCTTTGCAGTCATTGTGGTGCTTTTTGTAACATTACGGAGACATAAGAATGAGCCTCTGATTATCAAAGATGATGAAGACGTGAGAGAAAACATCATCCGATACGATGACGAAGGGGGCGGCGAAGAGGACACCGAAGCGTTCGATATCGCGACGCTGCAGAACCCAGACGGAATAAATGGATTTTTACCCCGTAAGGATATTAAACCTGATCTTCAATTTATGCCCAGGCAGGGCCTGGCACCAGTCCCTAATGGGGTTGATGTTGATGAATTTATCAACGTTAGACTCCACGAGGCTGATAATGACCCCACAGCTCCTCCGTATGACTCAATTCAGATATATGGTTATGAGGGAAGAGGATCGGTGGCTGGTTCCTTAAGTTCTTTAGAGTCATCAACTTCAGACTCAGATCAGAATTTTGACTACCTCAGTGAATGGGGACCCCGTTTTAAAAGACTTGGGGAATTATATTCACTGGGGGAAAGTGACAAAGAAACTTGACAGTGGATTACAAACGTTCACTTTTTTTCCCAGTCTTGACTTAAAACTCTCATGTAATATTCTAGGGCCACCACAGTTCATTATGACTAATGTGGCTTTTTGTTTAGGGGCAACTTTAGCACCAGTCATCTTTTAAAATCAACTACATCGTAATGTTGAACCAAAAAAAAAAGTACATAAATCAAAAAATATATATGTTAGGAGGTCTGAGTCTCGTGGAGTGTGGCGTTAAGTATGTAGAGTGTCTAGAAGTCTTTGGATATTCTATATTCACATGACCACTCTGAAGATGGGGTTTAGAGCGTGATCGTCTTTGGCAACAGGAACCAGTAATGCAATGGAGAAGGTCTTTCCCTTCCTAATGGACTTCTGTAGGACTTTTTTTTTTTGGTAAAGAAGATTATCTTCTGAGAGTCCATTAAGAACAAAGGATTTATCTCCCCACTGTCCACCAAGATTCCACAAGGAAAAAAGAAAAAAAAACATAAAAATTTAAAGCAATATCTGTCGTCTTTCCAATGCTGGTTTTTTTTCTTTTCTTAAAGACAGGATTGATTAAAAAAAAAAAAACCCTCTTGGCCTCAACTGTTCAGTGACTCAAAGTTGTACATAGGATAATTGTTGGCTGCAAAAAAACCACCACAGACCAAACAATAACATCTTTAAATATTGTGTCAAGCCTTAAAATATTCACATGTTCTTAATCCATTCCAGGGACAGGATTCAAAATCCACAGTTGTGGGGAGGAAATCTGACAATATGGATTATTTTCTAGAAGGATTGATTCTTCTTTGACTTTCATAAGGAAAAAAAAAGGAGAAGAATCAATGAAGGAGGATGGACTCACATATATGAAATTGAAGCTGGTTTTATTGCTAAAGAATGCATTTATTTGTTTAATCCTTGAAATAAATATTTTATTGATGTCCATTACTGCTTTTATTTATTAAGGTTGGTTTTTAGAAGTGTACAAGGAAAAAAAAAAAGAACCATCTAAAGTATTGTATTCAGTCCCACTGATAAAAGTTTTAGAATGGTTTCTTCTATATATAGTGAATGTTAATTAAAACATGATTTTTCAAAAAAAAAATAAACAAAAACCCACAAGGATTGTTAGCTGTAGAGGAGTAAAAAAATGAATGCTAGCGAGTGAAAAAATATCCCTAGAGAAAATTGACTTTGGATGTTTTTCTATTTATACCATAAACCTACTAACTATGTTCAGTAAAGCACAAACTGCTGGAAGTAAACCAGTTCATGTGAATATTAAAACAACAATAACAACAACAAAAGTCTCTACATTTTAAAAATTCCACACAAAATACCATAAGGTTTTTCTGCTGTGCTAGAAAAGGATCCTGTGTGTGTGTGTGTGTGTGTGTGTGTGTGTGTGTGTGTGTGTGTGTGTGTGTGTGTGTATGTATGTATGTATGTATGTATGTATGTATGTATGTATATATATATATATATATATATATATATATATATATATATATATATATATATATATATATATATATATTCTGCTAATGTTCTTAGCTTTTATTTCTTTTCTTCCTTAGAATATTCATAGTTCTGTATGGAAATCTTGTTCAGAGACAACCACCTATGGAAGCTGTCAGCATCCTCAATTTGTAATGGAAATTTATCATTTAGAAGTAGCGTCTGTATAATAAAATTAAATGGTATATAAAAATCATTTTACTTTTTTTCCCTATTTCTGTTTGGAAGCTTTCTTTTTTTAAAAAAAAATTCTCAATGTATTGTATTCAGAAAAAAAGAAAGGGGAAAAAAACAAAGCAAAATACCTGTATTGTTTCCTACTTTGTGGAAATATATATATTTTTTTATAAATACCTTCTTTGTGATCACGGTTTCTTTTGGTGTTACCTGCATCTTGCAGAAAGTTGTAATTTCTTTTGAAGTCTTTTAAGGAATGAGTACCTTATGTGGATATCAGCCAATATATGAATATCCTGGCCTGCAAATAGAAGTAGAATGACTGTGACAAAAGAAACCAAAGGGAGAATTTGCATACCATCTGCATTGACAAAATCACCATCGGTCAATTGCAAAAGGCAGCTTTACTTGGAATACCTTACATCTTGTGACAATACCTTTAAGATTATTACACAACAACATCTGCTTATCCCAGGTCCTTGAGAAGGACTCGATAGGTGGACAAATGGCAAATCCAGTCTAAACAGCTGACTGACTGTGTGATCAACCATAATAATAAAAGATGCAGAGATGAATTAGATTTTATGAAGACCTGTACACGTTCCAAATTCACCATGTCTAGAATTGCTATGTTGATGCAATGCCAAAGCAATTAAACCATAATATGATTTGACACAATGACCCAATTTACACACACACACACACACACACACACACACGGTTTGATTGTTTGATTATGTGCCATCAAGTCATTTTCAACTTTTAACAACCACATAGATAGTTTTTCTTCATGATGATTTCTCCCTAACCTAGTCTTTCTCGTCTTCCAACAGTGCACCCATCGCTACTGTAACTGAGTCCACCCAACTTCCTGCTGGTCATCCTCTTATTCTCTTTCCTTCTACTTTTCCCAGCATTACAGCCTTCTTCAGAGAGTTGGGACTTCACATAATGTGTCCGAAGTAGGATAATTTGAGACTGGTCATCTGTGCCTTGAGTGAGAACTCTGGGTTGACTTGTTTAATGATTCACTGGTTTGTTTTCTTCAGTGTCCATGTTAACCTCAGGAATCATCTTCAACACCAAAGTTCAAAAGCATTAATACTCTTTCTATCTTACCTTTTCTAAGTTCAGTTCACAAGCATGCACACATGCATAAAATACAAAGACAGAACATGCCAAACCAAGAGCTTTTACAAATTCCTTGTGTGTCTAATAATCTGATCTGTAATTTGAAGATCAGTCACTAAGCATTAGTACTCGTAAAATAAATGTGGGAAGGAGGTTTTCCTTAAGGTTCATTTCTCTGATATCTTTGAAGGCCACTAAATAAAGTTGAATTATTCATCTCAAAACATTCTGTTTGATGTATTAAAATGAGTATACATTGCTATACAGTGTCAAATGTCTAGGTGATACGAACAATAACAGTGATGTTAAAATTTATTTAAAAATGCCACTTTCCTCCCACATTCCTAAGAACATAAATAAACTGAAAAGTAGACTATAAGCAGGATCATTTATAGCTGTTTAGTCAAATTAACCGAAACAACATGAAGGGTGTGTTTCAGAAGGGTGAAATAGTGTTCCAGCATGGCACTTCAATCTTTTCATGCTTGCTTCAAAAGAAGATTGTTTTGTTATTTAACAAGCAGTCATCATTTCATGGAGTGGAGAGTTCCATATGGTGGCATTATGTTAAAATCTCTCACCTAGATAACTAACAAAAATGTTGCAATATAAAGTGTTCCTCTTGAATGTTCCACTCCACATCTATGCCCTCTTCTTGGACCTTATATATATTTTTCCACAAATCCCATTTTCCCCTACTGCTCCTTAGAGTTAGCATTCAATGCTCAATGAACGAATTCATTCCAATATTTACTTTTTCTGAAAGACCCCATTTCTCCAGAGAATTTTCTTTTCCTTCTTTCCATCCTTCAAGAGCTGTGGTGGCCCAGTGGTTAGAATGCAGTACTTCAGACTAACTCTGCCCACAGCCACAAGTTCAATTCTGACCGGCTCAAGGTTGACTCAGCCTTCCCTCCTTCCGAGGTTGGTAAAACGAGGACCCAAATTTTTGGTGGCAATGTGCTGACTCTATAAACCGCTTAGAGAGTATTGTAAAGCACTACTTTAAATCGGTATATAAGTCTAAGTGCTATTGCTATCTTCCCTTTGATTTTATTTTTTGTTTATTTTAATTTTTTTTTGTACTTCATAAAAATAGCACCTGGAGAACTGAATCTAGTGTTAGTATCTATAACAGTCATATGATTGTGGATATTGGAAGCTCTCACGAGTGATTTTCACTCATGTTTTTTCTCTCAGCAGATCGGGATCTTAAAAACATATGAAGCCACACAAGTGATTGTTAATCCCATTTTCCCCCTGCCACAAAAAAGTAAATAAATAACAACACCTATTTTTAATATAGTTCTTCATAAACTATATGCAACTATTTAATCTGGAAAAATCCATAGAAATTTTCTTTCCGTGAGAAAGTGCTTTTTTTTTTTAATCTCCTTTTGTTTCTGTATTTGGGAGTTGTGATAATTTGGAACTTATTCCTTACTGTTGTCAATGTTGAGTAATAACATTAATTGTTAATTATAATAATAAGATAATTAACCACTTGTCAAGGGATCCTGGAGAGATTCATTTTGACTGGCTTGTTTTTCAGTTACTCAACTTTCCGTTACTCTGTAAGTTCTCAGTAGAGAAAGCCTGATATGAGTTCTATTTTCATGGTTTCTTCCCTAGAGACTGAATATAGGCCTGCGAGATTGTAGGCCACTGGAGAAATAATTTTGCCATGAAAGATACAGAAGCCACCTTGGTCACCTCCTATTTCAGGAAAAAAAGAGAGAATGGAAGTGACATCTTTGTACTTTGTGAAAATGAATAAGAACAGTTGTAAAACTCAAAATGAATGTAAAGCTACCTCCAAAGCATTGATAGTAAGTTGGCTTAGAGAAAGTATAGGTTTGTTTTAACTATGGATGACTTTCACATCCTTGAAAGAGCAGATATGGTGCCTGAATGCCTTCATTGCTCAATGTCCAACTATCCATCACCTAGGACAGGATCCTCAACCCCCAAGCTGTGTTCCACTACCAGGCTGTGCTTATTCACAAGCGGCGGGCTGAAGGGCCGGTGCATGCATGCAGCTGTACTTGTGTGAGTGGCGGGCCGTTGCCCATGCACACATGTGCGCAGCTGAACTTGCAGAAGTTGAGCTGCATGCACCTGCACACCAACTCATTGCTCATGCAAGTTCACCTGGCGCATCACCAGTCCACCACTCACATTGCCCGGTTCCCATCTGCTCCCAACCCCAGGCCACCAAGCTGCAAAAGTTGGGAACCGCTGACCTAGGAGATTTTCTGCATGGGAAAGCTGGGACACAGTAATATTCTTGTGATCTCCCAGGTAGACTATTGCAATGGTCTTTTTATGGATAACAGAAAAACTTAAAAGTTAAGGCAGAATGTAGTAGAAGTAAGACCATAGGCTGGACTAATGTTTAGGGATCATAAAGCAAGAGGAACTGCATTGTATCCTTGTATATTTAGGACTGGGTTATTGAAGAAGTCTTCTCCTGGTATGTTTAGCCAAACTTTCTTTCATTTCTTTGGAATCTCATCTTCTGGATGTTCTGACTGTCCTCACTTGCATTTGGATGTAACAACTATAAACCTGGCCACCTGTTATTTTTCCTTTCTAAAAAAAAAATTACTTTTTTATTACCGTGGGTCCTGAAATATGGTTTCTCTTTATTTCATTTCAGGATGTTATCCTGTGGATTTTATGGCTTGTAATTGGCCCTGAGATTCTTGGGGCAGGTGGCAGGCTATAAATGGTTTAATATTGCAAGCCATGTTGGGTACTTCAATAAGCTGAAAGACACAGGATGGATTGAATAGTAAATAAGAGACAATAAAATATTTTAATGAGTGAATAAAATAGTTATGCCCAATGGAAAATCTGGGTGATGCAGAGATAATGTGAGCTTCAGCTGACTAATGGAAGTATGATTTGCAATTTAATTTTTATGCACACGCGCACACACACTCACACACTCTTAGATATGGTGTGCTTTTATAGATGAAATTTGGGATTTATGTCAATGTTCCAATCCAAAATACAAGTACTCCAATATGTGGATCGAATTACCTTTCTAAGTCGCCCAGAAATTTAAGTCAAGTAGTTCCTCCATGTGATTACATTCCTCCATGTAATGCCTAACAGGTTTCTTTGCAGAGAAACTCTCAAATATACGACCTTCCAATTGCCTTTTTTGATTGAAACTGCAACAGAGACCACAATAGTAATAAGATTCCCTCCCTCCTTTCCTAAAATGCTATTGTCTCCTCTATAGGAGAATCAAAGCATGTCACAAAACTCATTGGCATCAGTCAAAAAGGTACCCATAACCTATATCATGCGGTGTTACTTTAAATTATGTGTCTGTGCAATTTTAAAGTACAAAATGAATCTGAAGAAAGATGGGAACTAATCTTTGCACAATGTTAAGGTGCCTGTGAAAATGGTTTTATCTAACAGCGTTTAGTGCAGTGGTTCTCAACCTTGGGGTCGCAACCCCATTTGGGGTCGCAACACCATTTCGCGGGGGTCGCTGGGCACCGCCAGCCGCCATTTTGTTTTTTTAATTTTTATTTTTTTTAATTTTTTTTTAATTTTTTAAAATTTTTTTTAAATGTTTTTTATTTTTTTTGGCGCGCGCATGCCGCGCACACTCAGATCCGCCCGTCGCGCTGGAAAAATTTTTTAAAAAATTTTTAAAAAAATTTAAAAAAATTAAAAAAAATAAAATAAAATAAAAACAAAATGGCGGACCGCAACGGGCGGATCTGCGCATGTGCGGTGTGTGCGACGGGCCGATCTGTGCAGGCGCAGATCCGCCCGTCACGGCCGCCATTTTTTTTTTTTTAATTTTTAAATAAAAAATAAAAAAAACAAAATGGTGGCCCACGACGGGCGGATGTGCGCATGCATGGCGCATGCGACGGGCCTATCCGCGCAGGCGCAGATCCGCCTGTCGCAGCCGCCATTTTGTTTTTTTTTTGTTTTTTTTTTAATTTTTTTTAAAAAATAAAAAAAACAAAATGGCGGCCCGCGACGGGCGGATGCGCGCATGCGTGGTGCGTGCGATGGGCCAATCCGCGCATGCGCAGATCCACCTGTCGCTGCCACCATTTTTTTTTTTAATTTAAAAAATTTTTTTGCACGCGCGCACACACACGCGCGCCCCCGGGTCGGGGTCGCGGCACGCATGGGCGGGGCAAGTGGGGTCTCAACCTCAGAAAGGTTGAGAACCACTGGTTTAGTGGGTGAAATCAAACAAATTCTGCTGTGGAATGGAAAGGGTTCAAAGCGAATACCTTTTTTTATTATTATTTAGGTATTCTACATTTCAAGGATCAGTAACCATTTCAGAGCTAGATATCATTGCACAATATCCTCCAAATTAAATTTGCTAATCTTCCATGCAGAAGCACCAAATGCTCCAGAGAATTCATAAGTGGTCACAAAACCTCTGCATTCTTCTGAAGTCTGGACATTCTGGGATATTTGAGAGAGATCTAAATGAGGGCTTATTTTGGGGGTAGGGCTTATATTAGGCCCATCCCCCCCAAAAAAACAAACTAGGGCTTATTTTGGGGGTAGTCTTACTTTTGGGAAAACACGGTAATTTCTTAAGCAACAGTGTAGAAGTCATTTGCCTTTGGCATTCTGGGGATGTTTTTTTCCCCCTCTCTCCTGACTTCTAGTATGCTATTAGCAATAAATCACTGGTCCAAGTTCTCACCAGTCATTAACTATTTTGGTCAGATTGTCCATTGACTGTCATCTACTGAGCAGAAGTGGCACCAAGAAAATGGAAAGATATAAAACTCATAATTTGTATCCATTTCCATCTTTTTTTGACCACTTTTCTTCGTGATCTTTCTCCCTCCTTCTTTCCACAGTCCTTTCCTTTGTATGCCATCGCTTTCAGAATTGGCAAAGGATGAAGTTTGTAAGATGCTGTGAGAGGGTTGGAGAAAAGGGCAAAGGCAAGGTTTTTTCAAGCAGGTAATTCATTGTGGCTCAGTGCAAACAAAGAGACAGACTCAATATTCTCTCTCTAGATAACTCGTTTATTTAGATAACTCGTTTATTTAGCACTGGGCAAAGGTGGGCTCTCCCATAAATCTGGAAGAACCCTGAATGAAATTTCAATCAAGCCTATATACGTTTTTGCAGTTTACATAAACAGGAATATGGTCATACTATTTAAGATAGTTACAAAACTATTTTTACACACTCCCATTTGTTTTTTAGCCTTGCTAGTAATTTCTCATCAGAGTTTCCATTTCCTTTAAGAACTGGTCTTCCTTCCCTTCATTTCCATCATTTTTACCGTGTGACCAAAGTTTTCAGAATCCTGATCAACAATTTGAAATTAATAATAAATTGATTGATTCATTCATTCATTCATTCGTTTGTTTGTTCGTTAAATTTGTCACCCAGCTTGCCACAAGATGACTCTGGGCAACTTACAGGATTAAAGTGAAATCATAAACATACAAATAAATGTGTAAAATCACATTAAAATTGCAATAAAATACAAGTTATTTTTATACTGAATAGGCAAAGGAAAGCATTGTAGGAATCTGTTGCCTCCCAGATATCACTCTCGCTTTCTTTCTCTGTAAAAAGCAGAAGAAAAAAGAGTGATATCTTTAGGAAGAGAGTAGCAGTTACAGCATTTCCAATATTCTCCTGAGTAACAACTCAAATAGGCAGTGGATTGAAACCACTGACACTAATGGGTAATGGGGATTAACCATCACTGTGTTGGATTATAGCCAGGATTTCTTGGTACAAATAAGAATGATTAGCATAAATTTCACGAGAGTTATATATGGTGCTTAGACAGCCTGCCAAGAAGCATTTCCAGGAACTCTGGCAGCCTGAAAAAGATGAATGTCTTCCAAGAAATATTCATCATTCTTTTGAAGAGCAGTCCATAATGTTGAGAATGCCTTCAGAGGTTGGAAAAAGAAAACGAAGCCATTCACCACATTAAGAGCTTATTTCCATATGAGAGCAGATGTCATGAGCAGCCAGCCTGCTAGTGATGAAACACCAGAGACTAGAGAATGGATTTCCATAGTTATGACCCTGATAAGCTGGATGTGCTGTACATTATTTCTACATGTGTACACTTTTTGTGAATGATAATATTCTGGCTTTGTGGAAAGTGGAAGCCAATTTAGTCCACCATATAATTCACTATGATGGAGTTTGTAATTACACTGTAAAATGAGAGAAGCTGTTCTATTATAGGATGCTGAAAGAGGTTGCAATGCCGGTGTGTGTGTGTATGTTGTGTTTAATGCTACTCCAAAACCCATCACACGATTCACTATGAAAATTTATTAAAAAAAAACTTTGGCTGCTCTTTTTGTCACCCTGCAACAAAGATATTTTCCAAATGTCTTCATAAAGGCAAACTAAGCCATTTTGGTCTAGTTGGGTCTAGTGTTTAATACACCATCTAGAAACAAGGAGTTCTAGTCATACCTTAGGCATGAAAGTCAGTTAGTTGACGTTGGTCTAATCATCAGGAGATGGTGGGTTTTAGTCCCACCTAAAGCATGAAAACTGGCTGGGTAACTTTGGATCAATCCATTTCTCTCAGCCCACTCCAGCCCAAAGGGTTGTTGTTGTAGAGCAGGGGTTCTCAACCTTGACAACTTTAAGACTTGTGGACTTCAACTCCCAGAATTCCTCAGCCAGTGCTGGCTGAGGAATTCTGGGAGTTGAAGTCCACAAGTCTTAAAGTTGCCAAGGTTGAGAACCCCTGTTGTAGAGAAATAGGAGGAGCAAGGAGTATTAGGCATGTTCATTGCCTTAAGTTATTTATAAGAATAATTAAGATGGGAAATAAATGAATAAATAAACACATAAATAAATGTGATGCGTGGCAATAGCTGGGTAACGTGCTCATTAATATTGCAGAACATCACAGTAATGCCTGTAGACTTTGGGGTCCTCAAGATATTGTTTTGTTCCATTTGCAGGAAATCCCTTTGGGGAATGACCAATCCAACAAATTAGGAATTGATTCAATTACAAACTTTTTAATTTCCACCCCCAGAATGATGGCTAATTGAAGGCTAAGAGCTATTGTTCTCCTTAAAAATCAGTTCGTAAAATCAGTTCCACAGAAGAATTCAGGCTGCATCCACAAGGAAGGACCACAATTTGGCATTTCTTTGGGTTGGGCTTAATGAGTTGTGTTTATCTAGCTTCACAAGCCAGATTTTATAGCTGAGCACAGGTGGGCCTGTCTTAAGTTAGGGGATTTAATGAACAATGATGCTAAGTACAATATGTGAATCTTATCTGGAAAAGCTGCCAATACCTGTCTCTCCCCCCCCCCCAATTTAATATATCCATTTATTTTTCTTTGAAAGTGAGGAAAGCAAACTTTCTAATCTGGAAAAGGGGGAAACAAACAACAGAAAGCAGAAGAAATTTGTACTTCACTCAGGAGAATTGCAGGGAAGGAAGGAAGGGAGGGAGGGAAGAAGGAAGGAAGGAAGGAAGGAAGGAAGGAAGGAAGGAAGGAAGGAAGGAAGGAAGGAAGGAAGGAAGGCTCAATAAAAACAAGTACAATATATATAGAATATGTTTCCTGTATTACATTACTGTTATGCATAAATGTTAATGTTAAGATTTTTCCTTGTACCTGTCACTTTATTTCAGCCATTAGAATGATAACTATTTGAGGAGTGGGCTGAAAATGCCTGGAAATAAATCAGTGCAGAAATAGAATAAAAATGATTAACTATGTTTGCTTGTTTTTCTAACAAAAAGAGTGGCGTTATTTTAATACAAATCTTTCTATGCGCCTCAAGTGAATGTAAGATTAGCAGTCATTATTCTACTAGGGGAGCATTAGCCTGCTCAGTCATGTAGAAGCCGTCCGTGTTTTCAGAGAACTTGAGATTTATTTGTTTGTTTACTGGTTTGCCCTGCCCACCTAAAGTAGTTCAAAACATTCTGTACAGCTACCTCGAAGCCAAGAATAACTTCTCCATTCCAACAGGCAATACTGTATATGAATCGACTGATAATTCCACATATACTATGTTTGATAAATCGTACCTAAGAGATTCCAAAGCTTCTTTATATAATAAAATGTGGAATCATATGACCTTAATTATAGCGTAAACCAGAGGTTGGGCACCAGGGACCGGTTCCGTAGAGAGAGTTTTTTTCCGTAGACCGAAGAGTGCATGTTTTGTGTGCTGCCTGCATCTCGCGGATGGGGCTTTGCTCGTTTGTGCAGACCGGTTGCGCAAAGCGAGTACTTCAAGGATCATTCAACAATAACCTTTTAAAAATGCTTACTAGGAACAGGAGAGAAAGAGAGAAAGAAGGAGGAACAAAAAACTTCGTTTCACTTTACTATTTCCTATCAGTTCGTGTAGAGGAAGATTTGGTAGGCAATTTGATTTATCCTTTTTAAAAGCTATATTTTTTTTAAAAAAATAAATTTATTTCATTTATTGGAAGAGAAAATTTATGAACAGGATAGTTCATGTATCATCTGCATCAGATTATGTTTGTATGTGGGGGTATATGCAGATTATACATGAAGATTAGATAAATAGAGAAAGAGATGAGAGAAATAGAGAGATGATAGATAGACAGACAGGCAGACAGACAGACAGACGGATGGATAGATAATAGGAATTTCTCTGCAAGACACAATCAATATTTTCATAGAGGAAACCCAACTGATTACACACACACTTCGCCATCTTTAGACAATCTGATTATAAATTACCTAGGATATATAAACATTTCTTGGTTTTGAGGATCATTGAAACAAATTCTAGCATCCTCTTAACTGACCTTGTCTCAAAGATACCAAACATTTAAAAGAGGCAAGAGATTCAGAGAGATGCAAAATCTGAAGCTGTACGAATGTAATAATTTGAAAAGAAATGTCGGTTCTTTAAATTATTTAATGCACTACATCAGACCTTGTTTTAACTTGTTTTCAACACTAGTGTGACCTTGGACTAAAGAGAGAGAGGTGATTGTTAAAAAGAAAACTAATTCTTTTGTACAAGGAACTTTATCTGCCTAGCTTATAGCCTCTTTTAAGGATTGGTGCCATATGCATGTGAATCTTTGTCTATTCAACCAAAGACAATTGTGTTTTAAATTAAAACGGAACATTCAGGTCAATTAATATCTGGCTCCGGTTTCATCAATAATAGAATGTGTGAAGCATTGTTGCCTTTATGGCATCATAACCTCCTACATATTTAAAAGAAATGAAAGAGGAAACTACTGCATTTTAAGAAGTAAGTCTACCTTGCAGATAAAATTCTGTTGATGTGGAAAATGAATAAAGTAGGTTTCATGTTTGTGTTTCGTAGGCTGGAATACACAAAATGCAACACTGAATATGAAAATAAGTGAAATTATTCTTAGTTTTTGTTTCATAAATCAGCGCTTGGTAGCCGTCGCTTCCACTAGCATCCCATTTTCAGTACCCAGAAACTCCCTTGTATATAAAAAAAATCCTTCCTTCCTTCCTTCCTTCCTTCCTTCCTCCCTCCCTCCCTCCCTCCCTCCCTTCCCTCCCTCCCTCCTTCCTTCCTTCCCTCCCTCCCTCTCTGGTTATGGTTTTAGAGTGCAAAATGGGTTTATTTGTACCTTAAATATTCTGAAATTCCCAAATTAGTATGGGAGGAAAAGGGACACTAGACAATGAGTCTTCTGATTCATGTCATACAACTTGGCTACCCTTGATAAAGTAATGAACTTCTGACTGTACTTTCTCCAGTGAGCCCTTAAATAGTATTGGATTAAAGTTTGCCACACAGAGACAGACTACGTGGCTCATATGTGTCTTCATATCATTTTAAAACTGTGTGAACCATGGTTGAATTAAACATGAACAAACATCCCATATATGTATAGTCTGTGTGCCTGTTTGTTCACATTTTGTCCTTTGGATAATGCAGCCAAAAGTATTTGAATGTGAATATATATAATGTGAACATGATATGTCTTAGTTTTAATGAATGTGCCAATTTTAGCCACCTGCACGTAATAGGATTATCTTGAAAGATGAGTCACTGAGATCAATGATTTTCCAAGAATTGCATTTATCCTAAGAAAATATTCCTTTAGTTCTCCGTTAAAAAGTGAGTTAGTTTATTTTCTATTGGAGTATATTCCTGAATTCCGTTAGATAAAGTAAAAATAAACAGATCCCAAAATGAAAACAATATAGTCTACAATAAGCCTAATGTTCTTTAAACCTCTCTTTATGGCCATTGTTCCTGCCCACCCATCTTCTGCCAGCATCTGCTCTGTTCATTTACCTAAATACTCCATCTGCCTCCTTTGAGGTGTTTTAGGAGATAACAATGGCTATCTATCACTTGGAACCGTGCTGATGTTTCCATTGCAGATTTGTAATTAAGTTAGCTCACCAGAGATCAAGATGGGCCCAATAAATACTTTCAGCACAATGCTTTCAGACAGAATGTTACACTGTGTTGCCAGAGCCGTACTAAAATACAGCTGGTCAAAATGTGGGGAGCTCATTCTCTCTTCCGAATTAACAATATTTAGAGTCTTTCTGCAATGATCTGCTATGGACAAAACAGACAATTGTTTCCTCAGCAAAATCTGCATGGTTGTGAGTCTTTTGATATATTGATGGAGAGAGAGAGAGAGAGAGAGAGAGAGAGAGAGAGAGAGAGAGAGAGAGAGAGAGAGAGAGAGAGAGAGAGAGAGAGAGAGAGAGAGAGAGAGAGAGAGAGAGAGAGAGAGAGATGAACATTTTGAGAATTTTCAGAATACCATTAGTGTAAACCATGAAGCTTGGTAATGGGAAGAACACACTTCTTTAATAGCAAAGAGCTCTTGGCTGACCTAAGCTATGCATTTCACTGGCATGCTAAGAAGAAAATAGCAAAGATGACCTGGAAATTGCTTTTAATGTAATTGGTTTGCCATCAGCCAAGGCATCTCGGTAAAGATTTTCAGGGATGTCAGAAAAGGAGAGGCACAAGTGGAAATTGGAAACCTCACGGGTGTGTGTGTGTGTGTGTGTGTGTGTGTGTGTGTCAGCCTAGGAAGAAATGGAGGAACTAAGTGAAATTACACTTTTGACAGAGCTAAAGGAATGATAGATGGGTCATCTCCATCTGTATGGAGGCAAGTGACAAATCCCAGATCTATTCTTCCTACAATTGCTATTGTCCTGATTGAAGAAGCAGGGGGAAAGGATGGCAGATTATAATCAAATTTCTTTAAGATATAGGTGCCCAGACTTTGTCCCTAGGGCCATTTCAACCTCCAAAAGTTTTAACTGTAGCCCCCAGAATGTTTACAGAAGTTGCCACCAACTTGTAATTCAGAGGATAACCGAACAGGGACATTATTGAATGTAGGGCGGATTTTCCCATTAACTGTATCAAATTCATGAGGCCAATTGGCCTATGTGGAATAGAATCAAAGTTGGAAGGGGTGTCCAAGATCATCAAACTGAGATCCTTGCTCAGTGACAGAATGGAGTGATTTGATTGAAAGGGATTCATTGAATTACCCTTTGGAAACTGATCTGTGAAGGAAAGTGATCAGCTGTGCCACTTGACTTTGGGTCTTTGTGCCCTGGTGTAATTTGGTAAAATTGTGAGAAAGTGAGAATAAGCTGGCTTTATCAGCCCCTGATGGCTATTTCTCAAGACTCCTGCTGTCATCAAAATTGCCAAAGTTGCAGAATTAAACCTAATTAAAGCAAGGATACGAATATCATAGCAAAAGTTTTACTGAAACACTTAAAATAAAATTGATTGAAAGAGAGAGAGAGAATATGATTTCCCCTCTTTAGTACTATAAGAGGCCAACATGGAAAAGTAGCAGTAGTAGTAGTAGTAGTAGTAATAGTAATAGTAGTAATAGAAGTAGTAGTAGTACAAATAGTGTTCCAGCTTGTGTTCTTCAAACAGGCTGTCTCTATCACTTTTAACTATTACTAGAACTGCTACTAGAAATGTTTCTATAATCTGACATCACTGCTTCATCTGCATGCATATATGAAGCCAACTTACAGAACAATGAGCTGTAAAAAGATATAATTAATGCTCCTTTTTAAAGGACAGAAATACCTGACCCAGCAACTGGTTACATTCATTTGGATTCACAGCACAAATCTTCCAACTGTGCATAAGATGTGATACATCAGCACATTACACACACACACACACACACACACACACACACACAACACACACACATGTATATATATATACCGGTATATATATATATAATGTATATATAATGTATATATATGCCAGTGTGTATAGTTACATGGAGAGCAAAAATATAACAGCTAGCCTTGTAAGTACAATTTTGAATCCTTTAATTCAAACAGTTCAGAGAGAGAGAGAGAGAGAGAGAGAGAGAGAGAGAGAGAGAGAGAGAGAGAGAGGCAGAGAGGCAGAGAGAGAGAGAGGCAGAGAGAGAGAGAGAGAGAGAGAGAGAGAGAGAGAGAGAGAGAGAGAGAGAGAGAGAGAGAGAGAGAGAGAGAGAGAGAGAGAGAGAGAGAGAGAGAGAACATTGTCAGGTGATAAAAGTTTTCAGTAACTATTTCTGCTAAATCTGCAACCTTGCAAAAACTTTAAATTTCCCCTTAAATAATCTGTCCTGCAACTCAATATATTGCCGATTGTAGAAACTATACATGTGGATTTATCTTGAAAGCAGAAGACAAAAATTTCATAGGCACTAATAAAATAGGATAACTATTCCTAAACATGGAAAAAGCTTATAAGGCTAATTAAAAGTATGCTACAAGCAAAATGCAATTTCCTTTCATTTTCCCAAACAATATTTTATTTTGGATAAACATATATGTTGACAGTGGTGGTAATGGTTTAATGCTGCTACCTCTAGGTCTCTACTTACACAATATTTATCCTCTGGTGTGCCCTATGCCTATTGGGTACTTGCATGCTTGTTGCTAAACTTTAGCATACCCCATGCACAATATAATTCTATGTTGCAAGTCTGATTTTATTAACCATTAAAAACAAACAAACTCTTGGCTAATAGTTATATTTGGCCTTTGGTGCTCAGAACTTGATCTCATGCCCCATAACACAAGCGGAGATGTATAAGCTTATATAGTTATGGCTAAGCGAATACAAACCAGAATATCTCTGTAGATTATCACATGTCAAAAAACAGTGTGAAGATTATCTGACTGTCAGTCTGAAAGAATGAATAGCATAAACTTCTCCTTGAAGATTTTGCGCATGTAAAATGTAAATAGAAATGTACATTTTGCATTCCTCTAGGGTTACTTTTTCGCTTCCCTCTTCATTTTTTCCCCCATTAAGGCTTAAAGGGAACAGCTATTTGCACCAATCAAAGAATATTCTTCTGATTAGGATTGTGCAGTTATTATTGAGGCATCCACCCACATTCTATAATTGCTCCAGCAACAGATTTATGTTAAGTTGCAAGCGGTTTCCTCCTGACATATACTATGTTTAGCATGAGTTGATTATCACTAAGTTACCACAATGTGTATTTTACATGTTTCATGTATCCTTCCCTACCCCACCTTCCTATACTTAATGTTGCTCTTAAAAACACAAAAGAGGGGTAGAGAGAGCTATTTTCATTGCCTGCAATGGAAGGCTTCGGGTTTTCAGGATCCACTTTGTGATCCTGAGGTGTTTTTATGCAGGAGAAAATTATGTATGTAAAATTATGGAGCAGAGTCTCTTTGCTTTTGTCATCAAGAACTAGAACAGAGCTCAACTGTCTTCCATTGGAGGCAAATCTAACCCACCACCCTGCCTGACCAAAGCTCCTCAGTTGATAAAAGCAATAAGCCAGGTTAGATCAGACTGAAGATACAATGAATTCAGAGTATTATTCTCCCAAGGTCAACAAGTTTCCTATGAGAGATTCTCAAGCACACTATTGGTATAATGGCCTTCTCCTGCTCATGTTATCCAGCTATTGACACACTCTCTGTGTGTATGGGTGTGTACCTCCATCATCTCCATCTCTCTATCAACATAGTTTTAACCAACATGACTTGTCCTAATCAACTAGACAGATTAAATTGTGCATTCTGTCATAATCCTCCCTTTTATCTCCTTCTTTATGATCAGTTTATCTTTACTGGAATCTGCTATTTGGAGAAAGAAAGAAAGAAAGAAAGAAAGAAAGAAAGAAAGAAAGAAAGAAAGAAAGAAAGAAAGAAAGAAAGAAAGAAAGAAAGAAAGAAAGAAAGAAAGAAAGAAAGAAAGAAAGAAAGAAAGAAAGAAAGAAAGAAAGAAAGAACAATCTTCCATGCCCACATTTTCCATATCATGCATAATTCTGTATCCTTCACCATCCCTTCCTTCCATCTTTTCTTAAACTACCCCAGTCTGAATATTCTTGATGAACAATTGCTCCAATAATGTATTTGCTCTAGTCTGCAACCAAACATGGACTGTGCATAATGTAAGGCGTATTGGTTTATAATGGAGTAAATATTACTCTGGTCATGAGCAGATGAAAATGAGTCCTTAGGGGACTGCTTATTACATATCGTAATGGACAATCATGAAGACAAAGTACTCTGAATATGTGAAAAAGTGGCTGTTCTTTCAACTTCTTGCCCAGGAAAAGTGGCAGGCAAAATCTACTTCTGCTTAATAGCTAAGGCTGACCTTGACTGGACCTTGGTTCTTGGTGACTTCACAGCTGTAGCAGTAAGGAAGAAAGTTGTTAATGCTGTCTTTTGGAACTGTTTTTTTTTTAAATCAGTCTGGCCTGCAGGTCTGAAATTTCTTGGTATTCTCCATCCAGGTCTGCTTAACTTTTAAAGATCATCCAGAATTACATAGGTTCTGCTGGGAAGGCAGAAGCAATGGAAAATTGAGAAGAGATTTGGGGGAAAGAGATCTAGTAGCCCACTTTGCAAAATATGTGAGGGAGCTGCCACAAAGAAGAGGGGATCAACCTATTCTCCAAAGCTCCTGAAGGCAGGACAAGAAGTTTGAAACTCATCAAAGAGAGATCCAATGTAGAACTAACAAGAAATTTCCTGATTGCAAGAACAATTAATCAGTGGAATGGCTGGCCTCCAGAAGGTGTGGCTGCTCCATCACAGGAGGTTGATAAGAGATTGGAAGTCCATTTGTCTGAAATAGTATAATGTCTCTTGCTTGAACAGGGAGATGGACAAGAAGACCTCCACAACTCTAGTATTCTGTTCAGTTCTTTAACCTGAGCAATCTCTATTCTTCTTAAAAATATAATAGGAACATCAACCATATGTTGAACTTAAGCAAAATAATGCATATTGCTATCTTGAAGGCATTCCTACTTAAATGTGCTGCTGAGTTACTACTGTCTTACTTCTCGGAAATGAATAAGAAATGCATTTTTTTCCTTTATAAACTTGTTTTTCCTCCTGTGTTTATATACAGATGTTGTTATTATTCCTATTTATGCATATCTACCCTGATGTTTTCCTACCCATGTTTAGCAATATGCAGATTGGTGTAAATCCAATCTGCTTTATTTTCCTCTTTGCTGAAAATATGCAGACATATTTTTAGGAATATCAACATTCATAGGTCTAGCATCCCAATATATTTTTGCCTACCTGGCTGCTTTTAGGATGGAAAAAAAAGAGATGAACAGTGAATGCTATATACTATAGCCCAAAGTCTTACCCCAACCAGCAGATTCTCATCAATTTTTGAAAGAGAGGAGTCTGATAGAGAAGAAAAACAAAAGATACTATTCTATGAATCTGACACAGCCTGCTTAGGTGGATAAAGATGCAAAAAGAAGGATATGGTAAAAACCAGCAGACAATCTCAATTTTAATACCATGTTCAGTACACTATGAGGGAATGTTCACCTGCAGGAGCAGCAGGAGAGGCTTCTGGCAACAAAAGAAAAAGACCTGGACCAACAATTGTGCCGTCCTGAGCTGGATTGGGGTGGGGGATGAGGTTGAGGGTAACCACACTCTAGAATCTCTCATATTGTACCACTGACTTAGAAAATTATAGCTTTAGTCTGGCAAGATTCTGTCCATTAGATGAAAGCAAATAAAAGATTGAACTCATTGAATCTCACTAGCTCATCTCTGGGCTTCTGTGAGGCATCACTAAGAATCCCTCTCCGTTTCCCATTAATCAATACATATTCTACCTGCCAAATCTTTGAGTACAATTGTTTCATTTGTTGTGAAATTTGGGGAACCATGGAGCATTGGTTCAAGGGTTTGGAGATAATTGTGTGTTGTTTCATTTGGTAGAGGAGTGGGTTGCTCAGGACTGGACCGCAGGCTGGATCATCTAAATTGCATGTTTTGGATTCCTTTCAGATTGTTGGCTATAAGGGGGGTTCCCATGAATTCCCAGCTATGGTGGGAGCTCTATAGAGGTCACATTGAAGGTGGTTAGCCAATGGGGGTTTGCCATTGTTTTACTGCCCCTATGTGGCAGCATGACTGAGGGTTGAGCTGAGGTGGATGTGATTCTGGATGAGACCACAGGATACTTTAATAGCAGTTGAGAATGTGTTTTGCCATCTGATGGATAGAGACTGGATAAGTTCTTGCTTTGTGCTGAGAACAGCAATGAAGTCCTATCTCCTATAATAGCCTATGAAAGGGCCATAATAACCTATATATGGAAAAAAATCTTATTATAAAGAAGATTCTTTCCTATTGGTTATGCAGCTCCAGACAAAAAGCAAAAATCCAAGCAGTCACAATTGTGCAAGCTTCACTTCTAATGAATGTTCAAATTCATTATCTTTATCTCTGCTAATTGTTTCATTTGGATTTTAAAATATCGCAAATGGAATGGGGCTCTTTAGTTCATTCAGTTTCTCCATTGTAAAATTTCTTTTATTACATTAAAAAAAAAACAATTCAGAGCCTCTCAGAAAATGATCATTATTTTGTATATATTTCTACTCCACACCGAATTATAAATCATGCTAGCTATAATTACGACCAACTTGTTCCATGGAAATATGTAAGATGGATGTTAAGACCTTGCATAGGGTGCCAAAGACAATTAAGAAGTAATTGCGAAGATCAAGAGACGTGAATGCAAACACCCAGGCTCCAATCTGCCAATAGCATTGTCTTGTAAACTTAATAACAGCCATAAGAGGGAGCAATGTTGATTTTATTCAGAGAAGTGGTGTTACAGGAAAATGGTAACCCCCAACACTCATAGACTATACTGACAGGAACATTATAGGAATACACGAGAGCCATTATGGTATAATAGTCATTGGATAAAAATTCAAGAGAGCCTGGTTCACTCACTAGGAGACTTTGGGGTAGATATATACTTTCAGACACACAAGATCCTGTTACTGTAAACTTTTACCCGAAGTAGTGTTGATATTCATGGTTGTTGCTTCTCCCCCCTCACCTTTACAATCCAAGAAACTAGGGAGAGTTTCTTCTGAAAAAAAAATGCCACTTCCAATTTCTCCTGCGAGTGCTGCCTCTTATCTGATTATTGTCTAGACCAGGGGTAGGCAACCTTGGCTCTTTTATGACTTGTGGACTTCAACTCCCAGAATTCCTGAGCCAGTCTCTTGACAATATGCAGAATTTGTTGAGATCTCAGCTTTCTTTCTGATGAACTGAAAATATCTCCTTCAGAGGCCTTGAATGCCTTTGGTCAATCCTATTGACTCCACAATACCTTGTTCTGAAAATCGTCTTTAGAGAAAACGGGAATGAACAGCTGGAATATTCAAAGTGGATAATTGATTCTCCTGGACAGAAAGAGTCCATTCATTTTGTCAATGCTTGCTGATGGTTTATTGACAAAAACAGCATGGTTCAGTCCTACCTTAGTACAGTCCACCTATTTTCTACATCCCTCTATATTTATTTTTTATTTTTTTATTTTTTATTTTTATTGTTGCAATGAATAAAATGTTTCTTTTATTTACGATATTTTTTTCTTCAATTTATTTGTGTCCTCCTTTTCTTTTTTCTTTTTTTATTAAAACAATCAGCATTGGACATAAAAACCTATTATGCAGCAATCATCATGACACCTGGTATACAATACTAAGTATTAGTCTTTGAAAACGTCTGAATTAGTAGGCCTTTCCCCCCCCTCGCGTCTAGCCTCAACTATACTCCTGTTACATTTTATTTTGATTGGTGTTTCTCCTATCTGTTTCAATATTAATGTGATCAACATTAAACATAAGATCTTATTGCTAAACAATCCTCCTAGAACATAGCATACAACATTAGGTGTTAATCTTTGTAAACATCTGTTTTAGTAAACGTTCTTCCCTCCTCCCTTACATCTTCAAGTATAATCCGAATGCATTTTGTTTGATTGGTGTTTCTCTTATATATGGTCTATCTACTGTATCTAGTCTATCGCATATTGTACGTTTGCGCTTCTGAATTGACTTCATCCCTCTATATTTATTTTACTCCAGCTGTTTGGTCATCTAGGAAAGCCTTATCAAACTCAAAAGCTTTGTGACATTGCCTCAGATAAAGAATACCAGCTTTCCATTCTTGCCCGCAAGTATTTCCACAATTGGCTCAACTCAGCAAAATGGCCTCTGGTCTTCATTTCAAATTTATGAGGGCAAAGTCTCACCACTTTCAATCACTTTTTCCCCCTCTGCTAGGCTGCCAGATTAATTTAAAGCAGGTCAAACGGATAAAATTATAGATCAAGAGGTCAGAACAAAAAGAAAAAAAAGCAAATCAATAGCTTGCAAATTCCAGTGTGGCATTTCAAATATGTCCTTACGTTGTGTTGGCTTTCTTCCACTCTTTTAGCTAGTAATCAAAAGTATATTTTTCTTTAATAAGAAATAATCCAGTAGCATCTGGAAGTCCCTTAAGACCTAGTTATGTCACCTGGCCTGGAGGGCCCCCAGAGAATCAGGGGCATATTTAGACAGCTGCAATACAGAGGTGGAAAAAGTCACTGTTTCTTTGCCTGGGATTTGTGTATTTTGCTTTTAATAGTATTTAATTTTTAATACAATGTTTATATTTTTATGTGCGTTTTACATGTGTGTTTTACATGTGTCTTGTTTTTATCCAATTCTTGTACACTGTCCCAAATCACTTTTCCTGAGATGGATGTCCATATTTTGATAATAAATAAAATAGATTAATAAATAAATTAGATTACCAATTAGACCAGAGGTCTCCAACCCCTGATCTGTGAACTGGCAGAAACTGGGCCATGCAAACAAGCAAAGCTCCATCCATGGGATGCAGGCAGCACACGGAACCACGCCCCCCTCCCATCTGCGGAAAAAACTCTCTCCACAAAACAGTCCTTGGTGCCCAAAAGGTTGGAGAGGACACTGGATTAGACCAAAGTGACAACATTGTTGTTGTCCTTATTATTGCTTTGATTTGATTAGCACTATCATAATTTGCTGCTAAGCTTTATAGTTTTAAGAGAACTTTAGGGGCCATTGAAAGTCAATGAAGTTTTGAATTTATCACTCAAGAGGGAGATATCGCTTCCATATTCATGACCCATATTCTTTGCCAAGACTCCCTCATTGTAATCCTATTCTTGGTTGTAGGATTAGTGGAAGCTGGAAAGGATGGGAGGGGGCTTTTGAGTTTTGGCTGCAGTAAGTTCATTAGACTGCTGAGTATGCTGAATGAGCTTCCTGGTGAAGATGGTCCTGATAACCATCTAGGTCTACAGAAGAATATAGGAAGCTGTCTTATACAAGGCTTCACACTTGTTTACAATGATCTGCAGCAACTTTCTGAGGTTTTTTTTAAGCCATACTACAGGTACTTGGGATTGTAAGACACTTGGGACTTTTGCATTCAACAGATGGAAATCATAAAGCCTCTTCTTACTCCAGCACTTCAGATGTCTTTTTGGAACACCTTTCACAGGCAGAATCTGTGCTTGCTTGAAATGCTTCTTCATTTTAGCCATGATTTATTACATTAACGTGCCTTCTGTGAACACAATTAAAACAAAAATGTAAACTCATACAAGAGTTTGATAGACATGTTGATTTAGCTTTCATTTGCATAAGGATAATATTGGCTAACCCTGACCTTTAATATTCTCACAGAGTTATATCCTTTTCATAGTGTAAAATAGGCTTCTGATTTGAAAACACAGCTCTTTTGCACAAGTAAGTGAGGGCTGACAGAGAGCGACTGGCCCAAGGTCACCCTGTTGGCCTCATGCCTAAGGTAGGATTAAAACTCACGGTTCTTGGTCTCCTGCCTGATGCCTTAACCACCACACCAGACAGACTCACAGATAAACTGATACCATCTTATTTCTGTAAATTTGTTTCCTGGCTCTCTATACATGTATTATGATTCCAAATGTAATTCTCTCTTTGACCCAGACTTTTGCATTGGTTCACTTTCTCATCGCCTCTTCCTCCCGCTGCTCTATTCCTTTTGTCACAATCTCTTTTTTTTTTTAAAGCAAAAACAAAAGCTAGAGCCACAATTTAAATTGGCAGGTTCTCTCTTACTTTCCCGCCTAACCCGCTCCTTTCCTCAGAGTGTGAGTGGAAAGATATCACTTTATGATCAGGCTTGGAGCAGCTGATAGACAAGAAGAGGTTGCAAAGAGGTTGAGCTGCAAAGAGAAGCATGTTTGTTTACTAGAGTTCACATCAGGAGGTGAGAAGGCAGAACAAGGAAAGTTTGGCTTTTCACTGAATATTGGGAGTTTGTTTTTCATTAATGTGAGATGTAAACTGTAAAAGCAGAGCAGGTTTTTTTTTTTAATTATTACTATTTGTCTGTCTCAAACACCTCTGCTCCTAACTTTGAGATGCAGCATTGATTAGCTGCTGTCCAGTCATTTTCGACTCCTAGCAACTGCTGGCCATTCTCTATAGATCCCAGAGTGTGACACATAGAAGAGAGCAAGATCTGTTTTTTGTTTGTTTGTTTGTCTGTTTATTGAATTCCAGAGTGTTCAGAATCAATGGATGTATTTAAGTTATAGGAAGGTAGATTCCTATTATATGCAGGTATTACTTCCTAATAGTAACAGCAACTCAGAACTATAGTGAGCTTCCCTCTTTAAATTTATTTATTTATTTATTTATTACTTAGACTTATATGCTGCCCTTCTCCTAGGACCCAGGGCGGCTTACAAAACAATACAATAAAATTATACAATAAATATATTCATACTGAGGCTGGTCAGCCAACTGTATGAAATGTTTTCATTTGGCTACTTATGTTGAGCTTCTGAGGGCTTAAATAGGCAGTTTCAACTCAGGGGGTTGATTCTAAATTTATTTCTAAGCCTGCCCCTGGAACCTTCTAAATGTAGCAAACAGATGACTTGGAAATAAAGAAAACTTTTCAGCATTTCAGTTTTCTTTTTATTGGTTTAAATTAGAAAAAAATAGAATTCCAGGGGAGATGTGACAGCTTAAACTTGGGAATCTCTATGCATAGAAGTATCAATAAGCTTCTAGTATCAAATACCCCTGCATGATGCATTTGTTTCTGTATTTAGATTAATTTATTACTAGCATTAAATTGTCCCATTCTTCAGATGCTACAGAAAAATATCCTGATCTCAAGAAACTGCCACTAGGGTAAGATAGGGAGGACACTGTTGTGTTGAGGTAGTTTATTGCTCTTGCTGAACTAATTATCCCCAGTGGGACAGTAAGGCAGCTCAGACTTTATACACTGGATCTTACCGTATTATTAGCTTTTCTTTTGACAAGTTGATCCTTATGGATCATTAGTTTACACCTGACTCACCAGCAGTGCCGTTTGTCTATTTTTGCTTTTGTTTTTGAATACAAAAAAGAGTATCGTTCTAAAGCTGAACACAGACTAGATGCAATAATGGTTTTCCACAAGAGACTGCTATTTTATTCACGTCACTTATGAATGCCCTGGCTTCCTCCGTTCGACTTGCATAAAACTGCATTATCCTATAACTTGTTCTGCAGTTCTGGTTAAAGTAGACATTTTTTTAAAAAAATATTTAGTAATATTTAGCAACATTTAAAGGCAGTAAAGTATTACCTATAGCAATAGCACTTATATACCACTCTATAGTGCTTTAGATTAATCTGAGGGGTTTAGAAACTCCAGCACATTGCCCCAACAATCTGGGTCTTCATTTTACTAACCTCAGAAGGATGGAAGGCTGAGTCAGCCTTGAGCTGGTCAGGATCGAACTCCTGGTGTGGGAATGCAAAGTTAGCCTGCAATACTGCATTTAAACATTGCCACCACGGCTCCTTTATTATTTCTCCCTGAAGTGTATCTCTTAGAACAGAATGTGTACATATATGTGTGTATACATGTGGAAAGAAAGAGAAGAGGTAGACCAACAGCAAGGTGGATAAATTCAGTAATAATGGTAACGGGTACACCACTGGAAGATCTGAATAACCAGTATAAAGAGAGACTGTCATGGAGAAAAATCTATAAACGTATTTGTTGAGAGTTCATGATATGTGATCAGTCAGCAATATGCACATACCATACCATTTTACATTATCATATATCATCCATCCATCCATCTATCTTCATCTCTGTTAGAACAATTGCTACATATATATAATTGCTATTTAGATATAGCAAACAGATATAAACTTAATTACAGTAAGCCAAAGTCAGATCCTTACAAAAAAAACCTATCTTGTTTGCTAAAATTACTGCTTACACTCATCATTGATCATTAGAGGAAAAAACATATATTAAAGAGGAGGTGTGGATGAAGCAGTGGATGGAATTATGATGCTAATCAACATTGATTGGTTAGACTCAGAAGCCAATACAGCAGCCTATGAGAAATTATCTACAATGAAATATAAATCTAATCTCTTTAACTGTCAATATTAGTAATCCAGTTTTAGGCATTTTTAGATGGATAATAGGAATTCTCTAAAAGAAAGAGATGATGATATATAGAGATGGTTAGATGATAGATAGATAGATAGATAGATAGATAGATAGATAGATAGATAATAAGAGTTATCTAAAACAAAGAGATGATATATAGAGATGTTAGATGATAGATAGATAGATAGATAGATAGATAGATAGATAGATAGATAGATAGATAGATAGATAGAAAGATAGATAGAAGCTGACATTGAAAACTTATGGAGGGAGATGACCATGATGAGCCCAAGGAAGAGGTCAAACACATCAACTGTCATGAGTCCCTTTGCAACCACAAGAGAACTAAGTCCAGACCACTTTGAATTCCTTCTACTCTTATCTTCTGCCAATTTCCTTTGGCGGTTAGAAGTTCTTGTTCTACACATGAAAGAGAGACAAGGTTCCTCGACATGTTAGCCGATTATTCCCTTGAGCCTACAAGGGGAAAGGGGATCCTGGACTTGGGATCATGGAACCTACAAGGGGAAAGGGGATCCTGGACTTGGTTCTAACTAATGCACAGGATTTGGTTCATGATGTCCTTGTAACCGAGCCCATAGGAACCAGCGATCACAACACAATAACCTTCAACTTAACCATGGATAGCAAATTGTCAGTGAAAACTAACACAGAGACCTTAAACTTTCACAGAGGAAATTTTGACAAAATGAGGAAAATAGTAAAGAAGAAACTAAAAGGAACAGTAAAAAAAAGTCAAATCCCTCCAAAATGCTTGGAAACTGTTTAAAAATACGTTACAGCAGGCTCAAATAAAATGCATTCCTAAAAGAAGAAAGAGGATTGGAAAGTCCAAGAGGATACCAGTATGGCTTACGAATGAGGTAAAGGAGGTTATTGGAAAGAAGAAAAACTCATTTAAGAAATGGAAGGCTCTTCCTACCGAGGAGAACAGGAGGGATCACAAACTCTGGCAGACCAAATGCAAGGCGATAGTCATGAAAGCCAAGAGAGACTTTGAGGAGCATATAGCCAAGAATATTAAAAATAATAACAAAACCTTTTTTAAGTACATCAGAAGCAGGAACCCAACCAGAAAATCAGTTGGGCCACTTGATAACAATGGTCAGAAGGGGATAATCAGAGAAGACAAGGAGATTGCTGAGAGGCTAAATGACTTCTTTGCCTCCGTTTTCACCGAGGAGGATAGAGAACATTTGCCTGCCACTGAATTAGTTTTCCCAGGGAGGGAAATAGAAGAATTAAACCTGATAGAGATAAACAAGGAAGATGTACTTGCATGCCTTTCTAAACTAAACGTCAACAAATCGCCGGGTCCAGATGGCATCCACCCTAGAATTCTCAAGGAACTCAAGTGTGAAATTGCTGAACTTCTAGCTAAAATATACAATCTTTCTCTAAGATCAGGCACTGTACCGGAGGATTGGAGGGAAGCAAATATAACCCCGATCTTCAAGAAAGGATCCAGAGGTGATCCAGGAAACTATAGACCAGCCAGTCTAACCTCAGTTCCAGGCAAACTGATGGAAACCATTATTAAAGATAAAATTACAGGGCACATAGAAAAACAGGCATTGCTGAAAGAAAATCAACATGGTTTCTGCAAAGGCAAATCATGTCTTACTAACTTGTTAGAATTCTTTGAGCGTGTAAATAAATACATAGATAAAGGGGCCCCAGTTGATATTGTATATCTTGACTTTCAAAAGGCTTTTGACAAAGTTCCTCACCAAAGGCTCCTAAAAAAGCTCTCCAGCCACGGAATTAGAGGACAGGTCTTGTCCTGGATTGGTAACTGGCTAAATTGTAGGAAGCAAAGGGTGGCAATAAATGGACAATTCTCCGGATGGAAAGAAGTGAGAAGTGGTGTACCCCAAGGTTCAGTTTTGGGACCTTTACTTTTTAATTTATTCATCAATGATCTGGATGTAGAAGTTAATAGTGAGGTAGCCAAGTTTGCTGATGACACTAAATTGTTCCGGGTTGTGAAAAGTGAAACTGATTGTCGAGAGCTCCAGAAGGATCTCTCGAAATTGTGTGAGTGGGCAACAAAGTGGCAAATGCATTTTAACCTAAACAAGTGCAAAGTTATGCACATCGGGGCAAAGAACCCCAATTATACTTACCAACTGATGGGGACCAACCTTTCTGAGACAACCCAAGAAAGGGATCTTGGGGTTTTGGTGGACAACTCGATGAAGATGTCAACCCAATGCGCAGCAGCAGTAAAAAAAGCAAATTCCATGCTTGGCATGATAATGGAACTGGAAAAGGTGCAAAAAAGGGCAACAAGAATGATCAAGGAAATGGAGCGCCTCCCTTATGAAACCAGATTGCAACGCCTTGGTCTCTTCAGCCTTGAAAGACAGCGTTTAAGGGGTGACTTGATCGAAGTGTATAAAATCATGCATGGGATAGAAAAGGTGGATAGAGAAAAATTCTTTTCTCTATCACACAATACCAGGACAAGGGGGCACTCCCTGAAGCTCATAGCTAAGAAAGTGAGGACAAATAAAGGGAAATATTTCTTCACCCAGAGGGTCATTGATTTATGGAATTCACTTCCAGAAGGGGTCGTGACAGCTGTCAGCCTTGACAGCTTCAAGGCAGGGCTAGATAGATTCATGAATGCAAAGTGTATCGGTGGTTATTAAAACGGATGTCCATGTGCCGCCTCTATGTTGGTTGAGGCAGGCAGGATTCCCTTGAGTCCCATTTGTTGGGGGTCAAGGGAAAGGGAGGGTTTTGCCTTCTCTTTCTGCTCAAGATCCCCATGTACAATTGGTGGGCCACTGTGTGACACAGAATGCTGGACTCGATGGGCTTTGGCCTGATTCAGCATGGCTCTTCTTATGTTCTTATGTTCAGATTCTCATACAAGCTTGTAATAAATCTTTATACCTGGCACTTGACATCTTCTGGATTCAATACTCTTAGTGTACTGAACATGAAACTGGAGGAAAGTTATATGTCTCTAGTCAGATTGTTTTGCTTTATCTATTTAATATGTTCTCCATTTATTCAATTACTATTGTACAATTTTGTTTTGTATCTTGTTGAATATCAGTGGGAAATTGTACCTCAGTGGTTCAGTCATTTACAAGTGAATTTCTCATTTCTGGTTGCTTCTTATGTCCTTCAAAAGGGGGTCAGATGTTCCACATCCCTGCAATCCTGTAAGCAAACCGCATTCACTTTGAAACCTATTTCTGAACCAACATAGGTAGAACTGCAGTCTTGCAGTTAGCACAAGTTGTCCAGGATAAGTCAAGCAAAAAAGTAATAATCATAAAACTTCATTAAGTTCTCCTGGAATGGAAGAGGTGGTTTCTTTGCACTGGGAACTGGAGGACTAATCACACATTTGGCTGTCCCGGCAGGCTTTCCTTGTGTGAGCCTGACTGTCCTTATCAGACTTTCTGCAGCTGGCTCCATCACTTGCAGAATTCTCCCACCTCCATTAATTATTTGTTATATGACACCCTGGTGCTGTATGTAGAAAATAAAACTGTGGTAAAATCTGTGCTCCAATTTCCCAGTGGCTTACCTTCCCTGTTGAAGAAGAAGAAGAAGAAGAAGAAGAAGAAGAAGAAGAAGAAGAAGAAGAAGAAGAAGAAGAAGAAGAAGAAGAAGAAGAAGAAGAAGAAGAAGAAGAAGAAGAAGAAGAAGAAGAAGAAGAAGAAGAAGAAGAAGAAGAAGAAGAAGAAGAAGAAGAAGAAGAAGAAGAAGAAGAAGAAGAAGAAGAAGAAGAAGAAGAAGAAGAAGAAGAAGAAGAAGAAGAAGAAGCAGCTTTCAGTGTCTCTACCTCATTCCTTAGAGTTTGTTATGGTGCATTTTTGAGATGATTTTATGTCTGTCAGGTACTGCGGATAGTACAATTTTAATCTCACACATTTTTTCCCATCCCTCTCCAGCTTTCCCGGCTTCTCTTCTTTCCTGATTATGAGATATCCCATAATATTTTCCCTTGGGATTGATCTGAAACCTAAAAGATCAGGGAGGAGGCTGACTGATGGAATGATGGACATCTGGACAACTTGTATTTGAGTTATATGTTCCATCCCACCCTACTGTCTATGGAGATTCTCAGTCATCCAGGTATGGTTTTCCCAAAGGCAACTGGACTTTCTTGTGTTTCTTTTGAAGATGTTTCACTTCTCATCCAAGAAGCTTCTTCAGCTCTGACTAGATAAAATTCCATTCCCCACCATCCAGTCAGAGCTGAAGAAGCTTCTTGGATGAGAAGTGAAATGTCTTCAAAAGAAACACAAGAAAGTCTAGTTGCATTGAAAAATGCACCTTTGGGATCCCATCCTACTATTAGTCTTTTAGTTCCTAAACCTCAATCCTTTGAAGAGAAGTTTTGGAATCCTTCGTAGAATTTATTTTTCAACTTTATGCGACTAGTCACAAAATGTAAGAGTTTTAGTGCCCATGGAAGACACAGGAGGCTCAGCTTCTTATTCCAATTTAGTCACGAAGCCCAATGTATGATTTTTTCATCACATTTCCATTCCTTTTTTGCTATTTAATAGTTATAGAATTGAGAAGATGGACTCTCTGTATCATTCTTAAGATCCCTGGAGGAAGGAAGGAAATAGGATTTAAGCATTATGCAAAAAAAAAAAAAAAACCACCATTATTCCACTATGCTTCTTGAGGGATTATTTTCTGTTGATAATTTTCTTTGGCAAAGATGGAATGAGTCTGACATCCGATTCAGATTTAGGATCCTGGTTGGTAATTTGTCCTTTAGAAGCTCAAACAATGAAACAGCACAGAATGAAAGAAGATTCAAGCTGCTATATCAGTTTGCAAAAACAGACAAATAAATAAATAATAAAAACCCACCCAGCCACCCTGTCTTTCTCTGCCATTTAATTGAAAGGAAGTTTTCAACTGAAAGGGGTAGTTTAAATAATAAGAAGCTTAACCATAAATACCACTTTTGTTCTTGAAACACCTTAATTATTTCCATAAACAATTAAAGGCAGCTAGTCATTTATCAGGTATTAAGATAAAATGCATTTGCACATCTAAATGTGACAAAAAGACAAACAATGACAAACATCAATCATTACATTTAATCATTCAACTGCTGCTCTATTAAGCTGGCTTTAAGTACAAAGTAAAATAACCAAGAGCTCCTAATGACTCAGTCTTTAATATTCTAACCCCGTTTCTTAAAACATGGTAATGCCAGATTAGGTAAGGGGGGGAGGAGGAAAGACTCCTCTGAGTTCATTTTGATTCTTGCTTTCTTGGCAATAATATGCAACTGATTTGTAACTGTCTTATTTTGAGATTCTTTTGGCTTCCCACTCTGAGCTTTATCTCCCAATCCCTAGTCCCTGAACTACATATGGACCTAAAGTCTATTTTCCTTAGCTCCAAAGCAGCTTAAACCACTCTTGTTCAAACCTGAACCTAAATAGCTTAAAGTACAAAAAGGAAAAAAAAGGAAAACTCAGAAGGTCAGTGAGTGAGTGAGTGAGTGAGTGAGTGAGTGAGTGAGTGAGTGAGTGAGTGAGTGAAGAAAGAAAAGAAAGAAAGGAAGGAAGGAAGGAAGGAAGGAAGGAAGAAAAAGGAAGGAAGGAAGGAAGAAAAAGGAAGGAAGGAAGAAAAAGGAAGGAAGGAAGGAAGGAAGGAAGGAAGGAAGGAAGGAAGGAAGGAAAGATGAGATTGGGAAGGAAGGGAAGGAAGGAAGAAAAAGGAAGGAAGGAAGGAAGGAAGGGAAGGAAGGAAGGAAGGAAGGAAGGAAGGAAGGAAGGAAGGAAGGAAAGATGAGATTGGGAAGGAATGGAAGGAAGGAAGGAAGGAAGGAAGGAAGGAAGGAAGGAAGGAAGGAAGGAAGGAAGGAAGGAAGGAAGGAAAGATGAGATTGGGAAGGAAGGAAGGAAGGAAGGAAGGAAGGAAGGAAGGAAGGAAGGAAGGAAGGAAGGAAGGATCCAGTCTTATTGAGCAATTCTGCTCACTTCTGGTATCCCCTAGTTGACTCTCTATTAAAATTTCACTCACTCTGATTTAGTCCTAGATTGGCCATTCACAGAACACTAAGTTAATGGTTCTTTATGGTCATTTTTTTAGCAGATGATGATATCTCTATTGACCATATTATACAGCTGCCCATCTTTAACTGTATGACTCTGGGTGACAAACAATTAAATAAAACTACAGCTACATATAAATACATTAACATAGGAATTAATTATTACTTTACTAATAAACATGGAATATTATCAAATAGTAAAAATAAAAAAATGGAAAACCAGATGAAGAGAATAACGGAGCTTACTAATAAACATGGAATATTATCAAATAGTAAAAATAAAAAAATGGAAAACCAGATGAAGAGAATAACGGAGCTATCTAAGTATATCTCTGGTTCTCTGTGATTCCCCTGATGACATCCAAAAATATAGTAGGGATAGAGCTAACCTTATTTTTTGTGGGGTGCGGGGAGAATGCTCTATAAGGCATGTCAGGTGCAAAGAATCAAAACCATACACTAAATTGCAATTAAACTGATGTATTGCTTATGCTTATACACAAGGAACTAGTCAATCATTGTTCAGCGTTAACAGAATTTGGAGGGGGGGCTGGACTTGTGGGAAATTAATGATTCCAGGCTAATTCCTGTTTTGCCTCCACCCCCACACTTTGCCTCTTCTCCTACAGGTGAGTGCCATAGCAACACTGTACATTAGATATATTAAATACTGTGAATTTTATCATGGAAGGCATGCAGTGACACTTCACAGATTTCTTCCATTTCCCCTTTTGAAAAATCACTTGACTAATGTTGTATATTAAAATAGCTTATAAAACATATATAGGTGTGTATAAAAAGGGAACTAAACTTCCTCTTTTGTAAGAAGTGGAGTGTTTAAATTATTGTTTTCCCTCTTGATATCAAAGTCAACTTTAAGAAGTATCAACTCTTTGTGGGGGTAAAAAGAGTGCTGAAATGTGGATGATTGACATTCTCTACAAAAACAAAACTTGATGGTGTCAGGCTTTTCAGGTTGAAGACAGAGCTGTGAGAATCCCCCAGAGAGCTCAGGGAAAATATATTATCTGATCTGTTTTTCAGTCAAATCTGATGACAAACAGTCTTTGCTAGGCCATCTTGCACTGTAGATATTCCCAGTAATTGCATCATGGAGCCATAAATGAATATCAACCAACTTAACTCTGACTTCAGGTGGGTCATTTGCTGTGTATTCAGCATACCTGACAACTCAGTATATTCAGAGAAATGAAAACCTGTGCTATCTCTCTGTTATTTACATTATAGTACATGACAGGGTATTCTCTGTAGCAAAGCTTTTTGATAAAGTCAGATGGCTGTAAAAAGAAATACTGGATGCATTGGTGGATGTGACCAACATCCCCACATTGGATGCTGGGCTATTGATTAAAATCCTTTTTTAACATCACTCACTCACTCACTCAATCACTCAATCAATCAGAATAGACCTGGAAGGGACCTTGGATCTTGCTCAAGCAGGAGACCTTATACCATTTCAGACAAGTGACTGTCCAGTCTCTTCTTAAAAACCTCTAGCGATCACGCACCTACAACTTCTCACAGCAAGCTGTTCTACTGGTTAATTGTCCTCATTGTTAGGACATGACGCCCCTGGTTTAATCATCCATCACCATGGGCTGAGGTATCATTAGTGTGCTGCTGCTGATGATACCCAATTATATATTTCCGTCCCCTGGCAATTTAAGCGATGCTATGGATATCTTATCCTGGTGTCTGGAAACTGTGAGGATCCAGCTGAATGCTGGCAAGACTGAGTGGCTTTGGATTGGAGGGGTCCAGAGTTGCACAAGCCCAAATAAATGCGGTGTTGCAATCTGGAGGTCCTCCTAGACTCACAACTCCCGTCAAGGAGGAGATGTCAGTCATGACTAGGAGGACCTTTGCACAGCTTTGTCTTGTGCTCCAGTTTTGGATGTTTTGGGATCAGCAAGCCCTGCTTTTAGTCACTTATGCTCTGGTCAACTCCATATTGGACTACAGCAATGCTTTCTACAAAGGGCCATCCTTGAAGAATATCCTGAAGCTCCAATTGGTACAGAATGCAGCAATGAGTGCAGTTATATACACACTCCTAGAACAGCCAATGTTACATTGCCAGTTTGACACCCCTGATCTAGGGGAATCTTTTTCTTTTAAAAAAAATGTCAGTGGTTCTTTTGCAAGCATGTATATATTGGATACCCACTGTTGAAAACAAAGCCAGAAACCCAAGAGGGAATATAATGACAAGGGCATTCATTATTTAAATAACTCTGACTGTAAAGATTTCCCCTGCAGTACTTTATACTTGGTATATTGTGCTTCTACATTATCTATTTTTCTCTCTCCTTTCCCCGCCCCCTCCTTCCCCGAAAGTGCTATTCATCCATGCCATCAAAGATTGGCACTTTGAGTTAGATGTCTAAGGAGCAGAAAGCAAACAAAGACAGGTTTGAACAGTCTCTCTCTACATATCGTTCCCTGAGCTCTGCATCTGTCTTTCTCAAAAAAGTACAGATTTCTTTCCTACAGGCATCCCTATGATGTATCCCATTTTCATAAAAAAATTATCTTCTCTGCAGAATCATACACAGAAAACTCAAATCCCATTTTTTTAAAAAAAGATGTCTCATAAAGTGTTTTTTTAAAAAAACAAAAAAGAAGAAAGAAAAGAAAAAAGAAAAAAACTCTCCCTTGTTTGTACATACAAACCATTTTTACTAAGCTTCATTAGAGGAGTAAAGATTCCTTCAAGGCAAGCTCAGCTCCTGGTAACTACACAAACCCAACCGTGCATTATTTTCTTCTTCTTCTTCTTCTTCTTCTTCTTCTTCTTCTTCTTCTTCTTCTTCTTCTTCTTCTTCTTCTTCTTCTTCTTCTTCTTCTTCTTCTTCTTCTTCTTCTTCTTCTTCTTCTTCTTCTTCTTCTTCTTCTTCTTCTTCTTCTTCTTCTTCTTCTTCTTCTTCTTCTTCTTCTTCTTCTTCTTCTTCTTCTTCTTCTTCTTCTTCTTCTTCTTCTTCTTCTTCTTCTTCCCAATAGAACGGAAGTGTTTGTCATTGCCTTCTTCTGGGAACAACATTGCAAATTTCATTCTGTCCTGCCAAGATGTAAATGTGATTGTAAGCTTCTCCCATGAAAAACAAAACAAAACTTTAAATACGCACCTAGAGCAAAAAAAACACGATGGTTCTAAATTTGTATTTAGAAATTACGAATTGCCTTTGGTGCTGTTCAGAAAAGCAATTTACAGCCATTTGTTTATTTTCTCATGTTAATTAATGCTCAAGCATATGATACTTTCACTTTCCAAGAGGAGGATCCACTTCAGATGTGTGTGGTGTTTGTGTCATTATTTTCAATTTGCAGACTTAGTCCTTCTGTGATCTCTTAGAGAGTCAAGCCATGTGTATACTCATAAATACTATGTAGGTATAGATAATGATTCAATAGGAATTCAATCATTCCTATTATGTTTTTAAAAGTATGATGAACCTAAAACAGTGCAATACACAAAGTGTGGAATATTCACGGCTTTCTGAGCTGTTGAACTATCAGTAGCGATTGAAGGGGGAGCTCCATTTTTATAGATAAATAGCAATAATGTTTAGACATATATTGCTTCATAGTGCATTACAGCCCTCTTTAAGTAGTTTACAGAGTCAGCATACTGGTCCCAACAATCTGGGTCCTCATTTTACTGAACCTGGAAGGATGTGAAGCTGAGTCAACCTTGAGCCTGGTCACGATTGAACTCTAGGCTATGGGCAGAGTTAGCCTGCAATACTGCATTTTAATCACTGGTACCGCCAGATAACCAATCATCAGGGTTTTTTTCTTTCTGAAAAGCTGCTACAATACAATATATATGCAACTCAAGTTTGAATATGTAAAGGAAATTTGTAAAAGATTTTATGGCACGCTGGTGGGTATTTTCCTATTTCTGTTTGGCCTTTGACTTGTCATCTCATCCATTGCCTTTTGCATATGAAGTGTGGAGAGAGTTGCTGATTATTTAATTCAGGATAGAATAGGCAGCTGTTATGCCCCAGTTTTATGCATAGTTCTAACTTGGCAGGTCATTGTCTTATTTAAACAAAAGCTCCCATTTGGCTGACTTAGGAGGGGAAAAAAAACACCATGCACATGCTCTGCAGGAAAATTCTATATTTTTCCTAGCAGATTTCATTGGATTCGATAAAAGATAATTGGCTTTTGATGATTAGTTAAAAGGAAATATTCTTTTCTTGAACCTAGGTGGTGTTTTTACAACTGTTTACTTGTAAGGAGATCACCAACCTCTTGGTGTGCAGGAATGCTTTTTACCTCAAGATATGATTACTTCTCCAACAGTCTCCAGTCTCAATAATTTCTCATACGTCAATTAAAAGGAAACATCATTAAGAAACTCCTCCAATTAAGGCTTTCACAGATTGGAAAGTGTGGAAAGCCCAGGGCAGTGGATGAGAGATAACAGGTCCAGCATGAGTATTGTTTTTAACCGCTAAAAATATAGTATGCTTCATTGTACCATCAAGACGTTTCAAAAGACATTAGAACATAGAATAGCAGAGTTGGAAGGACCTTGGAGGTCCTCTAGTCAAAACCTCTGCTCAAGCAGGAGACCCTATACCAGGGGTGTCAAACTGCCAGCCCATGGGCCTGACACGTCATCGGGCAACCATGCCCACCCCATTGCCGGCAATGGCGAAAAAGCTCTGATATGTTGCACGACGTCATGTGACGTCGCGAGTTTGACATATACCATTTCAGACAAGTGGCTGTCCAGAACCTTCTTAAAAGTCTCCAGCAATGGGGTACCCACAACTTCTGAAGGCAACTCGTTCCACTGGTTAATTGTTCTCACCATTAGAAAATTTCTCTTTAGTTATAGGCTGCTTCTCTCCTTGATGAGTTTCTATTCACTGTTTCTTGTCTTGCCTTCTGGTGCTTTGACAAATCAGTTGACCCCTCTTCTTTGTGGCAGCCCTTCAAGTATTGGAATACTACTATCATGCCATCCCTAATCCTTCTTTTTACTAGACTAGACACACCCAATTCCTACAGTCATTCTTCATACGTTTTAGCCTCTAGCCCCCTAATCATCCTTGTTGCTCTTCTCTATACTCTTACCAGTGTCTCATTGTTAAGTACCCTGAGAATAAGGGAGGAAAACCAGAAGCTGATTGGAGGGGGAGGGGATGCTTCCCTAGATCAAACTAATAATCTTTCCAGCTCAGCAGTTTTAATTTCAACATTTAATTGAACCTCCTGGGAAGTTTAAATGCAGCATACAGTGCAGAAGACTATTATCAGTTGCTTGCACCTTCATTGAGTAGACAAATGATACTGCTTTTGAATGTGTATTCTCAGTTCTTCACTACCATAGCCAAGAGCTACAGATAGATCCATCACTTAGTGATTTTAGCTAATCCTCTCCCAAAAGCCACCTGTAGTGGCCATTGCAGCAGTCTGAGATAGCTTTCAAACTAGTTCTCAGGCTGGTCTGCTTAATCTATCAATTTAGTTCTCATTAAAGCCAGAAATGACAGAGACGGCAATAAATGACCCCCCCCTCCCTCTGCAATTACTTACAAGCTCAAGCAGACAGCTGTTTAGTTGCAGGATATTTCCTTGAAAATGTCAGACTAGCAGAAAACTGACAGAAGAAATACAAATCCCCATAAAAACATTAAATAGACAGAGTAAGCTGGTGTACTAGTGACATAATAAGCAGCTTCTCCACACATCAAATACTCATTGTGCCTAGCTGGAGTTCAATGCAAATGCGTTTGTTTGTTTGAGAAGAGTTCCAATTCCCAACAATAATAATGAAAAAGCTGTTTAGATTGTTAAAATGTTACAGGTATTAATGCTGTTTTTCTTTCTTTGAAATTCCTGAGATGCTGCCTTAATCAGGAATTTCTGAATGTCCTGAGACATTTCGTGTTCAGCCCTTCTGTTCCAAATTTAGATCCGGTCACTTATAAGTTGGGTTGTATGAGAAAAATGATCTTCTGAGTTTGGTTAATTTAAGCCTTGGCTTGTTTTTTGTTTTGTTTTTGCAGATGGGCATCTTGTGTGAACCTGATTACATTATTTAGGTTGGAACCTCAAAATATGTGTATTTAGTAGCCAAGCTCAAAAAATTGTGGGAAGGCAAGTACAAAGTAGGCTTGCTGAAGTCAATGGGGCTAGTTTAAAATGAGTTGGTTATGTTCCCACATCATACGTATTATCCCTTGGATCCCACCTGCATGCCAACCCTGAGAGGTAATCCCAGAACGAATGATTCTTTGGACAAAGATGCCAGTTATGTTAACAACCATTCAGGTTCAAAGCCATGAAGCAGAGGGCAAAGAGTTGATAAAAGGTGGGAAGAAGAAACAAAAGGTTTAAACCGACATAAAGATATAAGAGAGAACTGCACCCTCATGCTGACACAGGACAACTAACTTGTGCCTTCATTCTAATTTACAATAAAGATTCTTATCTAGTGCCACCAAACTGTGTGTTTGAGAGTGCTCAAGCCTAGCAGTCAAGTTCAGTTGTGTAAAATAGTCAGATAGAGATTTATCACTGAGCCCAGCAAGTCTGACACCATCCTTACTTACAACTTGAATTACAAGTTGTATGGATGTTTGTAATTTTGGAAGGCAGCCTATTCTCCAGCACTAAAGATAGTATCCAGCTATACAGGATCTCTCAAGGTTTTGGAAACAATGTTGGCAAACCCTCCAGATATTATTTTATGAAGCACTGATTCAACAAAGACCACAGTAGGTTTCAGTTGCTCAGGATAAGATACCAGCAAAAACATTTCCACTTAAAAAGAAATAATTAAAGCAGAGATAGACAGACAGTAAGATATATAGAAAGATATATGAGAGATGATTAATAGATGGATGAGTAATAGAAAAATGATAGATGATGATAGAACATAAGAACATAGATAGATAGATAGATGATAGATAGATAGATAGATAGATAGATAGATAGATAGATAGATAGATAGATAGATAGATAGATAGTAGGTAGATGGGTTGATGGGTGAATGGGTGGGTAGATAGATAGACAGAAAGATAGATAGATAGATAGATAGATAGATGATGGATGGATGATAGATAGATAGATAGATAGATAGATAGATAGATGACAAAATTATATATGTACAAAAAACATATACTTTTTTATGAATATGTTGATTAACCACATACAACTGATAGAACAACCCCACCCCCATATAATGAGCCAGATATGCAAAGGAAACCACAATGTTGTATTACTTGACAAATTCCTTTAATGTGTCTGTAAGATACTGCCAGATGAGCTCCTTGAATTCTTGGGGCTTTGAATGCAGGCAGATTTCCCTTCACATGTGAGACATTTTATTTTTTTCTGAAAAGGAATATATTTAGAGTATCCTTTTTTTTTCAGAAAAGAAATTAAATGTGCCCCAATAAATTACAACGAGACAGGGCTTCTTCTTAGTTTCTTAAATAACATTTTACTTATGACACTCTATCTATCTACAGATGCACCATGATATCCAATCATTTCTCTTCATATTATTGCTAGAAGCATTCTTGTCTAGTTTGATTTTCACAAGCCTGTATGGAAGTTTCAATTCTGCAAATAGCTCCCTAAGTAGGAGGAGAGTAGAAACCACCCAAGGTCCATTTTGAATTTCAAATTTGATTTGAGTTTGATTTGAATTGCTAATTCAGTTCGACAAGTCAAACCAATTGGAATTGAACTATCAATTCAAGTCATGCTGGATCATCAGTTTGAAAGTACCGCAAGATACATTGAATCACTGAATTGACATGAAAACCTTTGACTCATCTCATCAAAGTGATGTGGCAATTCAGTTCAATTTCTAAAAGCCAATTGACTCTCCTTTTTAAATCAAATTTTCTAAATGTATTGTTCTAATGAATAGTTAGTTCCTATACATTGATTATTTAATCACTTAATATAGAGCCAACCTGTCCTTTCATAAATGGTGAGATTTTATTACATCTGTGTCAAAGCCAGCATATCAATCGTATAAAATCTAAATAAGTGCAAAACACATCATACAATCTCTTGTGTACATACTTTTGAAAGCAATAGCTTTTCAACCCTTCCTTTTTTTTTTTTCCTGGGGAAAATCCTAATGCAATATAAATAAAGTTTAGGGAGCTTGAAAGAATTTAAAACCTGTTATCATGTTCCTGTTAGTTGTCCACTTCTGGTCTAAGAAAATTGCTTATCTTCTGGACAGGCTGCTGAGTTTGAGTGAGGTAGGGGAGGGGGACAGGAAAGTGGAAAGGAGATGGAAGGCAACTTTGCAATTGATTACAACAATGACTTATGTCTGTCTGAACAGGCAAACATTCCCTGGCATGTTTCTAATGAATTATTTACCAAATTCTTCTTTGCAGGGGTGGTAAAGTATTATCTCTCTCAGCATTAAAAGCGCCATTTAAAAAAAGAAAGAAAAAAGCCCACCTTGATAGTCCATCTGTAGCTGGACATATTCATCATCAAGAATAAAGTGCCTGTGGTCTTCCTGATTATGGATTTTCTAAGTACACAAATTTCAGAGCATGCATTAAACCCCAAACAGTTGCTGTGCTCTGAGGATTCCATAGTGTTGAAGAGGAAGAAAGTAACATGTGAACTAATAGAGTAGTACCTTCCTCTTCATTGACAAAGTCATAAATGATGCATTTCCAAGATTCCTTAGGGGGGGGGGAGAAAAGTGTTCAGTGATTGAAAAAAGAGGCTTAATATCTTGTCCTTGGACTTTATGATTGGCATTACATAAACAGTGTCATAGCATAAGCCTTAGCATTGACACCCAGTTATCTTGATGCCTGCTTCCTGCCTCTCCAGATTTTTTAAAAATCAATGTTTTAAAGAAAGTTAGCAAATGCTACATGTTGTGAAGTTCTACCTCCAGTCCTAACTTCATTTCTAAGAATATTTTGAACCCCAGTGGAAAATGGGAATTTTACAAACTTGTTTTTGGACTTTGGAATTCAGTTTCACTGTGGAACAAGTCATCATATTGTTTAAAATTGTTAACAAAGAAATAAGGGATTTCTGAGATAGCTATTTCGAGTTATTTACCTCTCTTCAGTCAGAATTCACCCTTTCTGGGATTCGAACCTGGGCAGTCTGCATGCTAGGCAGAAGCTTTAGCCTCAAGCCACAGGCTCTGTCCCACTTTGTTAGTAGTCAGGGAGTGGATATGTGTGTCAAGTGGTTATTTTTTAGATTGCACCCTGTAAACCCAAATATGGGAGGAAGAAATCATTCTTTCCTTTGCTTGTTTCAGCTCAACCCAGAGCCATCTGCAAGCACAAATATATATATGTTGTTTAAAATTGTTAACAAAGAAATAAGGGATTTCTGAGATAGCTATTTCGAGTTATTTACCTCTCTTCAGTCAGAATTCACCCTTTCTGGGATTCGAACCTGGGCAGTCTGCATGCTAGGCAGAAGCTTTAGCCTCAAGCCACAGGCTCTGTCCCACTTTGTTAGTAGTCAGGGAGTGGATATGTGTGTCAAGTGGTTATTTTTTAGATTGCACCCTGTAAACCCAAATATGGGAGGAAGAAATCATTCTTTCCTTTGCTTGTTTCAGCTCAACCCAGAGCCATCTGCAAGCACAAATATATATATGTTGTTTAAAATTGTTAACAAAGAAATAAGGGATTTCTGAGATAGCTATTTCGAGTTATTTACCTCTCTTCAGTCAGAATTCACCCTTTCTGGGATTCGAACCTGGGCAGTCTGCATGCTAGGCAGAAGCTTTAGCCTCAAGCCACAGGCTCTGTCCCACTTTGTTAGTAGTCAGGGAGTGGATATGTGTGTCAAGTGGTTATTTTTTAGATTGCACCCTGTAAACCCAAATATGGGAGGAAGAAATCATTCTTTCCTTTGCTTGTTTCAGCTCAACCCAGAGCCATCTGCAAGCACAAATATATATATGTTGTTTAAAATTGTTAACAAAGAAATAAGGGATTTCTGAGATAGCTATTTCGAGTTATTTACCTCTCTTCAGTCAGAATTCACCCTTTCTGGGATTCGAACCTGGGATTCGAATCCCAGAAAGGGTGAATTCTGACTGAAGAGAGGTAAATAACTCGAAATAGCTATCTCAGAAATCCCTTATTTCTTTGTTAACAATTTTAAACAACATATATATATTTGTGCTTGCAGATGGCTCTGGGTTGAGCTGAAACAAGCAAAGGAAAGAATGATTTCTTCCTCCCATATTTGGGTTTACAGGGTGCAATCTAAAAAATAACCACTTGACATATATATATATATATATATATATATATATATATATATATATATATATATATATATATATATATATATATATATATATATATATATATATATATATATATATATATATATATATATATATATATATATATATATATATATATATATATATATATATATATATATATATATATATATATATATATATATATATATATATATATATATTTCCTGGAAAGAAATATCTTGCTAGGATATTGGGCCTAAAGTTATTTAATAATTTCAATAGTTAATTTATGGAAATAATTACCAACAGAAGGGATGACAGCAACAAATTTACATACCTTTAAAAATAGAAGTTATCAATATCTGAGAATTATTTGAGACATATGGAATTTCCTCACATAACTATAGAACATAGAGCATAGAATAACAATTGCAATGGACCTTGGAGGTCATCTAGTCCAACCCCCTGCTCAGGCAAGGAACCCTATACCATTTCAGACAAATGGCTATCCAGTCTCTTCTACACATTTCCTTATTTTACACATTCTCAAATGTTTCCTTTAAACTGCTAAACTGTGCTATGAAATTGAGGGTAAAAAAAAATCTGTATTTTAACATAGTCTTATGGTTTGCTTAATATATTTGACTGAACATTTGATCTGCGGAAAAATTTGCATTAAAATGTGAACCAAGTTAATTTTCTCTGATCCTTAATTACAACTTATACACCTTATTAAGGTTAATTATTTTCTCATTTTCACACTTCGGGAAAATGCTTTTTTTGTTTTTAATAAGGAAAGAGTAGCTCTTCAAAATCTTGGGGAAAAAAAAGTCATGTAGAACAGCTGAGAGCTGTCATTTTAGCAATTTGTACTTTTAAAAAGGAACGGAAAAGTGGAACCTGCTGTTTACAGCACATTTTTAGTTTGTACATGATGTGAGGATTGGGACAAATTGAGAGGGCTGGCAAAATATCTTTCTATTTGACCTCCGTGGTTCTCCAGATGGCCTCATTTGGCCTTTTCAAGAAAAAAATAACAAATAAATAAATAAATAAATAAATAAACAAACAAACAAACAAACAAACAAACAAATAAATAAATAAATAAATAAATAACAGAGATTTCTTTTCCTACTAATGAATTTTCCACGAGTTAAGTAATTCAGAACAGAATATGACGACTTGTAGACATGCACAGAAATGCTTGCTGATTTAATTAGCACTCCAGCTGTTGAAAACTGTACATACAAATATGTGGGTAGAACACTTGCAGCAAATGTTCCATACATATTTTCTGCAATTAACAAAACCGCTTCTAGCCGTACAATGTTGTTGTAGGCTCTGATTCATAGTCCTGGGACTGGAGGAAAATCTGCATTTGGAAAATTCATTTCTAACAGAACAGCGGTAGTGGTCCGTGTACATCTTCAAATGTTTCTCAGCCGTAAGTTATTGCAGCAGCTCGATTCTCATTTAGAAGATCATTCCTTTCCATACCAGATATTGATGAGAACTGTCCTAGAACTCACCCTGTGATGTTTTTAAAAAAAGTCTTCAAGGGATCATCACTCCCTTCCAGAGGTAAAGAAAAAACAACAACAGCAAAACAAAACAAAACAAATCTGTTTGGAATTTTCAGTGCATCCCAGAAAAAAATTGAAATGAAAAATTAAAGGAGATAACGAATAATGTCAAGACTTTTGAAGTTCATTATAGAATTGGATGACCTTGTACATGGAGAGAGGGACAGAGGCGGGAAAAAGGCATACTCTATTATAAAGGTAAATTCTTAAATTAGGCCCAGACAGATTAAAAGTTCACTTAACAACCACATTACTAATTTAACGTGTGTAGTAATTCATTTAACAACTGTGGCAAGAAAGCTCATAAAATGGGCCACAACCTACTTAACTGTCTCGCTCAGCAACAAAAATAATGGGCTCAACTGACGTCATAACCTGAGGACTACCTGTAAACTGTTTCCCAAATGATCATTTAAAAAAATAGCTTCCGACCTCTCGGGCAATGAAGTGCCCTTTGAACGAGCTAAAATGTGCAATTGCTAGAAAAACAAACAAACATTGGTTTAAATTATTTATGATCTAAATAATACTTCTATTTATAATTCTGAATATTAAAATAAGGACAAGATTGCCCCCGGGAGTAGCAAGGTATGATAATCAGTTATCCTGATGAGAAATGAAAAAAAGAAATAAATGCTGCTGGGAAAAGTCAGGAGGGAAGAGGCAAAATTACTCCTGGAAGACCAGACTCTCCTGCTTGTAATACCCAAGTTGGAGAAATTGGTGGCGGAAGACACGAGTTCCCAGACCTTATAAATTCTTCCTCTGCCTGGCATGCCAAATTAGGTCATTAGGAGCTGGGGTAGGCTGATTTATTGCTTGCTTGAGCTTTGCTCATCCGACTAAGCACTCAAAGCCAGTGCCGAGAAACTGATTGTTTAAGTCTTTACTCTCAATGAAACTGTCATTGATGAAACAAGCTGGAGCTTTTTGAAACAATTGGTCAAATTCAAAAATAGTCATGAACAATCCAGGGCTTCTATTAATTCCTTTTTAAAGTTACCTGCTTTTCTCCAGCCTCAGCAGTTGCCATTTGAAACATACGAGGCTGATTCTACTTCAGAACAGTCTGTGCTGATGGACAAGTGGCTTTCCAGAGATTCTAGAAAAGGCTTCTCATCACCCCCAACTTTTCTTGGTCATGCTAAACATATTTTAGATAAGATCTAGAGCTTCTAACTTAAGAAAGTCTACTATTTTTTGATTGATAGATAGATATAAGGTGACCAATTGTCCTCCTTTAGGGAGGACAGTCCTTCTTTTGTAAGTTCTGTCCTCTCTCAAAAAGTGTCCTCCTACATGTCCTCCTTTTCGATATTTGAAAACTAATCTGTAAATCTCAGTATTCGATCGATGCCGAGCCGATCCGTTGCGTGTGATGTGACGTATTTGTATTTGACATGATGATTTGTACAGTGCGGCGAGATGCAATTATGAGACCCATGCGCTCTGCACAGGAGAATTGTTTTGATTGGATCCATTGCACATTACTGTTGTTGGAAACTTCTGATTTATAAGGTTTAGGAATATAATACAGTAGCTACTGAGTGAATTTTAGAAGTACAAAGCACACAGAATAAGCCATGCATCAAGCTTGAAGTGCGCGCATGATATTGCCACCCTTACTGTTTCTTAGCTTGCCAACGCACTAGGGGGGAGGGGAGGGGGAAAATGGAATGCAGGCTCCAGACAACAAGAAATCTGATTGTGTGAACCAAGGACGTTTCAGCAGGTGTTTACCAACCCACAAAGACACTTTCTCATAATAAACGTTTGACACTTGATTGGACAATGTGACATGCACTAAAAGAGGGAGGGAGAATTGTGTCTTTTAATTATAGTGGTTCATGCGGGAAATAACCAGATCTGGTTTTGCTTTCAATTGTGCCAAAATGATATACTCAATAAAGTTTTGCATAAAGGGATTGGATCATTTGTCGGTGTTTACTTGGTTGGGTTGTTAGTCAGAACCTTGACACCATGCTTGAATCAAGGCTTCCACATGGACTCTTAATGTCCATAGAAAGAACCATTCTTTCCTCTTACTGTATTCTACATATGATCCAGTTCTATCACAGTAGAAAACATTCAGAGATATGCAAAATCTTCTCCCCACTCTTGGAGATCCAAACTATTGAATTCCCCCCCCCATATTATCACCCATTATGTTAAGAGTGAGGTGGAAACAGCATAATGGCTTCATGTAGTATTAATGTGCTAATGGATGCTAGATGGCATATTCTATCATTCAGACAATATAGTGCACCATTTCATCTTTAATGGGATAGAATGTGCATTATGGGGAAGCTCCAATTTGTAGATTGGTACTTATGGGGGAGGATGCTCTGTGCTTCTGGGTTACACCGTCTAGTCGTGTTATATAAAAGTAGCAAGGCGGGAGAAAGGATTTATCATTCTTCTCTTTGAAAGTTTGCAATTTCAGCTTTAATTGTTTTGGATTTGTAAGATGGGCAGAGAAGCTTTCACTAATGATTGTTTTGAAATAGCATACAATTGATATTTGTCACAACAACGCCCAAGCATGGTATTTTTTTCCTCCATCTTCAAACCAGCTTTCTCCATCAGTTCCATTTGATCTTATAGTTTCATATTTCTGTTAATATTGTCTTCTTCTTATTAGCCTTAAAACATGAGAACATGCCAAATTCTATACTTTCTACTGCATCTTTTAAAACTAAAAGCAAATCATCAGAATATGCCCTTAATTTCATGAACGTGACTTATTGTTATAAATCCATTGAAAAAAAATGTTTCTAATTATCTGTAATCTTCCATAAATTACATATATATGATCAGTGCTGGGATTCAGCCAGTTTGCACCAGTTAGGTAGAACCGATAGCTAAATTTTATCCAGTTTGCTGAACTGGCTGAACCCATGCTGCTTCTGGAAGTCAGATACCTCCCAGGCCTAGAAAAGCCCACAGGAAGTGCATGGATGCCACTTCCGGAAGTCCATTCTAGGCCTCGGAAGCCCAGGCCTGCATCTATGCAGAGAACCGGATGTTCAGGTATTTGAATCCCACCATTGTATATGGTATATATTCATTGCTTTTCCAAAAGCTTTTGACCTTTATATAAAATAATATAATACTGATGAAACACTTTTCACCTGTTTACATTATCTCTTATTACGGCATTTCCTTCTTGTTATTTTAATATTGTTTTCTTTTTCACTTTGCAACTTGTTTGCCAACCAACTTCCTGGTTTATTTGCAAATTCAACATTCCTAGTCTTTAGCTAGGTTTGAAATTTTGAATAGGAAGGGCTTCTTTCCATCTCAGTCCACAAATATATTTGTATATAATTGAGAGAAAAATGTTTTTTTTTAATGTAAAGTTGTTCTAGAGCTGGGGTCTTCAAACTTGGCCCTTTTATGACTTGTGGACTTCAACTCCCAGAATTCCTCAGCCAAACAAGCTGGCTGAGGAATTCTGGGAGTTGAAGTCCACAAGTCATAAAAGGGCCAAGTTTGAAGACCCCTGTTCTAGAGGAACAACCCATTAGAAATTTCCAACATTAATTTATAAATTATGAGATTATTCTATACTTTTGCATTTAAATTATTTTATGCAGATTTTTAATGTACAAATTAACCCTATGTATACCGATACATAATATTAAATAATTATAAGTAAATTAATACTAATATATTTTATTGGAGTTATGATACTCTAGAGCAGATTAAAATGCCTTAGAAAATTATATAACTATTCTTTCAGAACAAAATCAAGTTAGGTTTTAAACCAGACTGTCTGTGAGTGAAATTCCAAATTGCAGATTTGTCTATTAGTGAATAAAAGATGAAAGGTGAAAGAAAAAAAATGATAAGGGGACATCACACTAGCATTTCATAAATGGATCTAAATGCGCTTTTAGCAAAGTTTATTTTCCTCTCCCAGACTTTGCCCTAAGGCTTATTTTTAGATCTATGGTTTTACTGATTTTTTCATGCTAGTTTGCAGCAACCCAGCACCTGCCACATTTTTTAAAAAAGAAAAAAACAACAACCCAACATCTTTTTGGTTAAAATGTATTAATAAGTAAACACCCAGCCTGCTCACCTATTTTTTTCCCTAAGTACCAACATATCATCAGAGGCATTTCATTTCTGAGAATCTCCTATTTATTACATAATGTCTCAATTGGTAACAGACATTTTTTTTTTTTTGCCCAAGGAATGTAATTCATCGATCAGCATCATCAAAGTTTCAGGCATATACAGTCCCCTGTACAGGTCGGTCCTCGACTTACAGCAGTTCATTCAGTGACCGTTCGCAGTTCCAGTGGCACTGAAAAGTGATGTATGATCATTTTTCACACTTAATGACTGTTGCAGCGTGGTCACGTGATCCAAATCCAGACATTTGTGGCGGTTGCAGTATTCCAGGGTCACTTTTTCGCGTCTTTCTGACAGGTAAAGTCAAGGTGGGGGGGGGAAGCCAAATTCACTTGACTGTGTTACTAACTTAACAATTGCAGTGATTCATTTAACAACCACTACAAGGAAGATCATAAAATGGTACAAAACTCACTAGACAAATGTCTCTGCAACATAAATTTTAGGTTCAGTTCCATTTGTACAGGACTACCTATAAATATTGGGATGGGATGGAGTGCCTAGATACCTGTTGGTACCCAAACCAACTGAAAATGTATTAAGCATCTTCCTTGCCCCATTTTTTCTTTTGAATATATGGATTAATGAGAAACAATTAGAAAAGAGCAGAGATGGAAGGGACCTTGGAGGTCTTCTAGTCCAGCCCACTGCTCAAGCAGGAGAACCTATACCATCTCAGACAAGTGACTGTCTAGCCTCTTCTTAAAAATCTCCAGTGATGGAGCACCCATGATTTCTGGAGGCAAGCTGTTCCACTGGTTAATTGTCCTCAGTGTCAGGAAGTTTCTCCTTAATTCCAGGTTGCTTCTCTCCTTGATGAGTTTCCATCCACGGTTTCTTGTACTGCCTTCAGGTGCTTTGGAGAATAGCTTGACCCCCTCTTCTTTGTGGCAGCCCCCCAGATACTGGATTACTGCTATCATGTCTCCCCTATTTCTTCTTTTCTTTAGACCCAAGTCCTGCAGACCCAAGTCCTGCAGCTGTTCTTCGTATGTTTTAGTCTCCAGGCCTTTGATCATCTTAGTTGCTCTTCTCTGAATTTTTTCCAAACTCTCAATGTCTTTTTTGTGATATGATGACCAAAATTGGCTGAAGTATTCCAAGTGTGGTCTTACTAGGGTTTTATAAAGCGGTACTAATACTCCGTGTGATGTTGATTCTATGCCTCTGTTTACACATTAGTATCAGTAGCTTTGCAATGTGTATGTATTTTAAAGAAATATATCCTGTAAACCTTAATGGTGTTAAATCAATAATATCACTATTACAAGTAAAATGCTCTTACATATATTATTAAGGCGTTTTGGAGGACCGAAGACCTCGGTCTCAGAATGGATGGCTGATCGGTGAACCATCCCTGTAGTAAAATTACTAATGGAAGCAAGTTTCCAAAAACAGAACATGGGTAGCCTTATTTCTCTTTTAAAGCATTCTGTGTCTTTAGAAAGAGAGAAGGGAGATTTATGCACCAATAGATTTATGACTGGACACTCATCCTAGTCCCCGGCAAGTGCAAGTCAGCAAAATTCATGGAAACATCTTTGCTGCCCAGGGACTAGCAGCATGGGAATAGAGAAGAACTAGAATCCATAACTATTAGAAGGCGTAATTCACTTAGACTTTAGGCAGTTGCTCCAATAGCTATTTAGAACTGCAAGGTTTTCCTGTGGAATCTTCTGTGACTTAAAGAAACATAATGATAGCTCGGAGAACTAGTTAGAGGAATGCCTAAAGGGATCCTTTAATGATTCTTTATCTACTTTATTGCATTTTTTAAGTAGATTGTGAGCCAACCCGGAAAAGCAGATAGGATATAAATACTTCAAATAAGTCACATGTATAAAACATTGGAATTATCGTTTTGTTGAAAAAACATCTTTGCAGTGTCATGTTCAATTAAGCCAATCTCCAGTTGAACGTTAAAGGTGGACCAGTGAAAGGATATCAAGCTGAGCCTACCTGTTACCTTGCATTATATTAAAAAAATCCCAAAATAAAAATTTAAAAAATGCTGAAAGAAGGCAGTTGCACATTATACATCACTTTCAATGCCAACACTAACACTTTTCTATGGCTGCTAAAAAGCCCATGAGGGACATGTCAACTGTGCTGAGAGGACTGGAGCTTGACTTGAAGTCTTTACTTTTAAATAAAATGAACTTGTACTTTGACTCTCATCTATTTTTCTTCCCAAATGCTGTGATTGCATAATCTCATGATTGAATAATTCTAATGTGCTGTGATGTGCTCTGTGTGCCTTTGAATCAGTGTTAATCCCTAGTGACTTTAGAATAGAGTAGAATAGAATAGAATAGAATAGAATAGAATAGAATAGAATAGAATAGAATTGGAAGGGACCTTGGAGGTCATCTAGTCCAACCCCTGCTCAGGCAGGAAATCCTATACCATTTCGGACAGATGGCTGTCCAGTCTCTTCTTAAAAATTTCCAGTGTTGGAGCATTCACCACTTCTGGAGGCAGGTTGTTTCCACTGGTTAATTGTTCTAACTGTCAGGAAGTTTCTCCTTAGTTCTAGGTTGCTTCTCTCCTTGATTAGTTTCCATCCGTTGCTTCTTGTCTGGCCTTCAGGCGCTTTGGAGAATAGCTTGACTCCCTCTTCTTTGTGGCAGCCCCTGAGATACTGGAACACTGCTATCATGTCCTCCCTCGTCCTTCTCTTCGTTAGTCCTTTTCTGATGAACAGTAATGCATGCATCCAACAGGAAATATGGAATACGGAAAAGGATTTAATGTGCACAAATGCGAACACAACTGCTCAAGAATTTGGTATCTGTGCTTCATTTTCATACATACAAGCATACATAGCAAAACTATTAAGAAATCTGTCTCTTCTCCTGATTATAATATATTTCTGAAATATACCTTGGGGTGTGAAGTGAACCCAAACAAGTACAAAATAATGAAAGTTTTTACCACACACACACACACACACACACACACACACACACACACACACACACACAAGCTGTCAAAACCTCTTCTTCTTCTTTTCCTTCAGTAAAGTTCCCAGCCATTTGTAAAATGTGTTATGAGCTCAGTGAAGGAATCAATATGATAGAACAGGACACAAATATTTAACATCCTGAATCATGAGATTTGTGCTAAACCTACATTTTGCAGAGGCACAAATATTGTTAATGAGCTGGAAATTATCCAGCTGTTTCTAAAATCTGCCTGCACTCCTTGATTCAATAGCTTGTTGCAGAAATGAATTCCAGGAGGTGATTCTGCACGGTCTAAAATTATCTCTGTTATTTATTCTGTTTGCTGGCAACTTACTCTGCCAATTTGTATTTTCAGTACAAGACAAAGTCAAAAGGAAACAAGCAGCCTTGATGTCTTAAACAGCTCTGCTTCTAAAAAGTAAAGTTCATAGCATAATTCAGAATGTAGGATACCAATGCAAGGCTAAAAGCTAATTTCTTGGGCATCCAGCAGAAAACCCTTCTTAGCAGGCTGGTGCTAAGAAAAAGTAGCATTTTTTTTATTGATTAAGGAGAATTTTGTGAATATTCCTCAATTCAACACTGCTCTCCTTGACTTTCGAGTGATTGCTATAGGCTTCTGAAAGGTGTACATAGTATTTGTTCGTGTGTATGTGCGTGCATATATAAATTCAGTTTTTGAGAGTTTTCTGCCAATTGTCTAGTAGGGTTTTTAATACTATTTCTTTAAATCAGTGCAGTGTATATTCTTCCCCCCTCCACAAAAATATTTTCAAAAGGGCAATTGGGAAAAAAAATAAACACTTTAGCTGAAAGGAAGCAAAATAAATAAATAAAGTGATAACAACCTTTGGACTGGAACATTAGCTAATAGTCATGGAAAGAACTGCTAAAGTTTCAACAAAACTGGTTTTTTTTGTTTTGTTTTCCCTCTGCAATATATCACAGTGTACTGATTTCTATGACTTGTGGAAACTGCCACAATGTACGTACCTTCTTGACTGTTGCATAGAAAATAGAATATCATGGCCTAAGTTAGCGATGCTTGTGTATCTTGCATGTGTCAAGGCCTAAACAGACGGAGAGGGGAAAACATAATTTCCCACAGATTTAGCTTCATGACTATGATTTAGCCACATGCCACAATAGAACAGCCATAGAGTGAACTGAATGAGAAGTGGAAAGTTTGAAGTCAATTGTCTTAAGATGTAGACATTTCTCCTACTTGTCTTCCCTTAGAAACTCTTCAGAAAAAAAAATGCTTAAGATATTTTCTGCATGGAAATATCCATATTTTTATAACACATTGAAAGGGTAGGATGGGATTAACTGTACGCAAAGATTTGCCTATCAATGGCACCTCTAGAGATTTCAGAGTGGGAAGATTGTTTTTGTAATCCCTGTCAGTTTTGTGGGCCCTCTCCCCCCAAAAAATATGATCCACTATTGGTTTAAAAGTATTCCCCTTCACATTTAAGAGTTTGTGTCTTTTTTATTTACTATTCCTTTAACCTTCTTTCCTTTTTCAGCAGTTCATAGTGGTTTGCAAGTTGGTCTGCAAGTAGTTTGCTGCTTAAGTAGCTGGCAGGACCAACTCATCACTCATTGCTACAATACAAGATGTTCATACGGCAGGAAAGTATTCTTTATTCCATGAAGGCTCAGTTGCATAGAAGGAGGCAGAAAGAGTTATTCATACAAAATAATATTCCCAACGTTCTCTTTACTCATTTAGTTAAAATAATTACTTTTCTGAAGGAAAACACTTGTCTATCCAAAGACACCCTTGACTTGCGTAGATGAATGAGGAATAATACTGTATGAAGAGATCTTTTTTCTTCTTCTCCTCACATGGAGTACTTATGTAAATAAAAACTGCACTTCAAAAGAAGTGGGCACGTTTTAATAGTCACCACATCTCCATAAAGGAGTGGAAATGTTTTCTCATCCATCTGCAGCAGCTCAACTCAACAGATGCACCTATTTCTACCAAGAGTAAAATTGTATTGTATTTAGACCTACCTGCCTACCAGGTACTGTAGCTGTTACAGACAGAACATTTCACCCACAAGACAGTGTGGCAAACATAGTATAAGTATAAGTATAAGACTTCTCAGAGCGAAATGTTTCATATCCTCTTATCTAGATGGATAACACTTTTAAATGTCCTTCCTATATGGATTTTGCTTCCCATTTTCAAATATCAAATCAAATATCTTTATTGTGGTCTTTGACCAGCCAGAGATGAACAACAAGGATAATTAGGGGGCTTGAGGCTAAAACATACGAAAAACAGTTGCAGGAATTGGGTATGTCTACTCTAGTGAAAAAAAGGATTAGGGGAGACATGACAGCAGTGTTCCAATATCTAAGGAGCTGCCACAAAGAAGGGGAGGGGGCAACCTATTTTCCAAAGCACCAGAAGGCAAGACAAGAAGCAATGGATGGAAACTAACCAAGGAGAGAAGCAACCTAGAACTAAGGGGAAATTTCAACCAATGGAATGGCTTGTCTCCTAGAATTCTGGGTGCCCCATCCCTGGAGGCTTTCAAGAACAGACTGGACAGCTATTTGTCTGGAATTGCACAGGGTCTCCTGCTTGAGTAGGGGGTTGGACTAAATGACCGCCATGGTCCCTTCTAACTCTGTTATTTTATTCTATTTGGCCTTTAATGTAAAAAAGAGAAATAGTTTGATGCAACAAATTGGTCTTGGGAAATAACAAAAAAGGAGAATAAAATGGCATATCTAATTAAAAGTTTTGAACAACTGTATATCTTGGCAAAGATATTTAGTCAGTTGATATGTGAGTATAGGGTTAGCATCCCTTAAAAATAATCAATGTAAAATTTATCAATGTGGCCCTCATATTTGGAAATGAATAGGGCAAACTTGGCGCATTATAAAAAGGACATCGCATGAGGACAAGAGATTTTCAAATATCGTATTTGCTGGTTGGTCATCATCATGATCTTTATGAAGAACTCTAACTTTCAGTAGGTTGGAATGAGAGTAGATAACAAATAAACAAAAAAAAGAGGTTTATTTTTTTCCAAATAAGGTGGGTTGTGAACATTCCTAGTGGAAGAATGGAATGAAGCACCAGATGATTCCAAGTGGATCTGAAATATATCAGACAGATAATAGAAAAGAGAAAAGCCTTATTCTCCCCAAGATACACAATTGTCAGTATAGCACAGCCATCAAATCCCTCTAGAAAAAGAGGATTTATGGGGATAATTCATAGCATCATAAAATTTAAGAGTTGGAATGACTTTGGAGATCGCTTAATCCGAACCCATTCTTAATCAGATTACAAGGCTCAGTTCAAACACTGTGCTAAAGCATAATGTGGCTGGTTTGGTTTTGGCTTAAGCTACTACCGGGAGAAAAGAGAAGTAAAGAGCAATCCCGTCGTAGGGAGAGAGGCAATAACCATGCTATTTGAGGTCATGAAGGATAAGGATATTTCAGGGAGAACAACCAGCAAGATAGTTAAAACATTGATCCTTCCAGCAATAAACTGCACCTTTGAAAGCTGACAGTGAGGGGGGAAATGGAGAAAAAGATTTTTTTTTCAAATTATAGATTTGGAGATGGTTACCAAGACTACCAGAGATTGCTGGAAGATCCTAGACTAATAAAATCCTGAGCCATGGTTTACTATTCTCATAAGAGAGTAAGTAGTAAGCAGAAATTCAGATACTTAGGAAATGTAATGTTTGTGTTTGGTGAGTTTAAAAAAATGACGGAAGTTGGAGGAGGAGGAGGAGGAGGAGGAGGAGGAGGAGGAGGAGGAGGAGGAGGAAATGATTGTGATTAATTTGTAGTGTGCCCTTGGAAATACTACAAATTATCACCAAAGACAGATCAAGTCGGTAAACCTTTGTTTTATTCATCAGGGAATAAAACTTGACTCAATGTCACCAAGTAACCTTACATTAACACAGGCACTACTGTTTAATCAATACACTATAGTTAAAACAAGCCCTAGTTTACCACGGTGCACGAAGCAGATCACAGTGTCAAAAGATTCACTGAAGTTTAGGTGAGAGCTTTAGAAAGTTGCTTATATTATCTCACATAATGTAACAAAAGAAAACCATTATAAGAGAAATTTTAGTGAATTCCAGATGTGGAAGGAAAAAGAAAATAAATTGTGTGAAAATAATGTTGAGAATGCATATTAGCTTTGGGAGCAGAATGAATATTCTGAACATAAGCTTCCCTGGAGAAAATACTTAGAAGTTAAGTCTATTTTATAACCAAATTAAAATAGTGTACACCACCATGAATCACTCTGTCAGTGAGAAGGGTGGTCTTTAAATTTGATAAATCAATAAGGAAATAAATGTGTTCCTCTAGCCGACTATTATATTGTTTAACAAAATAACAGACTAAAAGTGTTTGAAGGGACCTTGGAGGTCATCTAGTCCAACCTCCTGCTCAAGGAGGAAACCCTACACCATTTCAGACAAATGGTTGTCCAGTCTCTTCTTGAAAATCTCCCATGTTGGAGCACCCCCAACTTCTGAATACAAGTCATTCCATTGAATAATCATTCTAACTGTCAGGAAATTTCTCCTTAGTTCTAGGTTGGTTCTCTCCTTGGTTTGTTGTTTCCATCCATTGCTTCTTGTTTGACCAAAAAACAGCTGTCTAGGGCTGCAAGCAGAAGTTTTTTCCCCCCCCATCATCTGTTACATTTCACTGGCAAAGAAAGGGATGGTATGAAGGCCATTCTGGTGCATACTTACATTCTACCATTAGAATGGTAGGAAGAGGAAGCAAAAAAGCAATCAATTGGTTTGGACAGTGAGTTCCAAAATGGACAGAAGTCCATTAATACCTGCCAGGGTACAGGACCAAGTAGCCTCAACGGCTCTCAGAGAGAGTCCTATCAACCAGAGGACTGCAAAGAAATATACTCCTCAACAGCTCTCAGAGAGAATGCTATCAACCAGAGGACTGCAAAGAAATACAATCCCTCCATCCCTCCGCCATGCTCCCACCACGACAGTCTCAACTGTCAGTACCTATCCTTCCATCAACTGATGAAGCTTCTTGGATGAGAAGTAAGCTATCTTGTTCTTCCTGAAGGAGCAAAAAAAAAAAAAATACAGTTCAGTTGCCTTTTTAAAAAAGCACCCATGAGACAACTATGGCGTGGACAATTGAGAATCTCCATAGTCAGGTATTCTACAGAACAGAACTAAACCTGCAACTGCATCCACAGTCTTCACTACATTTCATGACTGGCACATTTAAATTTAGAACTTTAAAAGCAAAGCAAATCCGTTTTAAGAAACAGGAAATCTGAAAATACCCCCCCCCAAAAGTTGCATCTCTTTCAGGAAAAGATCATTCAATATATCTGACTTTCTTTTCAAGATTGACAGAGGTCTACGGTCACAATTTAATTATATTTAAAGTCATTCTCAAATGCACCCCGTCCATATAACAATCCCAAAGAAACTATTTGTTATCCAAAATTAATAAGCACACTGTGAATTAAATGTCAGCTGAAGTAAGAGACCATTTAAAAGTAATCTTTCCTGTTGCTTAAAGCATCAGCCTTTAATGCTAAAGATGCAGTAAGGTATGGCTGAGTGTTCCTGGAAAGCACCTATGTCGCCAGTGCTCCAGCAGCAGACTTAACCCTTAGAACTCGCATTTTAAGTAAGGCTGAGTTTGAGAAAATGCACACGGTGTTTGATTGCACATTTCATCTCCACAAACCTCATTTTGCAATTTGGTAGGGAGACCTATTGGAAAAAGGTCAGGAAATGCTAAACTAATGAACCGCTCAAAGAAGAAACCCCAAATATAACCTTTGGGGTTAGCTCCATCATCCTCTTGATGATCACAAGAAACATTGCAGGCTTTAAAATAAATAAATAAATGATTTAGTTCTGTTTATGTGTGTGCAGTTTTCTAAGTGGAGAAATGGAAGATAGTATTTCCTTATTCCCTTGGAATAAGGAATTTTATACAGTAGGGAGGGACATTAATGTCCTCCTGGATTCACGGCTGTCTTTAGAGGACCATTTGACGGCCGTGGCTGGGAGGATGTTCTATCAGGTTCACCTGGTACGCCAGTTGCGTCCCTTCCTAGACCGGGACTCGCTATGCACAGTTACTCATGCCTTCGTCACTTCCAGGCTGGACTACTGTAATGCTCTCTACATGGGGCTCCCCTTGAGGTGTACCCAGAGGCTTCAGCTGGCCCAGAATGCGGCCGCGTGGGTAGTGACCGGAGCACCATGGCGCTCCCATGTAACATCGCTCCTGTGTGAGCTGCACTGGTTGCCGGTGGCCTTCCGGGTGCGTTTCAAGGTGTTAGTGACCATCTTTAAAACGCTCCATGGCATCGGACCCGGATATCTACAGGACCGCCTTCTGCCAGCAAATACCTCCCACCGTCCGGTACGCTCCCACAGAGAGGGTCTCCTCAGGGTGCCGTCGGCCAAACAATGTCGGCTGGCGACCCCCAGGGGGAGGGCCTTCTCTGTGGGAGCTCCAACGCTTTGGAACGAGCTCTCCCCCGAACTCCGTACGATGACGGAATTGCGTTCCTTCCGTCGAGAATTAAAAACATACTTATTCCGACAAGCCGGCCTGGGATAATAGCTCCAGCTCCAACAATGGCCATAATTGTTTTTAGGGGATTGTGTTTTTAGATTATGTATTGGGTTTTTAAATATCGGGGCAAATTATTTAATTTATTTTTAATAATTTTAATTTTTGTATGTTGTCATTTTAATTGGGCTGTACACCGCCCCGAGTCCTTCGGGAGGGGGGCAGTATAAAAATCATAAAATAAAATAAATAAAAAATTAAGAGCGGCCAATTTGTCCTCTTGTTCAAATTTGTTCAAAGAGCACACATCAAGAGCAGCCAAACAACAAGAAGAACAATAAAAACCCAAAGCCAGGTAAAGGTACTGACCTAGAAATCAGGGAACTGTGGGTTCCAGTCCTGCCTTAGATAGTAAAACTGGCTGGGTGACTTTGGGCCAATTACTAGGAGATTGTGACTTCTAGTTTTGATTTGAGCATGCAAGCTGGCTGGGTGACTTTGGGCCAGTCACTCTCTGTCAGTCCAGCTCACCTCACAGGATTGTTATTGTGGGGAAAAGAGGAGAAGGAAGATTTAGGTATGTTTGTTGCATTGAATTACTTATAAAGCAATAAAGATGACATAAAATATATATTCATAAATATATGCAGCAGAGCAAGTGCATCATTAGTTATTTTCTATCTATCTATCTATCTATCTATCTATCTATCTATCTATCTATCTATCCATCCATCCATCCATCCATCCATCCATCCATCCATCCATCCATCCATCCAATCATCCATCCCTCCATCCATTAATTTATCTGGCTTACACTAAACTGTGAAGCCATATTTATCAGTGTAAATTTTCAATAGATTTTCTGTAGGCAGGTAGCAAACATATGTTGTATCAAACTGAACCTCTGAATCACCTTAATTTAAATGGCAAAGTTGAATAGCAAATTTGACTCAGATTTTTTGAATAATATTGCAGAGTTGAATCAAACCTTGACTTGACTTTTCTCACATAGATAACACTAAGCTTGAGAAAGTAAGACTCTTGTTCACTGTCTGGAATCATAACTTGTATAAGCTGTAATATGTCTTATTTGGATTTGGCTTAGCATATTGTATGAAGGTAGGCATTGTGTTCAGTGAACTGTAGCTTGTGGCTTAGCGTGCTATATTCTGGGGCTTATTCAGCAAACTTAAACAAATTTAATCAAAGTATGTAAAAGCATTATGGTGAACTGGAAAAAAAATAAAATAGGTTCCTATGCTAGAATATCTACAGATTAAATGCAAATGGAACCCATTACAAGTTATTAGCCTATGTTCCCCGAGGGAGTTATTTTAAAAACGCAATTAAATCAGTTTAATTGATTTAACATGTTTTTATATCTAAAAGATGCAGGCGGCTGCTTAAAATACAGCAAGCCAGCACACATTTCTGGGAAATCAAAAATAATATGGTTGAGATCATTTTATCCAGGTCTAATTTAAAGGACACAATGATTTCTCATACATTCCTAGAGTTTTTTTTCCCCTGCAATCTGTGTCCTTGACCTGTATTTTTATTTGTTTATTTGGACATGTAAGTCCCTTTTCTCCATCAATTCCTTTCTTTGCAGAGAGATTCTTAGACTAGATGAATCCAAGTTCTAATCATCAGCTGTTGCTATCTGCTGCTTTGAGTCACAGCTCAGAAAAAAACTGAATTTCTCAGCATGCAGTGATTAGCATGAATTTTGACAAGTTATTTGCCGTTTGCATATCAATGATAGAGTGATTGTTGTCAGGAGAGGCTCAAGCATTCAAGATGCTTATCACCTAGTTGTCCACTCTGGCTCCTGTAAAAACACTTGATATACTCAAATTTCAACTGTATTAGAAATGATCTCCCCTTTCCTCTTCATTCTGATATGAACAAGTAATATTGCGTGCCTAAGTAGCTCAGACAGCAAATGCCACTGTGAAATATTAGATGTCTGGAAGATCATTTAAGTGTCAGAATTCACCATCTAATGTTAGTTGCCAAGTGTGTGGCTTGCAGACACATGCAAATTGACAAGTATTTAATGTGCAACCAGACTGCATTTCTAGTGGGAAGATTAAGATGCTAGAGAGAGAGATTGATACACACACACACACACACACACACAGAGAGAGAGAGAGAGAGAGAGAGAGAGAGAGAGAGAGAGAGAGAGAGAGAGAGAGAGAGAGAGAGAGAGAGAGAGAGAGATCGATCCAATTACTCTTTTGTGGTTTATTTGCCTTTATTGTTTTGTCTCAGAGACAACCTTTTGAAAAAGAGAGAGAGAGAAAGAGAGAGCACAAAAAGAAAGAGGAAGAAATGTTGAGAGGATTAATATGGACCTATTTTCATCTGTATACATCTGCACATTTCTGGCCTGTCATTGATGAAAAGGGTTCAAAAGAGGAGAACTGACTCAAGTTGCATCAACAGAGGGATAGCATCAAGATCACATAAGTGACAATACTGCCTTGGTGAGACCACACTTGGAATACTGCATCCAGTCCTGGTCACCATGATAAAAAAAAAAGATGTTGAGACCCTAGAAGAGTGCAGAGAAGAGCAACAAAGATGATAAGGAGCCTGGAGGCTAAATTGTATGATAAATGGTTAAGGAAACTAGGTATGTTTAGTTTAATGAACAGAAGGAATAGAGGTGATATGGTAACTGTCTTCCAGTGCTTGAGTGGCTATCACAGAAAAGAGGGAGTCAACCTATTCTCCAAAGCACTTGAGGGCAGGACAAGAAGTAATGGGAAGACCATTAAAGAGGGATCCAATTTGCTATCCTGAGAACAATCAATCAATGTCCTACCTCTGGAAATTAAAGGTGCTCCATCACAGCCATTTGTCTGGAATAATATAAGGCAGCGGTTCTCAACCTTTTTCAGGCCGAGACCCCACCTGTGCCGCCCATGTGCGGTGTGCGCGCGACGGCCGAGGGGAAACGGGGAAAAAATGGCAGACTGCGGTGTCCGGCGACCCCCCCGAAACGGTCGTTCGACCCCAAATGGGGTCGCGACCCACAGGTTGAGAACCGCTGATATAAGGTCTCCTGTTTGAGTAGAGCAGGGGTTCTCAACCTTGGCAACTTTAAGACTTGTGGACTTCAACTCCCAGAATTCCTCAGCCAGCTTTGCTGGCTGAGGAATTCTGGGAGTTGAAGTCCACAAGTCTTAAAGTTGCCAAGGTTGAGAACCCCTGAGATAGAGATTGTGTGGGAATCTTGCACACACAAACACACACAAACCGCAGAGACACTTTACAACATATTTGCATTAGACATGTGGAAAATTTAATGCTAGGCAAAACATTAATTTTTAAGATAGCTTATATTCAGAATGTCTTCTCCAGAAGCTTTTCTAGTTTTCCTATTCTTCTTGAGTGATGGTTGCACTAAAAATAATCTGCTAGATATTGAGTGTTGAAAGGCAGAGTCTGAAGCTTTAAACTTCTCTAGTGATGGTCTTGGGGCCATCTGAGTAGTTTAGTTCTTATATATTCTCTTGGATGTGAATTTGAAAATGATTCCATCAAGTATAGCCTTTCAAGCATATCTTAAAATATTTATTATTCTAAAAGCTTTGCTATCTTCAAGTACATGCTCATGGTTAAATGCAATATTCTATTGTAAAGTAGGGCAAAACTTTAAGTGTACTGTTCACTGTTTAATCTAGCGGAAAAACGTCCCTCCAAGTATACTTCCACAGTATAGTTAATTCAATTTTCCTCCTTACAAATTATCATAAAAACCTAGTAAACCATGAACTGAATCAAGATATTGGCTGTTTCCAGATTTCTTGCATTGTTATGAATCAGCAAGTTTGTGTTAGCCCTAATCATCTGAATTTCAAATGATAAATCTATATTTAATACTGTATTAAGGCACATAAGAAATTACAAAAAGGTTACACGGTGTATAGTGTAAGGAAATATGAAAATCCATAAGTCCTGTAATTTGATGTTTAACAAAATGTATATGGGGTTGAAGGTGTACTTGTCCCTTTTGCAAAGCATGGCCAAAAGTAAGTCAAAAGTTTTTACTTAACTGTTCTAAATTTTACAACTATTCATTTGAATTGGCTTTTTTAACCTGCTCATGACTCAAAACGCTTTCCAAACCTATCACTTCCTCTGTATATGCACATTTGTGCATGTATGTGTATATCAATGTGTTCATTAGCTTCAGTCCTATTTACAGTTCAATCTAATCTATCAGGAAGTCTGGCTCTGACTTAGCATGATTTTTGCCCTTGTGATTTGTCATCCCATGCTTATGATGGTGTTTCAGAAGCATATGCAACCATCAAATCCACAAGTACCTTTTATTAGCCCTTGGAGATTCTACCATGACTGCTGAAAGCTATATTACAACAGGCACATCATGAATTATCAATCTTACCATCCTTCACTAGCCCCCACCAAGTATCCATCTCTTCTGTTGATGTAGACTACACACATTAAGATCTCAAAAATGTTAGGGAAAGTCCTGGGCTTCCCAATATGTTTCTATTCCTATGAGCTGGGATCTTTATCTACTCTAGAACAGAACTGAATAACAGAGTTGGAAGGACTTTGGAGGTCTTCTAGTTCAATCCCCTGTTCAGGCAGGAAACCCTATACCATTTCTGACAAATGGTGGTCCAGTCTCTTCTTAAAAACCTCCAGTGTTGGAGCATCCACAACTTCTGAAGGCAAATTGTTCCACTGATTAATTGTTCTAGCTGTCAGAAAAACTTTCCTTAGTTCTAGGTTTCTTCCGTCCTTGAGAATCTCTCCTTAATGTACTCTTTGCTCCCTAATCTACTAACCACTTGTAGAATGGGATAACTTCATCAAGACTCACGATGGGGAAATGATTGTATTTTAGAATTTCTTTGAAACAGTTAGGAGTCTAGGACAACTTCCAATTCCAAGTCACCTCTCAGCAAGGGAGTAAGACTTTGTTCAGAGTCAAAGATGGAATTTATCTAGAAATGTTAAGCCACAATTCCCAACCATTCCATTTTGGAGAGATTAGGTGGTGAAGTGGTGCAATGGTTAGAATGCAGTACTGTAGCTGCTTCTGCTGATTGCTGGCTACCAGCAGTTCGACAGTCTGAGTCTCACCAGCTCATTGGTTGACTCAGCTTTCCATCCTTCCAAGGTGGGTCAAATGAGGACCCAGAGTTGGGGGCAATAGGCTGAGTCTGTAAATTGCTTAGAGAGGGTTGTAAAACACTGTGAAGTGATATACAAGTCTAAGTGGTATTGCTATTAGTCAAAGGCTATTCCTACCTTTCCAGGGCCATCCCTTGCCACTGCAGAATGGCTTGGTTCGTTAATTACAAACACAGCTGGGTGTCATTAACAGTTCGAGAAGATGGGCTTTTAGATGATCTCCAGTGCTTCATCTAAATGTTAAAAAGGAATGGAGATACCGAAAATCCAATAATATTCAGAACAAGCGCACACAGCTGCTAACCATAGGCACATAATTATCTTTAAAAAAAACAAACAAACAGCCTTTTTAATATTAAGATGAGAAGATGACTTTTTTTCCCCTATCGCCACACAAGTAAATGACTAGGATCAGACAGTCATCTATCAAAACCAAACAAAAGAATGTAGTCATTATTAATTACAAGGAGAAAGCAACGGTAAAATAAACATCTGTTGCTGAAGACTTTATTAAATTGGAACAACTTCAGCAGTGCAATCAAGCACATTGCATTAATTTGATACCTCAGCTTGTTCAGTCTAGCTGAATGCTTATTATTAAAGGGTATAAACATTGCTTACAGCTATAAGGAGGGACTCTATTGTTATTTAGATAATCACAGATTAACTGTTAGTGTGGAAGAGAGTTTACTCTTGTACTCTAAAGCAACGTCTTGATGAGTTTAATATGAGTAGAACATAAATATTTTAACATGCTAGACCAAAATATAAATGATAGGATTTGTGTGATGCATGTGATGTTACATTATAATAATGCTGATTGTAATAATAATAATAATAATAATAATAATAATAATAATAATAATAATAATAATAATAATAATAATAATAATAATAATCTTTGATACTACCCACAATGAAGGAAAGATTGGTGTCTTGGTAAGGCCACACTTGGAAAACTGCATCCAGTTTTGGTCACCACAATGTAAAAAAGATGCTGATACTCTAGAAAGAATACAGAGAAGAGCAACAAAGATGATTAGGGGACTGGAGGCTAAAACATATAAGGAACGGCTGCTGGAATTGGGTATGTCTAGGTTAACGAAGAGAAGGAAGAGGGGGGACAGGATAGCAGTGTTCCAATATCTCAGGGCTGCCACAAAGAAGAGGGAGTCAAGCTATTCTCCAAAGCGCCTGAAGGCAGGACAAGAAGCCATGGATGGAAACGAATCAAGGAGAGAAGCAAGCTAGAACTAAGGAGAAACTTCCTGACAGTTAGAACAATTAACCAATGGAACAACCTGCCTCCAGAAGCGGTGAATGCTCCAACACTGGAAGTTTTTAAGAAGAGACTGGACAGCCATCTGTCCGAAATGGTGTAAGGTTTCCTGCCTGAGCAGGGGGTTGGACTAGATGACCTCCAAGGTTCCTTCGAACTTTATTACTATCATCATCATCATCATCATCATCCTATTGAAACTCTGCACAACCTTAGTATAAAGGAAGTCTAGCCGGGATGTCCTTCAGCCAAGTACTTAATTTTGCAAAAATCTATCTGTAATTAAAGAAACTGCTAGTACAAACTGTTACAGTACCAACCATATTTAATTGAGAATTAATAAAGCAGTTGAAGGGAAATTAAATCCCAATTGATCATTGGAGGAGCACCTATTGAGGTATAAGTTATAAAAGATAAATCTACTTGCCATGTAATTAATTCAAATTTGCAGAACCAAATGAGTGTGCAACTCAGTTCCTATTATTTCACTGCACTTGTGAGGAATGTTTAGCAATTTAATTACCATTTAGCCACACAACTAAAGGAAATTAGATATTAAGCATACTATCTAATTAACTTGGTATAGATTGCTTGCTAAACAAATATTACACATATCTAAACAATTTGTGTCAATTACAGGTCTCAACATTCTTAAGGTTTAAAGCATTAATACCAAAATTAATTATGCATGTCTGTAATATGCAAGGAAAATTCCCTCCTTTTTTCATTTAGTTGTAAGTAGACCATACACAGGATCCTTTCCCCCAAACTATTATGGTTTTTCAGATTATCCATCTTTAATGACTGTTATTTAAACAGCAAAGTCTGTGTTTGCTTCTTGGGAAGACACAAAGGTCCATAGTTTTGTGTTGGACTTAACCTACCTTTCCAAATTCTAAAAGTCTGTCCAATCAACATTTCCAATAATGAGGGCAGGACAAGAAACGATGGATGGAAACTAATCAAGGAGCGAAGTAACCTGTAATTAAGGAAAAACCTCCTAACAGTGAGAACAATCAATCAGTGGAATGGCTTGCCTTCAGACATTGCGGGTGCTTCATCAATGAAGGTTTGGAAGAAGAGACTGGACAGCCACTTGTCTGAAATGGTATGGGTGTCCTGCTTGAGCAAGGGGCTGGACTAGAAAACCTTCAAGGTCCCTTCCAGAGTCTATTCCATTCCATTCCATATATTCTATTCTATAATTCTATTCTATTCTATTCTATTCTATTCTATTCTATTCTATTCTATTCTATTCTATTCTATTCTATTCTATTCTATTCTATTCTATTCTATTCTATTCTATTCTATTGTTCTATTCTATTCCATAATTCTATTCTATTCTATTCTATTCTATTCTATTCTATTCTATTCTATTCTATTCTATTCTATTCTATTCTATTCTATTCTATTCTATTCTTCTATTCTATTCCATAATTCTATTCTATTCTATTCTATTCTATTCTATTCTATTCTATTCTATTCTATTCTATTCTATTCTATTCTATTCTATTCTATTCTATTCTATTCTATTCTATTCTATTGTTCTATTCTATTCCTCTCTACATGGGGCTACCCTTGAAGAGTGTTCGGAGACTACAATTAGTGCAAAATGCAGCTGCGCGAGCAGTTGTGGGTCTTCCTCGTTGTGCCCACATTTCATCAACTCTCCGCACGCTGCATTGGTTGCCTATTGGTCTCCGAGCCCAATTCAAGGTGTTGGTTATTACCTATAAAGCCCTTCATGGCTTGGGACCAGGATACTTACGGGACCGCCTTCTGCCACATACTTCTCTACGACCGGTGAGAGCGCACAGGGTCGGCCTCTTCCAGGTCCCGTCAGTGAAACAATGTCATCTGGTGGGCCCTAGGGGGAGGGCTTTCTCTGTTGCGGCGCCCGCCCTCTGGAACCAACTACCTCCTGAAGTCCGCGTTTCTCCGACCCTCCCGGCCTTCCGAAAGAATTTAAAAACCTACCTCTGCCGGCAGGCCTGGGGATGATTGTTGATTGTGGTGTGATTGATGAGTATGTATGGGGTTTTTATTTTTAATGTTTCTTGTTCGGATTTGTTGCAATTGTTTTTATATATATGTTGTGAGCCGCTCCGAGTCTTCGGAGAGGAGCGGCATACAAATCCGAATAAATAAATAAATAAATAAATAATTCTATTCTATTCTATTCTTTGTTATTCTATTCTATTCTATTCTATTCTATTCTATTCTATTCTATTCTATTCTATTCTATTCTATTCTATTCTATTCTATTCTATTCTATTCTATTCTATTCTATTCTATTCCATTCCACATATTCTATTCTATAATTCTATTCCACAATTCTATTCTATTCTATTCTATTCTATTCTATTCTATTCTATTCTATTCTATTCTATTCTATTCTATTCTATTCTATTCTATTCATGATTATTCTATTCTGTTCTATTTTTGAGTTATCCTTTTCAAAAGGCTTTGATGTCATTTTATTACCTTCTCATAATAGAAATCACTTTCTTTTTCTAAAGTTTTGCAACGACTTACCAAATTATTAAAAGTAAAGATAATAATCTTCTAATCTCGAGTAACATACTTAATGGATGCTCTGCTTCAATAATAGTGAGAAAGAAGTCCTTTTGTTCCCCTAAGAAATAGACTGCCACAATGTGTGAGTCACCAAACCAAAGATAAGCCATAAACTCTCAAACAGCTTTGGTGTTGCCAAGCTGTTTCTCTCCATTGACATCTCTAGCTTGAGTTCTTCCAAGAATAGAGAAACTCGGGTAGCAAAGCAGATTGGAAAAAGGATTAAACTTCAGCTTGAAAGGGGAAAAAAAATCATCCTGTTCATCTAAGCAATGGAAAATAGGGGTGGATATTTATAGATATGCAGTTGCAATACCGTTTCTTCCAAAAAGGAGAAACAGAAGATCAGGTTCAAGAGAGGACCACAGAATTATATTTTCTAATAGAATGTGTTCCAAAATATTTCCCAAAAAGGGTTGTTGTTTTTTTCCCTAAGGACAAAAAAGTCTCTACCTGATTTTGAAACCTAGGAAGCAGGGGATTCCACCAGAAAAACAGAAGGTCAAATAGTCTCAAATCTGCAGGCATGATGGCATAATCAAAGCCCCACACTTTTCAAAAACATGTTTATATATATATATATATAACTGCCTAACATGCAGACTGCCCAGGTTCGAATCTCAGAAGGGTAAGTTCTGGCTGAAGAGAGTTAAGAAACTCGAAATAGCTATACCAGTTCTCCCTTATTCTTTGTTAGCAATTTAAATAAAAAACATATATATATATATTTGTTCCTGCGGATGGCTCTGGGTTGAGCTGAAACAGGTAAAAGAAAGAAAGATTTCTTTCTCCCATATTTGGGTTTACAGGGTGCAATTTAAAAAAGAAACACTCGATACACATCTCTTCCCTCCCTGACTGCTCACAAAGAGAGACAGAGCCTATGGCCTAGAGGTTAATACAACTGCCTAACATGCAGACTGCCCAGGTTCAAATCTCAGAAGGGTAAGTTCTGGCTGAAGAGAGTTAAGAAACTTGAAATAGCTATACCAGTTCTCCCTTATTCTTTGTTAGCAATTTAAATAAAAAACATATATATATATATCTAAACATATATATATATATATATATATATATATATATATATATATATATATATATATATATATATATATATATATATATATATATATATATATATATATATATGTTTTCTGAGGTTTTCGCGGGTGTCTGTATGCAGGTCTTTGGTTCTTCGGGTTTTCTCCCACGTAGAATTTGAAGTGTCTTGGCAACGTTTCGATGAAATCTCATTCATCATCGTCAGGCTGGTGCTTTTGGCTTCTGCTACTAGGAGCAATGTGTGGTCTAAGCTGTTTTTTCCTTTTAACTGCCAGTGGGGGTTTGAACTGATTGGCTGGGAGCTTGGCTATGTTCTTTTCAGGATGCGTTTGGTGGCTGCAGAGTTGGAGTGGAATTTCAATTGGAAGCATGTGGGGGTTAAGTTTTGATCTCGGCAGTTGCGTAGGAATGCAAGGTCACATAAAATGGAAGCTCTTTGGACTTCAAGTTTTTCATAGGTCCTGGTCAGATGGTGGATTTCCTCCCCGTAGAGGTATGATATTTGTTTTCTGAGGTTTTCGCGGGTGTCTGTATGCAGGTCTTTGGTTCTTTGGGTTTTCTCCCACGTAGAATTTGAAGTGTCTTGGCAACGTTTCGATGAAATCTCATTCATCATCGTCAGGCTGGTGCTTTTGGCTTCTGCTACTAGGAGCAATGTGTGGTCTAAGCTGTTTTTTCCTTTTAACTGCCAGTGGGGGTTTGAACTGATTGGCTGGGAGCTTGGCTATGTTCTTTTCAGGATGCGTTTGGTGGCTGCAGAGTTGGAGTGGAATTTCAATTGGAAGCATGTGGGGGTTAAGTTTTGATCTCGGCAGTTGCCAAGACACTTCAAATTCTACGTGGGAGAAAACCCGAAGAACCAAAGACCTGCATACAGACACCCGCGAAAACCTCAGAAAACAAATATCATACCTCTACGGGGAGGAAATCCACCATCTGACCAGGACCTATGAAAAACTTGAAGTCCAAAGAGCTTCCATTTTATGTGACCTTGCATTCCTACGCAACTGCCGAGATCAAAACTTAACCCCCACATGCTTCCAATTGAAATTCCACTCCAACTCTGCAGCCACCAAACGCATCCTGAAAAGAACATAGCCAAGCTCCCAGCCAATCAGTTCAAACCCCCACTGGCAGTTAAAAGGAAAAAACAGCTTAGACCACACATTGCTCCTAGTAGCAGAAGCCAAAAGCACCAGCCTGACGATGATGAATGAGATTTCATCGAAACGTTGCCAAGACACTTCAAATTCTACGTGGGAGAAAACCCGAAGAACCAAAGACCTGCATACAGACACCCGCGAAAACCTCAGAAAACAAATATCATACCTCTACGGGGAGGAAATCCACCATCTGACCAGGACCTATGAAAAACTTGAAGTCCAAAGAGCTTCCATTTTATGTGACCTTGCATTCCTACGCAACTGCCGAGATCAAAACTTAACCCCCACATGCTTCCAATTGAAATTCCACTCCAACTCTGCAGCCACCAAACGCATCCTGAAAAGAACATAGCCAAGCTCCCAGCCAATCAGTTCAAACCCCCACTGGCAGTTAAAAGGAAAAAACAGCTTAGACCACACATTGCTCCTAGTAGCAGAAGCCAAAAGCACCAGCCTGACGATGATGAATGAGATTTCATCGAAACGTTGCCAAGACACTTCAAATTCTACGTGGGAGAAAACCCGAAGAACCAAAGACCTGCATACAGACACCCGCGAAAACCTCAGAAAACAAATATCATACCTCTACGGGGAGGAAATCCACCATCTGACCAGGACCTATGAAAAACTTGAAGTCCAAAGAGCTTCCATTTTATGTGACCTTGCATTCCTACGCAACTGCCGAGATCAAAACTTAACCCCCACATGCTTCCAATTGAAATTCCACTCCAACTCTGCAGCCACCAAACGCATCCTGAAAAGAACATAGCCAAGCTCCCAGCCAATCAGTTCAAACCCCCACTGGCAGTTAAAAGGAAAAAACAGCTTAGACCACACATTGCTCCTAGTAGCAGAAGCCAAAAGCACCAGCCTGACGATGATGAATGAGATTTCATCGAAACGTTGCCAAGACACTTCAAATTCTACGTGGGAGAAAACCCGAAGAACCAAAGACCTGCATACAGACACCCGCGAAAACCTCAGAAAACAAATATCATACCTCTACGGGGAGGAAATCCACCATCTGACCAGGACCTATGAAAAACTTGAAGTCCAAAGAGCTTCCATTTTATGTGACCTTGCATTCCTACGCAACTGCCGAGATCAAAACTTAACCCCCACATGCTTCCAATTGAAATTCCACTCCAACTCTGCAGCCACCAAACGCATCCTGAAAAGAACATAGCCAAGCTCCCAGCCAATCAGTTCAAACCCCCACTGGCAGTTAAAAGGAAAAAACAGCTTAGACCACACATTGCTCCTAGTAGCAGAAGCCAAAAGCACCAGCCTGACGATGATGAATGAGATTTCATCGAAACGTTGCCAAGACACTTCAAATTCTACGTGGGAGAAAACCCGAAGAACCAAAGACCTGCATACAGACACCCGCGAAAACCTCAGAAAACAAATATCATACCTCTACGGGGAGGAAATCCACCATCTGACCAGGACCTATGAAAAACTTGAAGTCCAAAGAGCTTCCATTTTATGTGACCTTGCATTCCTACGCAACTGCCGAGATCAAAACTTAACCCCCACATGCTTCCAATTGAAATTCCACTCCAACTCTGCAGCCACCAAACGCATCCTGAAAAGAACATAGCCAAGCTCCCAGCCAATCAGTTCAAACCCCCACTGGCAGTTAAAAGGAAAAAACAGCTTAGACCACACATTGCTCCTAGTAGCAGAAGCCAAAAGCACCAGCCTGACGATGATGAATGAGATTTCATCGAAACGTTGCCAAGACACTTCAAATTCTACGTGGGAGAAAACCCGAAGAACCAAAGACCTGCATACAGACACCCGCGAAAACCTCAGAAAACAAATATCATACCTCTACGGGGAGGAAATCCACCATCTGACCAGGACCTATGAAAAACTTGAAGTCCAAAGAGCTTCCATTTTATGTGACCTTGCATTCCTACGCAACTGCCGAGATCAAAACTTAACCCCCACATGCTTCCAATTGAAATTCCACTCCAACTCTGCAGCCACCAAACGCATCCTGAAAAGAACATAGCCAAGCTCCCAGCCAATCAGTTCAAACCCCCACTGGCAGTTAAAAGGAAAAAACAGCTTAGACCACACATTGCTCCTAGTAGCAGAAGCCAAAAGCACCAGCCTGACGATGATGAATGAGATTTCATCGAAACGTTGCCAAGACACTTCAAATTCTACGTGGGAGAAAACCCGAAGAACCAAAGACCTGCATACAGACACCCGCGAAAACCTCAGAAAACAAATATCATACCTCTACGGGGAGGAAATCCACCATCTGACCAGGACCTATGAAAAACTTGAAGTCCAAAGAGCTTCCATTTTATGTGACCTTGCATTCCTACGCAACTGCCGAGATCAAAACTTAACCCCCACATGCTTCCAATTGAAATTCCACTCCAACTCTGCAGCCACCAAACGCATCCTGAAAAGAACATAGCCAAGCTCCCAGCCAATCAGTTCAAACCCCCACTGGCAGTTAAAAGGAAAAAACAGCTTAGACCACACATTGCTCCTAGTAGCAGAAGCCAAAAGCACCAGCCTGACGATGATGAATGAGATTTCATCGAAACGTTGCCAAGACACTTCAAATTCTACGTGGGAGAAAACCCGAAGAACCAAAGACCTGCATACAGACACCCGCGAAAACCTCAGAAAAAAAATATCATACCTCTACGGGGAGGAAATCCACCATCTGACCAGGACCTATGAAAAACTTGAAGTCCAAAGAGCTTCCATTTTATGTGACCTTGCATTCCTACGCAACTGCCGAGATCAAAACTTAACCCCCACATGCTTCCAATTGAAATTCCACTCCAACTCTGCAGCCACCAAACGCATCCTGAAAAGAACATAGCCAAGCTCCCAGCCAATCAGTTCAAACCCCCACTGGCAGTTAAAAGGAAAAAACAGCTTAGACCACACATTGCTCCTAGTAGCAGAAGCCAAAAGCACCAGCCTGACGATGATGAATGAGATTTCATCGAAACGTTGCCAAGACACTTCAAATTCTACGTGGGAGAAAACCCGAAGAACCAAAGACCTGCATACAGACACCCGCGAAAACCTCAGAAAACAAATATCATACCTCTACGGGGAGGAAATCCACCATCTGACCAGGACCTATGAAAAACTTGAAGTCCAAAGAGCTTCCATTTTATGTGACCTTGCATTCCTACGCAACTGCCGAGATCAAAACTTAACCCCCACATGCTTCCAATTGAAATTCCACTCCAACTCTGCAGCCACCAAACGCATCCTGAAAAGAACATAGCCAAGCTCCCAGCCAATCAGTTCAAACCCCCACTGGCAGTTAAAAGGAAAAAACAGCTTAGACCACACATTGCTCCTAGTAGCAGAAGCCAAAAGCACCAGCCTGACGATGATGAATGAGATTTCATCGAAACGTTGCCAAGACACTTCAAATTCTACGTGGGAGAAAACCCGAAGAACCAAAGACCTGCATACAGACACCCGCGAAAACCTCAGAAAACAAATATCATACCTCTACGGGGAGGAAATCCACCATCTGACCAGGACCTATGAAAAACTTGAAGTCCAAAGAGCTTCCATTTTATGTGACCTTGCATTCCTACGCAACTGCCGAGATCAAAACTTAACCCCCACATGCTTCCAATTGAAATTCCACTCCAACTCTGCAGCCACCAAACGCATCCTGAAAAGAACATAGCCAAGCTCCCAGCCAATCAGTTCAAACCCCCACTGGCAGTTAAAAGGAAAAAACAGCTTAGACCACACATTGCTCCTAGTAGCAGAAGCCAAAAGCACCAGCCTGACGATGATGAATGAGATTTCATCGAAACGTTGCCAAGACACTTCAAATTCTACGTGGGAGAAAACCCGAAGAACCAAAGACCTGCATACAGACACCCGCGAAAACCTCAGAAAACAAATATCATACCTCTACGGGGAGGAAATCCACCATCTGACCAGGACCTATGAAAAACTTGAAGTCCAAAGAGCTTCCATTTTATGTGACCTTGCATTCCTACGCAACTGCCGAGATCAAAACTTAACCCCCACATGCTTCCAATTGAAATTCCACTCCAACTCTGCAGCCACCAAACGCATCCTGAAAAGAACATAGCCAAGCTCCCAGCCAATCAGTTCAAACCCCCACTGGCAGTTAAAAGGAAAAAACAGCTTAGACCACACATTGCTCCTAGTAGCAGAAGCCAAAAGCACCAGCCTGACGATGATGAATGAGATTTCATCGAAACGTTGCCAAGACACTTCAAATTCTACGTGGGAGAAAACCCGAAGAACCAAAGACCTGCATACAGACACCCGCGAAAACCTCAGAAAACAAATATCATACCTCTACGGGGAGGAAATCCACCATCTGACCAGGACCTATGAAAAACTTGAAGTCCAAAGAGCTTCCATTTTATGTGACCTTGCATTCCTACGCAACTGCCGAGATCAAAACTTAACCCCCACATGCTTCCAATTGAAATTCCACTCCAACTCTGCAGCCACCAAACGCATCCTGAAAAGAACATAGCCAAGCTCCCAGCCAATCAGTTCAAACCCCCACTGGCAGTTAAAAGGAAAAAACAGCTTAGACCACACATTGCTCCTAGTAGCAGAAGCCAAAAGCACCAGCCTGACGATGATGAATGAGATTTCATCGAAACGTTGCCAAGACACTTCAAATTCTACGTGGGAGAAAACCCGAAGAACCAAAGACCTGCATACAGACACCCGCGAAAACCTCAGAAAACAAATATCATACCTCTACGGGGAGGAAATCCACCATCTGACCAGGACCTATGAAAAACTTGAAGTCCAAAGAGCTTCCATTTTATGTGACCTTGCATTCCTACGCAACTGCCGAGATCAAAACTTAACCCCCACATGCTTCCAATTGAAATTCCACTCCAACTCTGCAGCCACCAAACGCATCCTGAAAAGAACATAGCCAAGCTCCCAGCCAATCAGTTCAAACCCCCACTGGCAGTTAAAAGGAAAAAACAGCTTAGACCACACATTGCTCCTAGTAGCAGAAGCCAAAAGCACCAGCCTGACGATGATGAATGAGATTTCATCGAAACGTTGCCAAGACACTTCAAATTCTACGTGGGAGAAAACCCGAAGAACCAAAGACCTGCATACAGACACCCGCGAAAACCTCAGAAAACAAATATCATACCTCTACGGGGAGGAAATCCACCATCTGACCAGGACCTATGAAAAACTTGAAGTCCAAAGAGCTTCCATTTTATGTGACCTTGCATTCCTACGCAACTGCCGAGATCAAAACTTAACCCCCACATGCTTCCAATTGAAATTCCACTCCAACTCTGCAGCCACCAAACGCATCCTGAAAAGAACATAGCCAAGCTCCCAGCCAATCAGTTCAAACCCCCACTGGCAGTTAAAAGGAAAAAACAGCTTAGACCACACATTGCTCCTAGTAGCAGAAGCCAAAAGCACCAGCCTGACGATGATGAATGAGATTTCATCGAAACGTTGCCAAGACACTTCAAATTCTACGTGGGAGAAAACCCGAAGAACCAAAGACCTGCATACAGACACCCGCGAAAACCTCAGAAAACAAATATCATACCTCTACGGGGAGGAAATCCACCATCTGACCAGGACCTATGAAAAACTTGAAGTCCAAAGAGCTTCCATTTTATGTGACCTTGCATTCCTACGCAACTGCCGAGATCAAAACTTAACCCCCACATGCTTCCAATTGAAATTCCACTCCAACTCTGCAGCCACCAAACGCATCCTGAAAAGAACATAGCCAAGCTCCCAGCCAATCAGTTCAAACCCCCACTGGCAGTTAAAAGGAAAAAACAGCTTAGACCACACATTGCTCCTAGTAGCAGAAGCCAAAAGCACCAGCCTGACGATGATGAATGAGATTTCATCGAAACGTTGCCAAGACACTTCAAATTCTACGTGGGAGAAAACCCGAAGAACCAAAGACCTGCATATATATATATATATATATATATATATATATATATATATATATATATATCTAAACATATATATATATATATATATATATATATATATATATATATATATATATATATATATATATATATATATATATATATATATATATATATATATATCTAAACATATATATATACATATATATATAAACATATATATATACATATACATATACATATACATATACATATACATATATATATATATATATATAAATTGTTGACAAAGAAATAAGGGATTTCTGAGATAGCTATTTCGAGTTATTTAACTCTCTTCAGTCAGAACTCACCCTTCCGGGATTCAACCAGGTTGAAGGGAAGGGTGAGTTCTGACTGAAGAGAGTTAAATCCCTTATTTCTTTGTCAACAATTTTAATATATATATATATATATATATATATATATATATATATATATATATATATATATATATATATATATATATATATATATATATATTGTTTAAAATTGTTGACAAAGAAATAAGGGATTTCTGATATAGCTATTTCGAGTTTCTTAACTCTCTTCAGTCGAAATAGCTATATCAGAAATCCCTTATTTCTTTGTCAACAATTTTAAACAACATATATATATTTGTGCTTGCAAGATGGCTCTGGGTTGAGCTGAAACAAGCAATAGGAAAGAATGATTCCTTCCTCCCATATTTGGGTTTACAGGGTGCAATCTAAAAAATAAACACTTGACATATATATATATATATATATATATATGTAGGTCTTTGGTTCTTCGGGTTTTCTCCCGCGTAGAATTTGAAGTGTCTTGGCAACGTTTCGATGAAATCTCATTCATCATCTTCAGGCTGGTGCTTTTGGCTTCTGCTTCTAGGAGCAATGTGTGGTCTAAGCTGTTTTTTCCTTTTAACTGCCAGTGGGGGTTTGAACTGATTGGCTGGGAGCTTGGCTATGTTCTGATTGGTTAGGGGCTTGGCTGTGCTCTGATTGGCTGGGGGGTTGGCTGTGTTCTGATTGGCTGGGGGAGTGTTCTGTTTGGGTGGGGGCTTTGTTGTGCTGGAGAGGTTCAAAGTGGCCAATGTTGCAGCTCTGGTCTGGCTCCTGGTCTGTGGTCTTGCCTCATCATTGGTGTGGGTTTGGGTTTGCTTTTTGCGTGGATGTGTGGAGGTGGCATCCTGTGTGTTTCTGGTGTCAATCTTTGAGTTAGGAATATGTTTGTCAATAAGGGCGGGTTTCCAAATGGCTGGTAGGCGGGAGGTATCATCTCGTTTGTTCATGCTGTGGGGGCGTTTTTCTATCTCGATGGCTTCTCTGATTATTCTGTTATTAAAATGTTCAGTTTTGGCAATTGTTCTGGTCTTTTTGAAATCAATTTCATGTCCTGTGGCTTTAAGGTGTTGGACCAGGGAAGAAGTTGGTTCCTCTCTTTTGACTGAGTTTTTGTGTTCTTCAATGCGTGCATTTATCCTTCTGTTGGTTTGTCCAATGTATGTAGTGGGGCAAGCAGTACATGGGATTTCATATACTCCTTGATTTTCTAACTCAATTTTGTCTTTAGGGTTTCTTAGGATGGTGGATATTTTTCTGTTTGTGCAGAATGCTGTTTTGACGTTATATTTGTGCAGGACTTTGCTGATCTTGTCTGTGGTGCCTTTTATGTATGGGAGGAGGGCTTTGCCGTTTTCTTGTTCTCTGTCATGGATTTTAGTGGGAGTTTCTTTTTGGATTAAGTTGGAAATCTTATTTCTTGGGAATCCGTTGGATGTTAGTACATTAGTGAGAGTGTGTAGTTCGGTTTTTAGGTGTTGTTCGTCAGCTCGGCATTTGGTTCTGGAGATGAGTGTCTTGGCTACGGAGTTGATCTGTGCTGGGTGGTGGTGTGAGCGTGCGTGCAGATAGCGGTTTGTGTGTGTTTTCTTCTGGTAGATGGTGTGTCCTAGGGAGCCATTGGATTTCTTGTAGACTAAGACATCCAGGAAGGGAAGTTGGTTATTAGCTTCTGTTTCCATGGTGAACTGTATTTTGGGGTGTAGGCTGTTGAGGTGTGTAAGGAAGTTGTCCAGTTTTCCTTTCCCATGTGGCCAGATTACGAAGGTGTCATCTACGTATCTGAGCCAGAGTTTGGGTTTGTGATCAGATTTTTCTAGAGCTTGGGTTTCAAAGTGTTCCATGTAGAGGTTTGCAATGACAGGTGAGAGAGGTGATCCCATGGGTGCTCCTTCTATTTGTTTGTATTTTTGTCCGTTATAGATGAAGTATGTGTTGGATAGACAGTGGTTGGTCAGATCTAGGATGTGTTTGGGGGGGGGTTATATTTGTTTTGGATAGCTGTTAAGGCTTCTTTGATTGGCACTTGGGTGAAGAGGGATATGACATCGAAGCTCACGAGTAGGTCGCTGGGCTGTAAGTTTTGTTTCTTTATGATCTCTATGAACTGGAATGAGTTGGTTACTTGTGAGGTGATGGATTCTGCATAGGGCTGTAGTTGTTTGGCGAGAAATTTGGCTAGATTTTGTAGAGGTGAGCCTATGGAGCTGACTATGGGTCTAAGTGGGGTTCCTTCTTTGTGTATCTTGGGGAGACCATAGAGCTTAGGGCATCTGGATGATTTCTCTCTTGGAATGATTCTTTGTTGGATCTCTTCGCTGATGGATCTCTTCCCAAAAGAATGATTTCTTCCTCCCATATTTGGGTTTACAGGGTGCTATCTAAAAAAAAAGAAACACTATATACACATCTTCCCTCCCTGATTACTGAGAAAGCGGGAGAGACCCTGTGGCTTAGAGGTTTAAGCATCTGCCTAGTGTGCAGACTTCCCAGGTTCGAATCCCGGAAGGGTGAGTTCTGACTGAAGAGAGTTAAATAACTCGAAATAGCTATCTCAGAAATCCCTTATTTCTTTGTCAACAATTTTAAAAACATATATATATATTTGTGCTTGCAGATGGCTCTGGGTTGAGCTGAAACAGGCAAAGGAAAGAATGATTTCTTCCTCCCATATTTGGGTTTACAGGGTGCTATCTAAAAAAAAGGAAACACTATATACACATCTTCCCTCCCTGATTACTGACAAAGCGGGAGAGACCCTGTGGCTTAGAGGTTTAAGCATCTGCCTAGTGTGCAGACTGCCCAGGTTCGAATCCCGGAAGGGTGAGTTCTGACTGAAGAGAGTTAAATAACTCGAAATAGCTATCTCAGAAATCCCTTATTTCTTTGTCAACAATTTTAAAAACATATATATATATGTTAAAAGGAAAAAGGAAAAAACAGCTTAGACCACACATTGCTCCTAGAAGCAGAAGCCAAAAGCACCAGCCTGAAGATGATGAATTAGATTTCATCGAAACGTTGCCAAGACACTTCAAATTCTACGCGGGAGAAAACCCGCAGTTAAAAGGAAAAAACAGCTTAGACCACACATTGCTCCTAGAAGCAGAAGCCAAAAGCACCAGCCTGAAGATGATGAATTAGATTTCATCGAAACGTTGCCAAGACACTTCAAATTCTACGCGGGAGAAAACCCGAAGAACCAAAGACCTACATATATATATATATATATATATGTGTGTGTGTGTGTGTGTGTGTGTGTGTGTGTGTGTGTGTGTGTGTGTGTGTGTGTGTGTGTCAAGTGGTTATTTTTTAGATTGCACCCTGTAAACCCAAATATGGGAGGAAGAAATCATTCTTTCCTTTGCTTGTTTCAGCTCAACCCAGAGCATGCAGACTGCCCAGGTTCGAATCCCGGAAAGGGTGAGTTCTGACTGAAGAGAGTTAAATAACTCGAAATAGCTATCTCAGAAATCCCTTATTTCTTTGTTAACAATTTTAAAAACATATATATATTTGTGGTTGCAGATGGCTCTGGGTTGAGCTGAAACAAGCAAAGGAAAGAATGATTTCTTCCTCCCATATTTGGGTTTACAGGGTGCAATCTAAAAAATAACCACTTGACACACATATTCACTCCCTGACTACTAACAAAGTGGGAGAGAGCCTGTGGCTTGAGGCTAAAGTTTCTGTCTAGCATGCAGACTGCCCAGGTTCGAATCCCGGAAAGGGTGAGTTCTGACTGAAGAGAGTTAAATAACTCGAAATAGCTATCTCAGAAATCCCTTATTTCTTTGTTAACAATTTTAAAAACATATATATATTTGTGCTTGCAGATGGCTCTGGGTTGAGCTGAAACAAGCAAAGGAAAGAATGATTTCTTCCTCCCATATTTGGGTTTACAGGGTGCAATCTAAAAAATAACCACTTGACACACATATTCACTCCCTGACTACTAACAAAGCGGGAGAGAGCCTGTGGCTTGAGGCTAAAGTTTCTGCCTAGCATGCAGACTGCCCAGGTTCGAATCCCGGAAAGGGTGAGTTCTGACTGAAGAGAGTTAAATAACTCGAAATAGCTATCTCAGAAATCCCTTATTTCTTTGTTAACAATTTTAAACACACACACACACACACACACACACACACACACACACACACACACACACACACACACATATATATATATATATATATATATATATAGTTTAAAATTGTTGACAAAGAAATAAGGGAATTTCTGATATAGCTATTTCGAGTTTCTTAACTCTCTTCAGTCAGACTCACCCTTCTGGGATTCGAACCTGGGCAGTCTGCATGCTAAGCAGATGCTTTAACCTATTGAGCCACAAGTTCTCTCCCGCTTTGTCAGTAGTCAGGGAGTAAGGATATGTGTCAAGTGTTTATTTTTTAGATTGCACCCTGTAAACCCAAATATGGGAGGAAGGAATCATTCTTTCCTTTTGCTTGTTTCAGCTCAACCCAGAGCCATCCAGCAAGCACAAATATATATATGTTGTTTAAAATTGTTGACAAAGAAATAAGGGAATTTCTGATATAGCTATTTCGAGTTTCTTAACTCTCTTCAGTCAGACTCACCCTTCTGGGATTCGAACCTGGGCAGTCTGCATGCTAAGCAGATGCTTTAACCTATTGAGCCACAAGTTCTCTCCCGCTTTGTCAGTAGTCAGGGAGTAAGGATATGTGTCAAGTGTTTATTTTTTAGATTGCACCCTGTAAACCCAAATATGGGAGGAAGGAATCATTCTTTCCTTTTGCTTGTTTCAGCTCAACCCAGAGCCATCCAGCAAGCACAAATATATATATATGTTGTTTAAAATTGTTGACAAAGAAATAAGGGAATTTCTGATATAGCTATTTCGAGTTTCTTAACTCTCTTCAGTCAGACTCACCCTTCTGGGATTCGAACCTGGGCAGTCTGCATGCTAAGCAGATGCTTTAACCTATTGAGCCACAAGTTCTCTCCCGCTTTGTCAGTAGTCAGGGAGTAAGGATATGTGTCAAGTGTTTATTTTTTAGATTGCACCCTGTAAACCCAAATATGGGAGGAAGGAATCATTCTTTCCTTTTGCTTGTTTCAGCTCAACCCAGAGCCATCCAGCAAGCACAAATATATATATGTTGTTTAAAATTGTTGACAAAGAAATAAGGGAATTTCTGATATAGCTATTTCGAGTTTCTTAACTCTCTTCAGTCAGACTCACCCTTCTGGGATTCGAACCTGGGCAGTCTGCATGCTAAGCAGATGCTTTAACCTATTGAGCCACAAGTTCTCTCCCGCTTTGTCAGTAGTCAGGGAGTAAGGATATGTGTCAAGTGTTTATTTTTTAGATTGCACCCTGTAAACCCAAATATGGGAGGAAGGAATCATTCATATATATAGGGTTGAGCTGAAACAGGTAAAAGAAAGAAAGATTTCTTTCTCCCATATTTGGGTTTACAGGGTGCAATTTAAAAAAAGAAACACTCGATATACATCTCTTCCCTCCCTGACTACTAACAAAGTGAGACAGAGCCTGTGGCCTAGAGGTTAATACAACTGCCTAACATGCAGACTGCCCAGGTTCGAATCTCAGAAGGGTAAGTTCTGGCTGAAGATAGTTAAGAAACTCGAAATAGCTATACCAGTTCTCCCTTATTCTTTGTTAGCAATTTATAATAAACACACACACACACACACACACACACACACAGATATATATATATCTTAGGATGGTGGATATCACAGTCACACATGAAACAAACAGTGCATAACATCTCAGATAGGATCCTCACCAAAGCCGAAACCAATGTCCTTTCCAAAGGATTCAACTTTGCAGTCGCTCCCAAACACATCCCCACTGAAACCATTATATGTGGAGTTGAAACCAGTCTGACCAAAATCAACCCCGACGATGCTAACAGAATCAGACTTGAAATCACCAAGCCCCTAACCAATCAGAACACACCTCCACCCAATCAGAACACAGCTGAGCTCCCAGCCAATCAGTTCAAACCCCCACTGGCAGTTAAAATGAAGAAACAGCTAAAATCTCACATTGCTCCAAGAAGCAGAAGCCGAAAGCACCAGCCTGAAGATGACGAATGAGACTTCGTCGAAACGTCGCCAAGACACTTCAAATTCTACGTGGGAGAAACCCGAAGAACCAAAGACCTATGTCTCTGGTAATTCGGGTTTTCTCCCGTGTAAAATTTGAAGTGTCTTGGTGACGTTCCAATGAAGTCCCATTCGTCATCTTCAGGCTGGTGCACACACACACACACACATATATATACTCAACTATTCAGGATGTTCCGAAACAGCCAAACAATCCACAAACAATAACTCCAACACAGCCAACCAATCCACCTACAGCAACTAAGCCAGCACTCCAAACACCCCCACCAATATTTATAGAGAGACAGCAGCTCCGATCACACTTTGCTCGCACAAGCATGAAGCTGAAGACCCCAGCCTGAAGATGATGAGTGGGACCTCATCGAAATGTCACCAGGATGCTCTCAATCTTACACGGGAAAAGACCCGAATACAGCAAGACCTGCATACCTATACCCGTGAAAATCTATGAAAACAAATATATATATATATATATGGCATGGGACTTCAATTGCCCAGTCATTCTCCTGTCCCTTCGATACTGCTGCTAGGAAGTGATCACCTTTGACTTAAGGAGGACAAGTTCAAAGTTAATTTAACATGTCTGAAATATTCCACTCAATTATCTTTCAAGTTCCCCTGATTTCTTTTTTTTTTTGTGCCCAAGCAGGATTAGAATTTTGATTAACTGTCTTTTGATTAATTGTTGGGGGTTATTACTCCCTATCAAGTTGAAGCATGGCTTGCTTTTCCTGAATAGCACACAAATAACTCTCCATCCATAGCAGATGTCCTAAAACCATTGGTGGGATTCAGCCAGTTCGCACCATTTTGGCAGGACCGGCAGCTAATTTTTTTGTTGCCCAAGCCCAGAATGGACTTCTGGAAGCAGCATCCACACAGAGAACCGGTTGTTCACATATTTGAATCCCACCACTGCCTAAAACCCCTCATATCTGGCATGTCACCAAGTTCTGAGGATAGGAGTGTTTGCACATGTGATAAAGTTAAAGATCCTGAAAACACTACAGCATAGTGCTGTTTTATAGACAGTTCAGTGGGATTAGATAACGGGGATATTCATTTTATTCCATTTATCCTCTGAAGCACAGTCTGAATTCTTTCAGGAAATACACACTCTCCAAAGTAATTTCTGGATAAGAGCTCTTGTTCGGTGTCTTGTGTGAAACTAATAACAACACAAAATTGCATCGTTCTTTTTTTATGTTTGCTGCTTGAAAGACTGTTGGAAAGCTTCAATAGCATTTTTTTTTAAAGTAGTAATACAGTGCATCTGTACCAAGACAATGCCTTTGAGCCTGGTATAGTAGTAATTAGGCTATGTCACAAGAAACAGTTTAACTTGCAGCTTTTCTGTGTCAATCGATCCCATACTTTTTTAATGTTCTGCCCGCACACACAAACACACACACACACATGCACAGCCACACCAAGAGACATTAGTCAAGATGTATAAAGCCTTAGTGAGACCACACTTAGAATTCTGCATCCAGTTTTGGTCACCATGATATAAAAAAGAGGAGGGACTCTAGAAAGACTTCAAAGATGATTCTGGAGAATGGTTGCAGGAATTGGTTATAGTGAAAAGAAGGACTAGGCATGACATTAAAGCAGTGTTCCAATATCTGAGGGGTTGCCACAAAGAAAAGGGAGTCAAACTATTTTCCAAAGTACCTGAAGGCAAGTCAAGAAACAATGGATGGGAGCTAATCAGTCAGGGAAGCAACCTAGAATTAAGGACAAATTTTCTAACAATGCGAATAATTAACCAGTGGAATGGCTTGCCTTCAGAAATTGTGGGTGCTTCATTATTGGAGTCTTTTAAGAAGATAAGATAAGATAAGATAAGATAAGATAAGATAAGATAAGATAAGATAAGATAAGATAAGATAAGATAAGATAAGATAAGATAAGATAAGATAAGATGATAAGATAAGATGGCAAGATAAGATAAGATAAGATAAGATAAGATAAGATAAGATAAGATAAGATAAGATAAGATAAGATAAGATAAGATAAGATAAGATAACCTTTATTGTCATTTTTTTTACTGTGGGCACAACGGCAAGTATATATCTATCGATTAATGGAAGATATATATTAAATAGACTAAGAATGTACTTGTTGAAGGGATGGTATATTGACATGAAAAATATTAATTTTAATAAGAAGACTTGTTTGTTTGATGTCCAATGGATTGATCTGAAAAGATAGTTAAACTTGGACACACGGAGTGAAGAAGGTCTGCAAATTTAAAATGATTGTATTAAGTTGAATGGCTTTAACTTGAACTTTTTCATTGTTTACATGTACAAATGGATATAAATAAAAAAATAATAAAAAAATTATTAATAAATTATTTAATAAAAAAAATTATTAAAAAAAATGAAATTTAGTTGCCTGCTCTCAAAGTGAAACATACATGACATACACCTAAACATACTATGTACAACATATGTATAGACCCACACCCCTACATATATATAGCAAATAAATATTAAATACTGTCCATGAATATATAACGGAAGGAGGAAGCTTGAGAGTTCACAAGGTTAATGCTGTATGGAATGAAACTATGGCTGAATGTGGATGTTCTGCTTTGGATACCACAAAGCCCCCCCCCCAGAAGGGAATAAGGAAAACAAGAGATTGGACAGCCACATGTCTGGAAGAGTATAGGATTTCCTGCTTGAGTAGGGAATTGGACTAGAAGACCACCAATATCCCTTCTAACACTGTTATTCTGTTAATGCTGGTGACTTGCCAGCACATCTGCATCTTCTTTTGCACCAACATTTCCTATTGGTACACTATATTTTTTATACATGTGACTCTAATGGAACAAAATATTTCTGATGGGTATAATGTTTTGTGCATGTCATCCTGCGTCTGCTGTAAATATTGGGATTCATGCCACCCTGAACCTATTTTTACACAGTGTAGCCTGGGTGGTATTTTCATTTGCACTGTCCCCCATGAGGAGGGGACTGTGTGACTGGTTCCATCCCATTTGGGACTGGTCAGATGTTACTAGTCCTGTGTTATTCTAAGGGACTCAAACCTTCTACTGGGAAATGAACTTTGCCCTTTGATGACTATTTACATTACTGTTAGCAGCTGCCAGGACCTGATGCTCAGTAGTTCCAGGAACAAAGACACTCTTTATTGTACATTTGTACAAACTATACATTTCCCATCCCTGATCAAATCTCTAACCTGGCCCATCCTTGTTTATATTTTCAAGATTTTCCAAGATCACGTTTAATTTCAATGCTGTGAAGCTTTCATTCCTGTATTCTCTGGGAAACTGCCAAGAGGTAAAAAAAATCATCCCGCCGAAAAATTGGGCCTGTTTGTCTTAACAAAATATGTCTTTCAAGAAAGCACCCAATAATTAATCGAGCTCCAATCAAAAATCTGTTTTGTTTTTGTTCTTCAGAGTGAAGGAAGAGAGCTGACCTGTAATTGTACCTAAAGAGGAGATATACTTTTTATTCCAATTCAAGTTGTGCTGTTGACAAAGCAAAAGAATAAGCCGACTTCAAATGAATTTAAGCATAAGCCTTTTCTTTCATGCGGGTCTATAGAGCCCTTCATTTTGTCAATAGTGTATAGAACCTGGCCTGATGTATGACACTGTTCAAATCAAAAATAAAGGGAAGAAATGTATAAAAGGTAGGACTCTCAGGAATTGCTGCCAAATGCGAACAACACGTCAGTGTTGAATGCGAAGGGAGTAAGCTTTGCAGCCTGCATGGTGAATTATGGTAGCGACTAGAGACAACCTCTAAAAGCAGATTAAAAATTCATAGTAAACAAAATCAAATTTTCTTTTGTGACTGATATGCCTCACCTGGAAATAACTATAGAAAGCCAAGAAAGAAAAAAAATATGCATTGTTTTTTAAACTGAGGTGACTTTACTAAAAGGAAGCTAATCATTAATATCCTAATGACCGGTGTTTTTTTGACAATTCCAATTTTCACAAGTAGTTAGAAAGAGCTGCCCTGTTTGATTATCGATCCCAATGTTGTAAATTTAGTTTTTTAAAAAAAGTGTACACCCTGGGTTTATGCAAATAAAACTGTAGCTTTTAAAAGTCAAACTGTAGAAGGAAGGAAGGAAGGAAGGAAGGAAGGTTCATGGCCCCAAAAGGTATTTAAACGGGGTCCGTCAGGAAGAAAAGATTGATAGTATGCTTTAGAGTATGCTTGAAACATTTATGGACTATCATGAATGCTGCTGAATATATCTAAACTTGTTTTCTTCATCTTTCCTAGCAAAATATGAAATTATGAAGTTACATAATATTATATTTCATAATACTTGTGTTTATCATAAAATTCTAGTCATGTACTCTTGGGAAAATATTATACAAGTTTTTAATTTACATTGATGGCAATATTACTTGAAGAACTGAGGCACTTAACAAAGCACAAGAAACGTGGGATAAGCGCTGTCTCCAAAATTAAATTATTTTTTAAGACATATGTATACTCATTCATTGTAGACTTCAGGAGTAATGAATTTCGGATTGTGATCCAACCATAAATCCTTTTATTTCCATACATTACGGTTAGGATTTTGAATTGCTTATGACATCTTTATTCTTCCTGTATCTTTTCTTCCTCTGTATATTTCTTGTATTTTGATTTGAAAAAGTTATCACAAAATCAGGGACAGCCTCAGGGATGAGAAGGTTGGCCACTGATGGTTTATATAATGTACATCTCTGTATGCTGCAAAAAATTACAACATTAGGCTCTTCTCCAGTGAATCCTACCTAATGAGAAGGAAGAAGAGCCTAATGCTGGGAAAGATTGACGGCAATAGAAAAAGGGAGCGACAGAGAAGGAGGTGGCTGGACGAAGTCACTGAAGCAGTAGGTGTGAGCTTAAATGGACTCCAGAAGATGGTAGAGGACAGGAAGACCTGGAGGAACATTGTCTGTGGGGTCGCGGTGGATTGGACATGACTTTGCAACTAACAACAAAAAAATCAGAGGATTCTACACAATGCTAAAAATAATGCGAGGAAAGGAGAAAATATATTTCACCTGAAAAAAGGGGAGACTTTGAGCATGATGCTCAATGAAAATATGAGTATATTTTGCCACCCATGGAACTGTCTTTAACTAGTGCTCAGGTCCAGAGGCCACAAGCCAAAAAATCCCAAATAATGAAAACAATCTGTATAAGCAATCCAAAGGAGAAATACGAGCAGAAAAAGCCCATGCAGATGTACAAGCCAAGCAATACGGAAGATATCCTACAAGGACAGGATGATCCCCTTCTTAAAAAGAAAAAGCTTCCAAGACTGGGCCATACTATCTATTTGCAACAGAGGACTGTAAGGTCAAGATTTCTCTTGTAGATTCATAAGCTGTTAGTGGGTGTGACAACAACAACTTTAGTATGTAGCAAAAGCATTATATGGAGCTTATATACCACCCCATAGCACTTTACAGCACTCTCTGCAGCAGTTTACAACAGAGAGCACTATTTGCATATTGCCCTCAGAAATTTGGGTCCTCATTTATCGACCTCGGAAGGATGGAAGGCTGAGTCAACCTTGAGCCCTTGCAGGATTGAACTCCAGGCTGTTGACAGATTTACCCTGCAATACTGCACATTAACCACTGCGCCACCAGGGCTCCTTATATATGTATTACGTATGTATGTGTGTATGAATGTACATGGTGTATGTATGTACACATGTATGTGTTGCATCTGAATCAAACAATTTATTTCAAGTGTTTTATTGCCTGCTTTAGATTATGAAACATTATACTGGCAGTCATACCCAGAATAAGCACCTGCACTAAAGCAAAAGTAGCAAGATATACCTTGATTGACACTGGTCGGTATAGCCTTCTTGATCATTTTACTCTCATGGAAAAGTAAATGGTTAGAGAATCTCTCTGTGTAAGCCCAGGTACATAAACACTCCATAAAAAATAATAATGCTTACTTCCAGAGTTGCATATTTCAGAAAGAAACTAATACACCTAGTCTAAGAGAGTTAGGAAATGGATAATATCATTAAACAGATGAATCATTTTACGGTTTCTCGAATACAAGCAGATTTATACAGGTTTATGCTTTCATATTTTAAATTCTGAAAGATTATTTTTAATCCACTTTTCCTTTTTTAAAAAAGCAAGTCTTTCATCTCCCTTTATGTTTTCTGACTTCTCGGCAAGTATTTATGAAATGTATCTTTCTTGTTATTCTTTTTTTTCCCCGTCTGATTTTGTTAGGGACCATTTTAAAGCTGTTATGCTGCAGGGATGTCAGTGATTAAATTATAGATCACATGCAACTGTTTTATTCAGCATATCAAAAAGATGTCAATTTAGAATGGTGCAGCAAATTTTAACCATCTGCCTTAGTTATATTTGCCACATAAGTAGTGATTTATCACTTATATTAGCTTAATCATTCCAACTGGCAATTCCATAAGAACCTAAATTTAAGCAACTCCAAGGGGAAAAGCAATTGCTTAGTGATGGAATAGATGTAACATATGCCAAAGGTTCTCACTTCATGGTATAATGCAATAAAAACAACAAAATAACAAAGCAATAGGATTGTGGAAGGACAAAAAGAAACAAGACTAATAATGTAGATAGATCATTATTTATTAATGTGGTTCGTTTGAGTGTCACTAAGCAGGCTGTAAACCTTGTTGGTGGCATGCAAGCCATGATTTGTCTTAATGGAATGTATGAATAATGATTGATGCATAAGCATTGCTTGATCCAATCAATCTGATCAATTTATAGCAACATTTAATCTTCATCTTAAATAAATACGATAATGCTATTTTTTAAACGGCTGGTCTTGCTAGCTTATTTTAGGACTTTGTTCCTTACAGAAAAACAAATTATACAATGGAGTCTCCAGGATTTTTTCTCTAGGACCCTAAACCCTAAATATTTAGACTTGTTAATGTGGACTAGACTCTTCATTATCATAAACTGGATGAGAGGAAGCAAATATTACTGACATGTATTTCTCAGAATCCCTGACAATTGGCCATTTGAACAAATATAGTTTATTGAGATAAGAAAGATGATAGGCTTACCACTCTTATCAGAGGTATTTCCAATATAAAAACATATAGTGTCACCAACTGTTTCAAAATGCCTGATATTGTTCCATTCTTAAAGCTAACAGAACTGAATCTGTCAGTATCTAGATAGGAAATGGTTTGAAATATTGCACACAGCCTCTCAGCGTCCCAGTGATGTATATTTTCTGTCAAGGCATAATGTTTTCACATTTGGAGCAAGTAAAAACAGGATTTGATGGTGGATTATGTCCGTTATTGAAATGTGCCTATTTCTAGAGCAGCGGTTCTCAACCTATGGGTCGCGACCCCATTTGGGGTCGAACGACTGTTTCGCGGGGGCCGCTGGACACCACGGTCCACCATTTTTTTGCCCGTCGCGCGCGCCGCGCATGCGCGGTTCGGCCTGTTGCGCGTGCCGCGCATGCGCGGATCGGCCTATTGCGCATGCGCCATGCATGCGCGGATCGGCCCGTCGTGCATGTGCGGATCGGCCCGTCGCGTGCGTGCCACGCATGCGCGGATCAGCCCGTCACGCTGCGCATGCGAGGTTCGGGCCGTCGCGTGCGCCACGCATGCACGGATTGGCCCGTCGTGCGTGGATGCGTGGATCGGCCTGTCGCGCCGTGCGTGCACGCCGCGGGTCGGGGTCACGCCACAAGTGGGCGGCGCAAGTGGGGTCTCAACCTGAAAAAGGTTGAGAACCGCTGTTCTAGAGGATTAAGAAAATAGGGAAACTGTTTTCAAACTGAAAGAAGCCTTACATTCTGTTCAAGTCTGTTTTCAACAAACAAGAATATTCCCCATTTAAAAGAGGAAAACTAGGGCACAGTGACAAGAGAAAAAAACAGTCCTTAAAAAAGATTTTGGAAAAGAATTCAAGGGCCACACATTTATTTCTGTTTCTAAATAAATATGGATTTCTGGACTAAGAAACCGGAAAACAGTGTGCCATGGAAGACACTTTCATTGACACCAGGAGTATAATAGCTAAACATATCTGCTGAGGCAATTATTCCTGGTATTTATTTAGTTTAGAGATGATCAATAACACATAAGGAAGATGGAAATTAAAACAAGGGCCTTGAGCAGTTTTGAATTCCAGAATTTGGTTTCATGGTCAGGAAATTCTACTCACGTTTTGAAAAACTTCTAATTTCAGGACAGTCTTTTTCAATCAAGTGCCTTTCTGCAGTATTAAAACCAGAATTTACTCATTTCGCTTACAAATAAACTACACAGTATATTAAATGTATATCACACATAACTTGATATAAAAGAGGTTGTCATCTTCTGTTCAATTTGTAGTCTTTTGTAGAGCATCAGAATAAACTTGATGGATGCCAACCAACAAAACAAGAGACTTTCAGTTTTTAAAAGCTGTGTTCAGATCTGACAAACTTAAATCCCTTCTCTATTGGCTAGATGACAAAAGGGTGAGATGGATTCTTAGATGTTCTTCAAAATGAATCTCGATAGAGCAATAGAAGATGAGGGTTAGATTTCTCTTCCTTTTAGCTCTCTTTTGTAAGCAATGCTAGATGTTTGGTGGATTACCTTGGCTCACAGATCTTGTCAGGATCATTTATCAAAGGCTGATAGTTACCCATATGATCAAGATGTTCTTTACCACAACTCTTCCATGACCATAAAGAGTGTGAGAATTTAATCAGAAAAAAAAATGTTTTCAAGAATTCTCTATCCTTTCATAACTTGGCTGGGCTTGTATTGCACCTTGATATATCTTTCACATGCATATTTATTAGGTATCCTGTCCAGTGCAACTTTTTAACCCTCATTATCTGTCAGTTAATATACCCTATAACAGGGTGCAGACATAACACTTGTTTGTAGCTCATTAAAGCAGCAGTGTCATTTCTTGTCAACTGCAGTTGCCAAGAGAAAAGGGACATGTGTTTTAAGGAATTCCAGATAAGATCTATATATCTGCAGTCCTGAATGGTATAAACTGAATGGATTATAATTTTGGAATTGAATCCAAAGCACTGACTGGCTTCAATGTTAAAGCAACAAGGATTTTCCTCCCAGTTCATTGCTTGTAAAGTTAGTGTTTCACACTGACAGTATGGATTTTATTTAAATAATTGGGATGAAATAACAGAATAACATAGGTGAAAGGGACCTTGGAGATCTTCTCGTCCAACTCTACACCACAAGAAACTCTACACCATTTCAGACAAATGGTTGTCTGATTTCTTCTTAAAAACCTCCAGTGCTGGAGCACTCACAACTTCTGGAGGCAAGTTGTTCCGTTTATACGTTGTTCCAGCTGTAAGGAAATTTTTTCCTGAGTTCTAGGTTGGTTCTCTCCTTGATTAAATTTCATTGCTTCTTGTCCTGCCATTCTTATTTTTGGCAGCCCCTTAAATATTGTTACACTGCTATTACAGTATATCAGCCCAGTCCTTCTTTTCATCAAACTGGATATACTCAATTCCTTCAACTTTTCTTTGTATGTATGGAGAAATGGATCTGTCTTATAGAGAAGAATCAAATTATATATCCTGCAATTTCCCCACCCACATTTTTAGATCTGTTAGCAAAAGTTTCAGCACAAATATTCAACTGGGTAGAAATGGACTTCCATTTCTTTGAAAGTGAGATAAGAATGGAAACATGCATTTCTATTCCTAATTGCCTACCACAGCTCAAAGGTTATTAAAGAATAAGCTCCCCACTTTATCTGGAGATGTTGACATAAAATGTAATATAGGTTATCACCATCACAAGCAAATACAGCTGGTCTATAAAGCACTTTTCTTTTTAGCTCTTCACTGCTGTAGTGAATATAGTGAATTCACTCCTACACATGATCACACTGGAAAAATTCAATTTCTAGCACCCAAAGGACAGATATTGATGGATGCAATTCATAGGTCCATAAAATCCTGGCTCACTTATAAATAAGGTAGCATATTCTCACAAAAATACCTATATACTCCTCGGATTGAGGACAAAGCCATAATTATGGAATTTGAGGAAAGGGGAGCTAAGTTACACAAGACATACAGAAATCCCATTGTCTGCATCTGACGAGTTTATTACTGAATTTTCCCCCCAGGCCTCGCATTGAATGACAGCATGGTTTGTAAATGTATTGTGCACCAGATGAGTCATTTTTCTGAACATCATTTCTGAATAGAGATATGAGTTAAAGTTGCCTCCCATCATCTTTGATTTGCTTGTGTGTGTTGAACACTATTGCATTTCCTGGTAAACACATAACAGTAGGGCTACAATTATTTTGCTCATCCTAGTCTATGACCACAATAAAAACTTACTCAACACTCTCTCTATGGACCTAAGTATTATCACTTTTAGACTGAAGCACTAAACACCTAAAAGCATGTTGATATTTCACAGTTGCTTTGAGAGATCTGTATTTTTGGAATCTCTATGTGTGTATAAGAAAGAATTAAGTAGCCCTGGGTATTCCTTTTTAGTTCCTCAGAGAACGTTTGCAACTGGAGAAGACATCTATTAGTAAGTTAAAAAAATAAGCTCCTTATGAAGACTTTTGGCAAAATGTATAAATAATTTCCATCGTCCTTACGTAATGACATAGGGAAATTATATTTTAAAGTACCTTCAAGAGGAAAATTGAACAAGGTAGCTAACAATGGCGAACTGGCAAGTATGAACAGTCTCACCACAAGGGATGAATAAAAGAATAAGCCAAGAGCATTTGGCAACTAGCTTGCAATTCCAACTGGCTGCATCACCCCACAATTATGTGATTGCCATTCACAACCTTCTCTTCTGGCTTCCGTAGAAAGTCAACAAGGAAGATTGCAAGGTGTTTGTAAGTCTCCCCACCCATGCACCTTCTCCCTCACCTTTATTTGTCATCCCCATTTCTTGTCCCAAAGGTGCTTTTTCAAGAGGCAACTTTTTTTTTTGAAGATGTTTTCTTCTGAAGAACTGAAGAAGCTTCTTGGATGAGAAGCGAAACGTCTTCAAAGAAAAACAGAGAAAGTCGAGCTGCCTCTTGAAAAAGCACCTCTAGAACAACCATGATCTGGATGACTGAGAATCTCCTAGACATCCCCATCTCTTACAATCCACATCAACATCCAAGAAAAAACAATATGAACTTTGCTTTGTTGCTTCACTTATTTAGAGGATGCAAATAAAAATGTTTAGCACTAAAGAAAGCACCATGTCCAAGAGACTCTGTGATTCAGAGCATACCACCTCAAAGGTACCCATCTTTGCCAAGGACTTCAGACATTGATTCTAACTCTGCTTTACATTGCAGTGGAAATTTCCTTTTCTTTTCCCTCTATTACTCCTCAATTATATTTTCTGCACCCAGCCTCTATTTGTAGCATCAGACAAATCAATCTCTCCCTAGAGTCCATTCATTTTTCCAAGTATTCATCCATAAATTGTTTGTAAGAGGAAGTTTGATAATATGCAAATGCACTTCATTTTAATCATTCCATTAAAACATTGTTGATTAATTGCCTAAAATTAAAAATTGAAATGGCTGAGAACCCTACTTTTAATGTAAGTATAAATACTTGTTCCCTGCAAATAGCTGAACTGTTAATAAATTGGGCTGTTTCACAGATTTCCGTACAGCAGACATGAAAATGTATGTTCTCTATTTAAAAGAGGAAATGGAGCGTATATCTAACATTTCAGACACACAGTTTTTATGCACCATAAAACTATTCTTCCAATTAATGTTCTAAGGGAAAAAAGTTAATTGATGCTTGTTTCTATTCCCCTGTGAATTCCCATTATCATAGAAGACCATAAGGCTTCTTTCAGAAAGACTTCGGTCTAATAAGCAAAAAAATTTTTTTTTAATAATTGTCTTTTCATGTACAGATGCAAGATTATATGTTTTTCAGGCCACAATATTAAAGAAGTAAAGAAAGACGAACAAGATGTAACATAACAAAGAAAAATCATAGGGGTTCAACCAAATAGATTTGATGGTCCAAATTTCCATGTCCTATTCAGGTAGCCACCAATTTAGATGGCAATTGAGACTGGAATTTCTGTCACTAAGTCTCAGGTGTTGTTGTTAACAGCAGTAGCAGTAGCACTTAGACTTATATACCACTTCACAGTGCTCTACAGCCCTCTCTAAGCGGTCTACAGAGTCAGCATTTTGCTCCCAACAATCTGGGTCCTCATTTTACCGACGACGGAAGGATGGCAGGCTGAGTCAACCTTAAGTCCCGTCAGGATCGAACCCCTGGCAGTGAGCAGTGAGTTAGCCTGCAATACTGCATTCTAACCACTGTGACACCACAGTTAAGGGAGAAACTTCCTGCCGGCTTCCCATAACCAAAGTCAGTGGGGAGGCTAGCAGGAAGTTGCAAGTCCTGGGCTGGCAGGTAAATGACTGTTTATTTGAAGGGGTTTGTGAGGGTATGAATGAAGAATGCAGGAGGGTTCAAGAGGTATGCAAGAGAACGTGTGACAGAGGTGAGGCAAGGGTTGGGGAGGGTGCATGAGGTTCCCAAGTGGCTGGCATAGAATGAGCATAGATAGGAGGATGCACAAGTGAGAAGACTTACCCAAACACTTTAAGAATCTCCATAGACAGATAGTATATGTGGCTGATGCCAGTTGATTTTTTGGCTCATTTTATCCACCACTTACCCACTTCACACAAAGACATAAAAGGTTCAAATCTTCTTCCATTTACTTTCCCTTCCTGTCATATAGAACAGGCTATTTGTTCCCCTATTTTGAATGGGGTGGTTTATTTCTGTCTTGTTTTTGCAGGGATCAGATTTGCTTTCATCTTGAACTTAGTCTTCCACTGTTATAGAAACAAAACAATTAACTTATGCTACTATCTACCCATGTGTATTGGAGATGACTCGTGAGCGACCAGATAACCCATAAAAAAATACCATATTTTTCTCTGTTCGTGACATTAAGTTGAGAAATAAGAGCCCAAAGGTGCTGTCCCAATGATGCTTTTCAGAAGGCAACTGGAGTTCTGATAAGTGAATGACAGATCATCCTGGAGAAAGCCTGTATAATAGGGTCATCCCAAAGATCCTTTTCAAAAGATAACTGGACTTTCTTGAAAAAACTTTCCCTTGAAAAAGTTTTGTTCCTCATCTAAGAACTGAAGAATTAAAGATCTGAAGAAGTTTCTTGGAGGAGAAGGGAAATATTTTCAAACACCCTCCCCCCCAAAAAAAAACCATCAGGGAAGTCCACTTGCTTTTTGAAAAAGCACCTTTGGGATGACCACATTATACAGGTTTTTCTATGTAATTTACTTATCAGAAGTTTTGGACTTCTTATGAATATCCCTTCTCCCAATTCAAATCTGCTTGATTGAGTGAACTCTAACAGGTCTAGCTTTCATGGCTTCTCACCAAAGTTCTCTTCAAGTAACCAGTGAATTCTTTAAAAAGAAATATGGGACCACCACCCATTCTCCTTCCCACTTGTACAAAATATCAATATAAATAAATATGCAAATTAAACAATCAATGTTTCTGTCTTATTTTCTACACGGAATATCATTTGAAAGATGAATGTTGAGAGTTGAGGGTCCCATTCATTTTTTTAGTATAAGTTTCCTATACGAGGCACAATTTTTCCTTTTCTCCCATTGTGCGGACATGCTGAAACTGGGCACAAGGATTTCCCGTTGCACGTGGTCAGTGTAGCTTTCTTACAGAAGAGAACCACTTTCACCTGCAATGGCTCTGTGATCACAGCTGGAGCCTTTGGATCTCAGCCAATTTATAAAACAGATTTTCAAGAGCCATCAGCTTTTTTAATTCAACTCATTAGTTATTGATATTATTCAGTACTTATGGAAGATGAATAAATCAATCATTGTGTTGCCTCCTAATTCTGTAGCCACACTTCTCTCAAAAGGCACATCATTAGATCAAAAATGTTTAGTGAAATGTATACATGAAACTGGTACTTAGACTTTCAATGCAGACAGTAATTAGTGTACTCCTTGTCATTTCCAGTGTTGCATGAAATATTATGTCATGTTGTGACTTTATTTTATGGGACCTGTTACATACCTGTCACTTTAACTCATGTAAAAAGGCTTCTGTATGAGAATTCATACACTATCATAAAGTCAGTTTATATTTATTATACGAGCGCTATACATCTTTGGGTTGACATTAAACTGGGAAAGAGAACAGAAATCAGTCACCGGCATAAATAGTATTCAACTAAGACACCATAAAAAGCAGGAAAATAGAAAAAGAAAATAATCTCCTCCTCCTTTATCATCATCTATTTTCCCTCAGATGTAAGTGTCCCTTCCTGGAGCTGCCAAGCAGAACAAACAAAGGTTATTGAAAGAATAAACTTGGATTGCTGCGGTGAAGTAAACATCGTCAAGGTTGAAAGCCAGTTCACAAGGATACCTTAAATAGAGTTAGCAGGATTTTTGCATCTTCCTTCCCTCCAATGATGTTTACTCTCGTGTCGCCTTTCCCTCTATATATAATAGCAGAATAATCTTACCAATCACACTGTGCAGAAAGCTCCCTTGAAATTTCTCAAATGTTTTTTAATCCTATGAAAGGACACTCCTGTTTTTCAATATTATTTTCAGAGATTTTCTTTTACATTTCTTTAGGCCATATTTTTAAAAGATTTTTGTAGACAATAGAAGGTGTTACTCCTGATTTTACTATTTGCTATGGAAGGAAGGAAGGAAGGAAGGAAGGAAGGAAGGAAGGAAGGAAGGAAGGAAGGAAGGAAGGAAGGAAGGAAGGAAGGAAGGAAGGAAGGAAAAGAAAATCATATACAATATAAGTTTGAGCACCAATTAAGCACAAATGAAGGGACATACACGCACACACACATACATTGAATGAAGAGATAATTGCAAAAATTAATGTGTTACATGTTTTGTTCCCCATGGATCCATTTAAGTATGAGTAAATATAGTTTCAATTTATGCTTCCCCACCAATATGAGAGCAGGCAGTGCTTGTGCTTATATTAAATATATAGATTTATCATTGTCTGCGATAAATATATGAATGATATATGAATGATATGTTCAAATATTTTATTTTGAACTTTTAAAATGCCTGACTTGCTTATAGAAATGAGCTTTTAGCAAATAACTGTGTTTTTCCAGGTCGATCCTGGAAGGATCATATGACCATAAAATAATATATTCAGTACAACAAAAGCCAAACACTTTTGTAACATACCTTTAACAATGTCAAATAAAGCTGGAACAAATTTCACAGCCACTTGATTTAATTTATAAAATAAGCTGCTATTTGTTGTTTCCATCTGTTATTTTCTTAATTTGGAGAATAAGTTTGCAATTGATACTTTTAAAATTGCAGCATGATCCACATCAACAAAACAGAAATGTGTCTGAAAAAGCGAAGAGATAGACAGAACAGATCCATGCTGGACAACATTTTTTATTTTGTGGACAAACTTTATTGGGTTTAAGATAATTATAAAATCGCTATACTCCCTATGGAGAGAATGCCCAGGCAATCCAGCCAGATTTCCATATGAAAATGACTTTCTGAATCAGGGAGTCAAATTGAATGAAACGCCTTTTGTCAGTTTTATGGATTGGGACACTTTGGCACATGTGCTGATATTGTGTTTTGTGTATATACGTATGTGTTTAGAACTCTGAATCAAACCAACCAATGGTTAATTCATTTGGGCACCTGAATCAAATGAGAATGATTTTCTGAATTGGTTCTTTGGAACATTCTGGCATAAGAGGTGAGCCTAGTCCCCCACATCTTCTTGGTCTTCAGGAGCTGACTTGAGGCCCCAATGGGAGCACTCTAGACTGGAGGTGGTTGATGGAATAAAAGAGAAAACCCCACACCTGTGCTGTCCCTCCACTTGATTATCAGTCTCTATTTAATTTATAGTTTAATTCTTCAGGAGCACAACGGTTCAACAGTTAAAGATGCTGAGCTTGTCAGCTGAGAGTTGACAAGTTGGGTTCAAGATCCAAACTCTGTTGTTCTATTCTGTTCTGCACACTTAGCAGTTTGAAAGCATGCAAATGCAAGGAGATAAATAGGTGCCACTTTAGTGAGAAAGTCACAGCATTCCATGTGTCTTAGGCATATAGCTATCCTGGCCACATGATCACGGAAATAGTCTTCAGACAACACTGGCTCCCTCAGCCAGGAAACGGAGACATGCACCATGCCCTAGAGTTGGACACGGCAGGAAACGTTTACCTTTTTTTCCTATGTAATTCTTACTAATTTTAACTGTTTTCATATTTATCCTTCTGCAGTAAGAAAGCTTTCAACAGTAATATGGGCAATGTATAAATGTATTAAATAAATAAACCAACCAGAAACATTGCATTAAAGGGATTTCATTTCCTAAAGTACAAACATTTCCTGGTTAAGTTCTCCAGTGTAAATTTCACCCCAGGCCCAATTATGTGAAATCTGTTTTCCTCTCTGCTGGTTTTTAACGGTGCTTAGGTCTGTCAAATTGGCGAGACCTCCAGCCTACCAGAGTCAGGCTAGGGGAATGTTATTCTCACTTCTCAGAGTTGTATCTTCTTCACGATGACTAAGAGCTATGTAACAACCGTTCCAATGAGACCCATGAGGAAGCATGTTCTTGTTCTGAAACACACTTATCACAATAATTTTGGAGGCTCCTTGTGGTTTCTCTGATTTGCTACGTTGATTCACAGCGCCGTGTTTTCTTTTTGCCAATTCCCCGGCCAGCCATGTATTCTCCCCCCCCTTCAATGGCAGCCGTTTTGTTTCATTCTTTTATTTGTTCTTTTGAACTCCATCCATAGACACAGTATAAATGTGGGGGGATAGTGAAGCAACATAGACGCTCATGATGCTTTTAAGCTAATTTGTTCACCGGGCAAAATGAAACAAAAACGATAACAAAATTACCAATGGTGAAATAATAATTCTGTGTCAGAAAAACACACCAGCTCAAAAGCTATCAACAAGCTTTGTGAAGCTTAAAAATTCACCATTTTGGACTGTAAATGGTCTATGCTTTATGGAACGAATACACACACACCCAATCCAATAAGGTTCTCGTAAATAATGATAAAATCAAACAAAGAATTGCTATTATTTCTGAAATTTCCAAAATGGATTTCATAGCACCCAAACCGTAACATATTGCATTGAGGTAAACACATACACTGTAAGAAATTGTGTGCTTTATTCAGTTTTGATTTAGTTACTATCATTTACCATCAAGAGACAAAAGAAGAGGTATTAACCATTTAACCAATATTAATATTAATATTGCAAAGGAAGAGAGCTCACAAAGAGAGCTTTTAAAATTCTATAGCAGGAACAGGGCTATGAATGGGAGCATAACTGGAAAATATGTTCCAATAGACCTGAAAAGCATAGACACTCTCCATGTGACTTATTACTTAGACAATTTAATATTAACAGAGGACTATTGATGTCCTTTGTAACTGAACATTAGATCTGACCACTGTTGAATAGTTATTCTTCTATTTGGGTCCAACGCAATAAAATTTCCATTTCAGTCTGGAAAACTCTATTCCAAACCATAAAAGTAGCTGCAATAAACAGATTGAAGTGAAATAGATTTTACTTCACAGGAAGAGGCTGTGCAGTATTTTATGCCAATTTAAAGGAATTTCTGCAGTAGATTAATTTGATGAGTTTTAACAGCATACACAGGGTTTGAATTATCTGATGTTATTCCAAAATTTGTGCCGCCGGATCACCTTAGAGCTGTTACAAGATAGTTATTTCATCCATAAATGTATAGCGGAGTAATCAACGTATCTTCAGTGAATGTGTTTGTGTTGCAATTTGTTTTTTTATTAACATGGGATAATGTGTTAGAGTCTGTGAACATGAAATATTGTTTATTTTTTTTATAAGAATGAAGCTGGTGGGTTTAGTACCTGAATAAACACCAGGTTTTACTAAGCTAACCTAATGTGATTTTATTGGTTTATTTCGGTTCATAATATGAAATGCATCTAGTGAAGTCCTTCAAAATTAAATTGCAGAGTTTTGAATAAGTATTTTGAATTCATTTGCATAATTCAGCCCTCCTTTTCTAAATGTATTTAAGCAAATAACATATTTTGTTCATATAGATAACTACATCAAGGTTGGTTTTTTTAAAAGACATTTTCCTCCAGTTTTACAAGTTTAACATGGATGAATATTTCTCCCATTTCTATAGCTGACTTCATGCATCCTGTATGAACAAGTCATAACAGCCGGTCACCTTTCTTGGACTTAGAAACTAAGCAGGAAATTATGTTCAAGTAATACAAATACATGAGATGCCATTACTGACTATTGAATGAGAGTGCCTGAGTCACAATATTTTCTTCCTTTGCATCTTGCAAGGTTTTATTTTATTTCTATCCATAGCAGTAACATCTTGACAGAATCAGCACGTGGTGGGATATACTAATCTGTAGTATTCAGGTGCTCCATTAGACATAGTCAAAATATCATTTCTATGTTAGGTGATCTGGCCCTTAAAAACTGCCTCGGCGAAATGAAAAGATGAGAAAAGAGATACATAGACCTCAAGAGAAGAGATAAACTACTTAAAATTAAATACTGCAATGGGGGAGGCGGGGAGGCTCCTATCTTTTTTTTCTTACCCGTTCTCTGATGAAAGACAGAATGCTTTTGAAATGAAGGTGAGAAAATATGTGATTATATTCTCAAGATATGCTCACTACATTCTACAGTGTGGTATTCTTTTGCTTATATACTGATAAGGTGATCAAAGATGTGGATGTCTCTCTATTTCCGTGTATAAAAATCTCTCTAACAAACCATAGTCTTCCTGTTCCTTATGCTTCAGTGAAAGCCACAAAGAGTACACATGCAGACACATGTATGCATGCATGTGTGTGTGCACACACACACGCACACACACCAGAATTGAACACCTATTCAAATGCTTCAGTTCAAAAGTCTTGTGTGCATATCTCAGTAGAGAACCATACAATTAAAGTTCCGGAATACAGTTGAAAGTATCTTAGATCTGTCTCTTTTCTCCATTTACCTCTTAGTCTAATTGGTTTCAAGGTGCTAATGCTCTGTTAGGGGCTTTTTCCCTCTAACATTTTGTCTAACACACGGTCAAGAAGCTCTTCAGATCCATTCATATGGACTCTCTGAAAAGAGGAGAAAAACATTGAACTCCAATTCAATTTTATGCATTTCCATTTTAGATTTGGCAGGTGCACTGAATTAATGGAGGGATAAGCAAACATATATTGTAAAGGGAACGTGAAATTAAAAGTATTTCACATAGATCTTCTTGTCGGCATTGGAGAGATTTCCGTTTTATTGTGTAACTTTTGATGCATTGTTGATTATAATGATGGATTAATATGCAACAGCTGTTGCAACTTCATAATTGTTTCCTAAGTACATAGGTAGGATTAGATTATTTCTTTTTAATTGTGCTATTCACAGTGTAACCGCTAATATTTCCCCCATTCAAGATTAGTCACATATTGAATTGGCTTTCCTAATAAGTGTGATGTGAGCCATGAAAATTTGGATACACCTGGCTGCTTGAAAAAAAAATGCATGCACACCGAATGAGCTCTTAATATGAACTCTTATTACCCAAGTGAAAATGTTGAATCCAGAATTTCTGTAATATGAAATGCCATATTCTGCAAAACTAAAGGTTTCCTGATGATTTGAGTACATTACTATAATACACTCTTCTGCCACAAATTTTCTTATAATCTTTTCTTACACTATGTCCCTTAGTTCTGATGTCTGCGTTTGTGCACCATAAGGGTTGTGGTGTTTTAAAATTAGCTGTAGTGAAAAAAAATGAAAAAGCTAATAATAATTTTGAATACCAGTTTGGTCTAGTGATTAAGGCATCAGACTGGAAAGTGGGAGACTGTGAGTTCTAGTCCCACCTTAGCCATGAAAGCCAGTTGAGTCTAAAAAATAAGAACCAAATATTTTGCCCTGGAGATAAAAATATGATTGGTTAATAGCAAAGAAAGCCGTGTGTGGAACACTTCCATAATTTTCAGAGATGCCATTACTGACTATTGAATGAGAGTACCTGAGTCACAATATTTTCTTCCTTTGCATCTTGCAAGGTTTTATTTTATTTCTATCCATAGCAGTAACATCTTCACAGAATCAGCACGTGATAGGATATACTAATCTGTAGTATTCGGGTTCTCCATTTTTTTTTTCATTTTGAAATTATCCATTTCCTGTCAATTAGGGATGAAGCAGTGACTGTTAAATAACCAAGAGGTTCCATCCGTGCTCTGTGCCCAGTCCATTTGCGTCCCTCTAAAAAAGATCATTTCCCCAAAAAATAAATCTTGAAAGAGATGGATGCATAAGGTTCTGTGAGCTCATTCCTCAACAATTAACGTGACAATGGCTTTCATTTCCTAAAATAAAAAAGAACCTTCCTAACCTATCCTTCCATAAATAAAGGAACTGATTTCTAAATAATTATAATGGACCAATTATTTCCTTTTTTCCCTTTTTTCCTTTTTTAAACGCATACTAGTTGCACAAAATGTTGGTCAATTAAGGCAATGGCACCCGATGGAGAAGGAATTGGATGCATCTTTTGGGCACAGCTTGACACCATTCACTCTAGCAAACTGATCAGTTGTTGGAAAAGGAACACACAAAGAGCCTTTTGTTGTAACAAGCATCACAGTCAAGGGCAGGCACCTTGAAAGAGAGCCAGGGCCAAGATGTGGACAAAGAACTTTAAAAAAAAAAAACTAGGCAATTTTGAACTAAATTTCTTAAAGAACGGTCTACATTGCAAAGAAAGTCCAAGCGTTTACACCAGTCTTGCTAAATGTTAGTATTCAGGCTGGCAATCAGAAAACATGGGAACCTTTTCCTGGTGACTTTCTTTAGCCATAGTTGGTTTCACGTCCATTCTGTTTTCTTTTACACAGCCCCTAAATATAGCTTTATTTCAATCTATTTTATGAATTTTAAATTTCTGCAATGCCACATAAGTTGCACGCTGTCTTAAATGATATGATAGCTAATGTGAATTGGCTCATTTTTTTTCCCATGGGGGGAAATATGTTTTAAATGTTAATTTAGGTGCTTGATATAAAACGCTCAAGGTATTGCTAGTAAGAGCCTTTGACAAGTAAAACATTGTGAAAGGTGACTTGCCTTGAGCCTAAATACTTAAATATATTTCCCAAGACTAGAAATTTGGTGTTGACATAAATACACCTGTTCAAAATTAAATTTTACCGAATTCAGTAACAGATAAAGTGGAAAGGTTGACCTTAAAGTCTTATAATTTCTTTGTTCCCTCCCTTTGTTTCCTTTATTATCTAGTGAATAAAGTTGTCCCCTTTATTTGAAGACATATTATATTATTGTTAGACTCTCTGCTAACCACAATTTGTGAATTTGCCACAGTACAATTTGTAATTGTACTTTAATTCACCTCTAATAAGATGCACAGTTAATTGTATGTGGTTTTTCCCTCCCTGCTTGATTACTATATTGGAATATGTTGTGGATCTAATTAGATTTTGCACTTAATAAATACAGCTTCTATTGAACCTTGAGGTAGCATTGCCATTTGAGACTATTTTTCAATTATCGTGGCAACCTCCATTCATCACTATAGAAAATGCAACAAACAATTTGTCCTCTAGTCATATTATAATCTTTTCTCCCATTCTTTTAGCCTCTTCTAATTAACATGAGCACATAAAGAGCTATTATGGCAATCTCAAGAACATAACCTATATTTGACTTCTTCCATGCATCTTTTTATATTTCTCTAAGCCTATAATGAAAATGTTCTGTATTAACTTTATGATGAGTTTATTCCATTTCAGCTAATTATATTTCCTGCACATTTTCCCGATTCCCTACATCTTAATTTTCCTCTGCAGATAATATTGTTCTCAAATACTTTTCTTACTTTCCAGAAGAATTAATGTGTCAGATGGCACGTAAAATCATTTTAAAAGATCTTTGTCAAAGTTAGATAATCATGACCCCTTGGACACTTTTTTATGAAGACAATAAGAGGAAAAGATATGGAGTCATTTCTAAATCTGGAGAAGGACCTTTTCTTTCAGATCTAAAAACCATCTGGGATCTCAGAGACCCAGGAAACACGTTTCACCTCTTCAGGACTTGCAGATCTGTTCTTAAGATATGACAGGCCCCAAGTCTCTCAGACTGATGTCAGATAAATACTCCAACTCTGTAACTACAAGATTTTAAAGCTGTGCTCCTTGGGAATGAAGTCTTATTTAGGAATCAGGGCTTTCTCCTGCATTAATGTCTCAGGAGATAAAATTTAAATTAGCAGAATGCCAAAATAGATTTGAAAAATATCTGAGAGACTTACGCTCTTGTGTAAATGAAGTAATACAGAAAGGACAATCAATATCAGATGAACATTTACAGAGGAAATTTCACAGGTGGCAGAAAACAACAACAGATCATATCTTTCCTGTGTTGGTCATGTCCATAAAGTTGCTCCTCATGGAGCACCAAGACATGAAGAATGCAAGACAATAACTAGAATACATGGATATATCTGAAAAGTACAATATTTTTTTCCAGCATTGTTAGCCAATTTGTATCTGCCCCTAATGCTATGGGACATTTTAATCCAATCTTCACCATGTAGAGTTAATAGTTTTCATAACAGCATCTCAGAAGCTACTTCTACAAAATATATCAAATTAATTGTACTACAAACCATTGCCCATTTTTGTCTGTTCTTTATATTTTTCTTCACTACTTTTTTTAGAGAAACTAACAATGAAATGGCAAGAGTTCTGAATACGCCAAGTATATGCATTATGTTATTACATTTTATTACCCATTACAAATGACTACAGCAATAAATACCTTAACGAAACAAACTTTTATAAAGTGGATTTTATATAGATTCATGTAGTTGTATGAGGGCTTAATATTTTAAAAGCATTTCTTTAAAAAAATGGAATTGTTAATTCATCAGATCATGCTGGAGAAGAAATCAGAGTAGAGCTGTATAAATTATGGCACAGGTCCTGATTAAACATCGTGCTGTATAAGATATAGCATATAGCCCCAGATAAATCAGCACCTCTACCTGCCAGTAAATGATTGGGGTTCTACTTGAATGGTGGAAAATGATAATAATTCACCATGAGGAACGGTGACTTCAAGAAGTATTCTTGTAGCTCACTGGTGCATCATCAGTCTTACATTCAGAAGGCCCCAGTTTCAGTCTTAAGGATCCTGAGAAAACCTGATTTTAAAATATTGGAAAGGCTTTACTAATGGATGATAAGAGGTAGATACACAATGAAGCCTTAACAAACTCAGCATTATAGTTATTTTCTTTTCTTTTTTTTAAATCAGAGGAGATTTTATTCTCCACCATCTTCCCTAAAGAGCAGGGTAGGTTGCCTTTTCTGTGCCTTGATACTTCTCTTTTTCGGAGGTTAAAATGGCCGCCTCTGTCGTTTTTGGACCATGAGAAATGTAATATCCATTTCAGTCCCCATGTGTGTAAGAACAGAACTTTGCCTGGGGTATACCATCATGGAGGTAGTCTACATTCATATCCGTTAATGTTGTATATCAATGATTTTGTGATTCCTGTAGATGCCATATGCTAAATAAATAAAATAAAGAGGAGGATGGAAATTGCCCTGATAAAGATGGAGTGCCAAAGTATGGGTGCACATTCTTCCCAGAAGTTAACTTCTCCAGACACTCCTCAACTCTTCACTCCACACTTACATAGAAAGCTGAAGCAAGAAAAGGAATCTGTTGCCCCTCCTAAAACAAGGGAGGTATAAATGCAAGAAATAATTTTAAAAAATGACTTTATAAAACTCAGCATATTTTCATGCCCCCCCCATGTAGCAGTTAAAGAAATGAAAATGAAATGAATGTGTCAAGAAAACTCTCAGAATAAAACTTCAATTAAAACTACTTGACATTATAAATGTCTAAATTACATCTATATTAAAAAGAGGAGATCATAAAGAGACATGAAGGGATTATAAATGAGAAGACAAATGAATTCTGTTCATCAACTCCAAGGCAAAAGAGTCGTGCATTTCAAATCTGTGATGCAAATGTAGGGGAGATAAGGGTTTCCCTCCACAGCTTATTTTGTTCTGAGGTTTTGCATAAAATGGAAATAAGATCCTATTTCCTGCAATTTAAGACCATTATGCCATATCTTGAATTATGAGATAAGAGTTTTCAGCTACCTTCTGTATTATCGGCCTTTCAGATAGTATGAAGGACTATTTCATGTTGCTGCTCTTTAATAATAATAACAAAGTTGGAAGGGACCTTGGAGGTCATCTAGTCCAACCCCCTGCTCAGGCAGGAAACCCTATACCATTTCAGACAAATGGTTGTCCAGTCTCTTCTTAAAAACCTCCAGTGTTGGAGCATTCACAACTTCTGGAGCAAGTTGTTCCACTGATTAATTGTTTTGACTGTCAAGAAATTTCTCCTTAATTCCAAGTTGCTTCTCTCCTTGATTAGTTTCCATCCGTTGCTTCTTGTCCTGCCTTCAGGTGCTTTGGAGAATAGCTTGACTCAGTGGTGGGATTCAGCCAGTTCACCCCAGTTCGGCAGAACAGATAGCTAATTTTTTGTTGCCAAGGCCCAGAATGGATTTCCAGAAGCGGCATCCACACAGAGAACTGGTTGTTCACATATTTGAATCCCACCACTGGCTTGACTCCTTCTTTGTGGCAACCCCTGAGACATTGGAAGACTGCTATCATGTCATTCCCTAGTCCTTCTCTTCATTAAACTAGACATACCCAATTCCAGGAACTGTTCCTTATGTTGGACATCAACACAACCATTCCCTATATCTTTGGTTATTTGTATAATTGAACTAAATAACATCAAACTCTCACTTCAAGCTAGACCATCAGAGTAATCGACCTTGAAACAGAGTCTCCACTTGGCAAACTGAGACACTGATTGAAGTGGACAGGTCTGATCAGCTTTTGTATCGCAGGAGATGGTCTGTCACATACAGAAATCCTTTAGCCCTCACAGTGCGTCATAATTTCAAGAAGGACAAACCTTATCCATGCAATGAAAAGGCTGACAAACACACCATAGTCAAAATGACCAACAACAGATAGAAACAATGTGTTTTGTATCACAGCAGAAGTCCAGAAGTTTGTTTTAAAGTTGAACATGCCAAATGGCTGTTTTTGAGCTTGTCACATTTTGCACACTCCTTCTGCTTCTGCTTCTGCTTCTGCTGGCAAATCATATTTTATTCATGTGAAGAGGGATAAATGAATGGTCAAACCAAACCAGTTTTCCATAGGAGCTTTCCATATCAATGGAAAAATTTCTTCTTTAAAAAAAAAAGAAGAATTTAAATTATGGAAACATGCTTTCTTCAAAGCAATTCTAAGCACACACGACCTTTGAGTAGTAGATTATTTAAGAAATCTGAATTTTATTGAACCATTTTTAAAAATTACTGCATAATATACAGCATACACATTCTAAAGATCCTCCCCACATTACTTGGTCTCTAGGGTAAAAAAAAAAAAAGGTTGGGCTAAACATTTAAAGAGATTTTTTTATTTTTCACAAATTCTCTTTTATCTTTGCTCACATCGCCTGACTCATTTTCAGAGAGAATTTGGCTTAGCTATACATTAATAGGTGTTTGATTGAAATCAATGACTCACTCACACTTAATTTATTGAGACAAAGCTTAGGCTGAATAAACCTTTTGGTTATTGTTTTCCTAAAGCAACTCTGTTTTAATTTGCATGCATTAATGCTTCTAAAATAAAAGCAGAGAAGTTTGGCATTCTTTGCAATTTCCGTTGTCTTTGAACACAGATTAAATGTATGAAGATACGGCACATGAAACAACATGTGAAAAAATGTATTTGTGTACTATACGGTTATGTGTGTGTGTGTGTGTGTGTGTGTGTAAATAAATAAATTATAAATATGCAGTAGCAGCTGATCATTCTTGGTCTCCTTGGCAAGTTCCTCAAGCAGCTGTGCTAGCAATTGTGAGAGGCTGCATTATTTGAAGGCTCTTTCAGAGTTGCCTCATTATTTTCTTTGTGATTTAGAAAATCTGCAGATTTTATGAATGAATTCACACTCAAATCCCATGAGACATCTCCAAAAGAGGAGATGGACTCTTTGTGGTGATGGTGGTTATTGTAGAAACAAACAATAACCAGGCTAGCCTGGCTGAATAGCGGTTTTCAACAGAAAGGTCTTTTCAATAAGTGAATAGGATTTCTTTCTTGCTCCTAGCTGTGTGGGCAGGCTCTTACCTGTAGTGGAACCTTATGAGTTTCCACTACAGGAATAAATATTTATTAAAGTCCCAGATTACTTTCTGATTAGGTCAACAGGATGCAGCAGAATAAACATGGGCCCAAAATGTCTGCCCACCCACATGACACATGTCAAAATTAATGCCCTTTCACTTCAGCTATAACTTCATTTCAAATATTATCCAGAACAAAAAAAAATGAATGCAAATTTTAAAAATAGGTTAATGGCATCCATGTAAACATAGCCTTCACCACTTTTACATCTTTTAGATCAGGGGTGTCAAACTGGCGGCCCACATGCTGGATGCGTCATGCTGAAACCACGCCCACCCCATTGCCGGCAATGGGAAAAAAAGCAACGATATGTTGCAACACATCACGTGACATTGAGAGTTTGACACCCCTGTTTTAGATCTCAGATCTCAATATTACTTAATATTAGGGTTTTTCCGGTTCCGGTCACGAGGACCGGAGTCTTTCCCTGCGAGCTCCGGGACGGGGCTCGCGCGAAATTCAAATTAAATACAAAAAAGAGACAGGGAGCAACAAAAAAAGAGGTAGAGATTAAAAAGGAATCTCGAACCTCTCAAACGAGGTCAGACTCACCGCTGGGAGGTCCCGAGAAGCCGCGGACGGAGCGGAGGAAGCCGGCGGCAGCAGAGCGACCGGCAGGCCCGAGAACGCCGCGCCAAGCCGTAAGTCACGGAGCTCCAGAGAACGGGCGAGAGGCAAGCGGCGGAGCGGAAGGGAGACACCGGAGCGCTGCCGAGGGGACCTGCCGGCCGGCGGAGAACCTCCAGAAGAGTCGGAGAGCGAAAGAAAAGGCAAGAGAACAGCGAAGGAGGACTGGAGCAGCGAACAAAGGCGGAAGCGGCCAGAGCCAGAAAGTAAGAAGCCGACAAGAGAGGAGAAGCGAGAGGCGGAAGCAAACAAAGCCGATAGGACACAGAAAAGAGAGGAGGAGAGCAGAGGGAGCAACAGGCACGAAGAAAGACACCGGTAAGACAAGCGGGGGCCGATTAGAGCACCGAGGGACAGTAGACGCAGGGGGAGCCCAGCGGTAGGGGGAGGACCCTCACAAGACCCCCAGAAGACCCCCCCAGACCCCAAAAAGTCTAAGTGTACTGCACCTGGTGAAAAGGGCCATCTGTGCAAGTCTCAAGCCACAGATCATTTCACCTTGCACCATCTCTGCCAGCACAGCGAAGCTTATCTGAAAGCAAATAGCACCCCCTAGTGGACAATTTAAAAAAAATTTTTTTTTTCTCTGTTAAAATATAAACTGTTTGATCCAACCTATCCTAGCAGCTTGATAAACTGGCACAGGAACAATCCGCCCACAATTCTTGGCATCAAGGGGTGGCTTTAAGGGTGGACAGGCCAACAGGAGGAGAAGCTCAAAATGGCTGCCAGACGGACAAAACAAATCAAACTGCGAGACCTGAAGGGAACTACACCCTCCCCGGCCCAGCCCTCTAATCAGCCAGGCAATACCCCACCCATCCTCACACCCCCCCATCCAACTACAGGCCCTCAGACCCAAACTCCAACCCATGACTCCACAACAGCATGCATGATCCAAGAACTAACAGAGACGATTGAGACACTAAATGAGACGATAGCGACGATGGCGGCAAGGATAGAGGGCATGGATAGAAAATTGGCAGAAATGAGTGCGAAGACGGAGAAAGGACGCATAGAAACAGAACAGAAGATGGAGGAAAGATACAAAAACATGAAAAGGATGCTGGCGGACCAGGGGAGAGACCTGGAGAGAAAGTGGGAAGAACAACGCAAAGCGGTGGCCACAAACCTGGAACAAATGAAGGAGGCAATGCAAACACATTACAAGAACCTCCAAGAAACAAGGGAGAATACGGAAAAGATGATGAAAGAAGTGGAAAATTGCATAGAGGGACAGGCTGCTGAGGTTCAGGACCAGTCGACCATGATGCAATTCTGGCAACTGTCATTTGCGATCAGATTCAGAGGGTGGAAAGAGACAACATACGAAACCCAAGAAAGCCTGCTCAGGACCTTTGTAGAGGCACTGGCAACATTCCTGGGCAGGAGCGCCAATGAGATTGGGTGGCAAATCGAAAAAATCTACAGAGTGGGCGCCTGGAGGGCAGTGAACAGGCAGCAACCAAGGGACGTGGTCATCCACTTCACAACACAGAGGCTCCGGAATCACATCTCTGCCACTTCCTATAACAAGGCATTCTACATAGAGGAACAGGAGGTGAAGGTTCTGAAAGAGATCCCCCAGGCGATGCTGAGAGACAGAAAAGACTACAAATTCCTGACCACAGAACTGAGATCGCGTGCACTGCGATACCGGTGGGAAACCCCAACAGGACTGTCACTTTCCTATAGAAACAAGAGGCACTACTTGACCTCGGTCCAGAAAGCCAAAGACTTCCTCGAAAAGGAACTGAAGTCGGGAGGCCCTCAACCCACCGCGGGAGAAGACGCAGATAGACCACGGGAAAGCGGGAGGGATCGAGGCCAACGAGCAAACAGCGCAGAGGCACAGATCAGGGCAGTGGCAGAGGAAATGAATGGAATACCTAGAGAGGCGAGGGCACAGAGAGCAAGGAGCAACAAAAACAAGGCAGCAAGACAGCCTACAGAGGACAGGCTACCAGGCTCCACTACCAAACACACAGACCAGCAAAGCAAGACCGCACAAACCAATACGAGCAGCAATCCGGATATCATGGGAACGGGACCAAAGAAGACAACAGGAGAAATAACAGAAATGGTCTCGCAAAAATATCCTGCAACAGATGATGGCAACTAAGTATTTGACTTGGAATGTGAACGGACTGAACTCCCCCCAGAAAAGGAGAAAAATTCTCCACTATCTGAACCAAGATAAAAGCGATATAATCTGCCTACAAGAAACACACATCAGAGCAGCAGACCAGAAATATCTGATCAACTGCAAACTAGGCGCGCACTTTGTAGCAGCGGCGCCAAGAAAAAAGAATGGGATTGTTATATATGTAAAGAAACATGTATTGGCCAAGCTAATAGAGTCCGACCCCCAAGGTAGATACCTGGCAATTGAAATAACACAAGAGGACAAGAAGATTCTAGTAATGGGCGTATATGCACCAAACCAGCAACAAGGCAAATTCTACAAAAAGCTACACAAGAAAGTAACACAACTTAACTACAGATCTTACATCATCATGGGCGACTGGAACGGGGTCATAGAGACTGCTCTAGACAAAAAAAGAACTGCACCGAACCCGCAAAAACACTCTAAGTTGCCTAAATCCTTCTTCGATATGAAGGAGGACCTCGAACTGACAGACGTATGGAGGAAAAGGCACGGCAAAGAACAAGAATTCACCTTCTTCTCTGGCAGACACCAATCCTTCTCCAGAATTGACTTTATATTAACTTCTAGTGACTTGCTAACTTGTCTAAACATGGTGAAAATCCTACCCAAGACATTGACAGACCACAACCCTGTGAGGATGGAATTAAGACACGGCCCGAAACAGAGGAGATCCTGGAGAATCAATGAAAACCTGTTTAGACACGAAGACAAGGTGGCGGAATGCAAAAAAGCTATGAAGGAATACTTCAGCACACATATGAACAACGGAACACCGATAGAACAGATCTGGGAAGGCAGCAAGGTGTACATGCGAGGGATCCTCATATCCATGAATAGCTGGCACCGTCGCCAACAAGAACACAAAAGAAAAGAGTTAGAAAATGAGATAAGCAACATGGAGCGGCTACTGATAAAAAGACCAGAGGACAAAGTCACCAAAGAAGGACTCAAGATCTTAAGAAAGCAATTTGACATGTTGATGGCGGACCAAGTTGCAAGGAATATACAATATGCAAAACATAAGACATTCTGCAAGGCCAACAAACCGGGCCGCTGGCTAGCCTACACTATAAGAAAGAAACAAAAATCCCGCATAATTGAAAAGATAGAATACAAAGGCAAGCTAGAATTCCGACAAAAAACCATCAAGAAAGCCTTCACAGAGTTCTACTCGAAACTATATGCCGAGGATAAGATACAAGACAAAGAGATAGATGAATTCTTACAAAACGAAAAGATACAGGCGATTACCGACACACAAAGAGAAGCCCTGAATGCCTTAATCACAAAGGAGGAAATACACTCAGCGATCACACAACTGAAAGCAGGAAAATCGCCCGGGACGGATGGGATAACAGCGACCTACTACAAGCATCTACAGGATGAGATGCTAGAACCCCTCAGAAAGCTATTTGCCAGCATTCAAGAAGGAGGCCAGGTCCCACCATCCTGGAAAACAGCCTACATCTCATTAATCCCAAAGGAGGGGAAAGACAACACACAGCCCGCAAACTACAGGCCCATCTCACTACTAAACACAGACTATAAAATCTTCACAAAAATTTTGGCCAATAGACTAATGACTGTTTTACAGAAAATAATACACCCGGACCAAAGGGGATTTATACAAGGACGCCAGATGAAAACCAACGTGAGGCAGCTGTTGAACATAATAGAGTACCTGCAAAGGCACAACCAGATACCCGCCGCTCTAATGTTTGTAGATGCAGAAAAAGCCTTCGACAGACTGAATTGGCCGTTCCTGACGAACTTGGTCCTGAAGATGAAAATGGGAGCACAGTTCTTCAACTCCATAACGGCAATTTACCAGAAACAAACAGGCCAGATCATTGTCAATGGAGACTTAACGGACTCATTTAATATAGAGAGAGGCACGAGACAGGGCTGCCCGCTGTCCCCCCTGCTATTTATCCTAACACTGGAAATTTTACTGAACAGAATAAGAGCGGCAGAGGATGTACAGGGCATACAGATTAAACAGCAAGAATACAAACTATGTGCCTTTGCGGATGACCTGCTGGTGACAATGTCGCAACCAGCACAATCAGTAAGGAAATTGATGGAGATAATGGAAGACTACGGTAGGGTGTCAGGCTTCAAAGTAAATATATCAAAAACAAAGATGCTAGTCAAAAACCTAGACAACAAAGCAAAACGGAACCTGGAAAGAATAACGGGTTGTGAAATAGTCAAGAAAGTCAAATACTTAGGAGTGGAGATAGAATCAACAAATGCGAAATTATACAAGAATAACTACGAGGTCCTGTGGAATAAGATACAAGCAGACCTGGAAAGGTGGAAATCGCTACGTCTGTCCCTGCTCGGCAGGATAGCGACAGTAAAGATGAATGTATTACCCAGATTTCTATTTCTCTTTCAAATGCTACCCATACTCAAGAAGGATGCGGACTTAGACAATTGGCAGAAAGGCATCAACAGATTTATTTGGGACGACAAGAGACCGAGGGTGAAACTAAAAATCATCCAAGACGCAAGGGAGAGAGGGGGACTCAAAATGCCTAATCTAAAGCTATATTACTATGTAGCAACGTTGGTGGCGGTTAGTGACTGGATCAACATGACAAATGATAGAGTTCTGAATGTTGAGGGGCATGGTCTACGATTCGGCTGGCACGCATACCTAGTATACGACAAAAAGGCAGATAGGAACTTCAAGGAGAACCCACTACGAATCCCACTGCTATGGGTCTGGAAGAAATATAAGCACCTCCTACACGACAAGATTCCCATCTGGACGATCCCTGGACACGCAACAGGGGATATGAACACATCCCAAGGGCAAGGAGTGGTGCCCTACAGTGAACTTGTACTGGGAGAAGAAAACAGGTTCCTCTTGAAACCTCAAGCAATGCTAGCAAACAGAGGAATAGGAAGTAACTGGCTATCATATATACAACTACAGTCAAGGTGGCGTGAAGACAGGAAGAAGGGCTTCTCCCAGAACGACGAGAACCTAATTAAACAGATCAGAGAACAGGGGATTATGCACATCAAACGAGTGTACAGCACTCTGATAGAAATGGACTCTGAAACCGAGCTAGTCAAGAACTGTATGATAAAGTGGGCGCAAGACTTCGGACACCCTATCGCCATAGACACGTGGGAGAAAATCTGGGTGAGGAATGTAGAATTCACGAAATCGCAACACTTAAGGGAAAACTTCTACAAGATGTTCTATAGATGGCATCTAGACCCGAAAAAAATATCACTCATCTACCCGGGCACCCAGCCCAAATGCTGGAGGTGCGGAGACGGGGAGGCTACTTACTTTCACATATGGTGGGCATGCAGAAAAATCAAAGCATTCTGGAGGAAGATATGGTGGACACTCCAAACTATTTTCAAAAAGCGTATAGAATTTCTACCTCAGGCTTTTCTGTTAGGGATCACAAAGGATATCACTACCTCAGAGACAAATTTATTTTTGAACTTAATTACAGCAGCAAGATTATTGGTGGGACAGTACTGGAAGAATCCGGAAATACCGCCTATTGAAGAATGGACTGTGAAAGCAACAAATCTGGCGGAAATGGCAAAAATATCAGCATATTTGAAAAATCGCTCCAATGAACAATTTGTGACGGACTGGAAACAGTGGATAGATTATATCCAAGAGAGACACCAATCAAACAGAATGCAGCTGGCGTTTAGCTAGGGCTCGATGGGAGGAGGGAAGAAGGGTTAACAAATCAAAGGTTTACAAAAACTAACACCCAAGGTTGAATGTATATGTTCTATAACTAATGCCTCTTAACATAACCTCATGATTAATGATGTTTGCTTTAATATTGTTAAAGTAGACTGAATCTCTACCTCAAGATATGAAACTTTCACCTCAGGATCTCTGGTGAGGGACTATAAAAGATTGCACTAGTAATGGGATGAAGTCAATTCAGAAGCGCAAACGTACAATATGCGATAGACTAGAAACAGTAGATAGACCATATATAAGAGAAACACCAATCAAACAAAATGCATTCGGATTATACTTGAAGATGTAAGGGAGGAGGGAAGAACGTTTACTAAAACAGATGTTTACAAAGATTAACACCTAATGTTGTATGCTATGTTCTAGGAGGATTGTTTAGCAATAAGATCTTATGTTTAATGTTGATCACATTAATAGTGAAACAGATAGGAGAAACACCAATCAAAATAAAATGTAACAGGAGTATAGTTGAGGCTAGACGCGAGGAGGGGGGAAAAAGGCTTACTAATTCAAACGTTTTCAAAGACTAACACTTAGTATTGTATACCAGGTGTCATGATGATTGCTGCATAATATGTTTTTATGTCCAATGTTGATTGTTTTAATAAAAGAATTTTTATATATAAAAAAAAATAAAAATATTACTTAATATTGACTCCCTGACTTTTGATTTTTTTTTTAAAGACAAAATATGCAGTTGAGTTCCTGAAAGTTTCCATTCTATCATCTCCATAGTTTCTTGTCCACCAAAATCAGACAGAAAAGAAAACCCAGGCGTGGAAACACAAAATATTAAAATTGACCTAGCTGACCTCCTCAAACATGTTTAATTTCCTTTTTATAAATTTCCCATTAATTATTAATTCCTTATTAATTCCTAGTCTTTAATCATCCTTGTTGCCCTTCCTGGTCCCTATTCCAGTTTCTCTCAATATTAGTTATTACGTATTTCAAGATCTGGGTTCAGGATTTGATAGATAGAGGATCCTCCAAGAAGCAATGAATGGAAACTAATCAAGGAGAAAAGCCACTGAAGAGAAATTTCCTGACAGTGAGAAAAATTAACCAGTGGAACAAATTGCCTTGAGAAGTTATGGGTGCTCCATCACTGGAGGTTTTTAAGAAGAGATTGGACAACTATTTGTCCAGCATGATGTAGGACTTCCTACTTGTACAGAGGGTTGAAGTAGAAAACCTCCAAGATCCCTTCAAAACTCTGTTATTCTGTTAATCTGTTATTTCATTTACTTAATTAGGAGTAAGCTGAACATTTATTCTGCATTATTTCAGACTCTTCTTCAATATAAACTACATTTAAAGCTCTGTTAATCTTGGTTAAAAGAATTTTACTGTGGAATTCTCATGGGTTGAAGTGAAACTCTTATATTTACAAGTTGTCTGAGAGGCGTGTATGTGTGTCTTATCTTTTGTGATGCAATTATCTCTCCAGTGATCTGTAGCCTTCTGACTTCTCATATATATCAAAACCTCTAAGGAAGACATCAGGACACATGCGTACCTACGTGCATGTTTTCAGGTCAAGAGCCCTGGATCTCCAGAGAAATTACAGAGTAATAGAAAACTATGTGGCATAAAGAAAAAATAAAATAGAAGCTGTATTCATCACTCATGGCAATAGTGTAAAGTCTTAAACAAAATGTCCTTGGGAATGAATCACTTCCGTGTGTAAATAAGCTGTGAAAATGAAATAGAAAAATAGAAGTCTTGTTTTTAACAGCAACAAAGCTTCAGGAAACTGAAAGATAAATTCCAGCCAGCCGATTCTAACTCCTAGCAACATAAACGGTAGTTAGAATTTCAACTTCCCTTAATTTTGTTGAATGATTCCCCCTCCCCCAATACCTGAATGATGTTATATAGGTGCACTATTGCAAGACATCACTCTGCCAACAAAAGAATGTATAGTCAAAGCCATGGTTTTCCCAGTTGCAATGTATGGCTGTGAAAGTTGGACCATAAGAAAGACTGAACGCCAAAGAATGGAGGCCTTTGAACTCTGGTGCTGGAGAAGACTCCTGCGAGTCCCCTGGACTGCAAGGCGATCAAACCGGTCAGTCCTAGAGGAGATCAACCCTGACTGCTCTTTAGAAGACCAGATCCTGAAGTTGAAACTCAAGTACTTTGGCCACCTAATGAGAAGGAAGGACTCACTGGAGAAGAGCCTGATGCTGGGAAAAATTGAGGGCAAGAGAAGAAGGGGACGACAGAGAATGAGGTGGCTGGATGGAGTCACTGAAGCAGCAGGCATGAGCATAAATGGACTCCAGAAGATGGTAACGGACAGGAAGGCCTGGAGGAACGTTGTCCATGGGATTGTGATGGCTCGGACACTACTATGCAACTAACAACAACATTGCAATAGACAGTCACAGGTGAATTCTACTTTCTTTGCCTCAAAGGTGCTTTTTCAAAAGGCAATTGGACTGTTTTTTTACTTGAGGAAGAAGAAGTTTCACTTCTTATCCAAGAAGCTTCATTGGTTCTGACAGGATGGTGGGGGCTATGGAAGGATTAATTTTGTGGCCTCAAGAGCTCTGAGGGAGAGGGCTAAAACCAGATAACTGCAAAGAAATATGATTCTTCCAACCCCCTTACCAATCCTGTCAAAAGTAATCCCTCCATAGCCCTTACCATTCTGCCAGAACCGATGAAGCTTCTTGGATAAGAAGTAAAACATCTTTTTCCTCAAGGAAAAAACAACCCAGTTGCCTTTGATAGAACTATGACCTGAATGACTGAGAATCTCCACAGACATTCTACTTTCCTTGTTTTCTATCCATTCGTAAAACAGCTTGACTCTGATTTTATGTGCATATATGAATAAAAGACACATTTACTACTTACAATAGACCACGGCACCTTTCAGTACAAGCACGGGTACATTTGACTACATTAATTTTGTAGGAGCATTTTCCCCCTAAGTATTTTTAAAATGTTTTTCAAAAAAATGTTTTTAGTTTTGCAAAATTCCTTGCTTTGAAATCATCAGTTCATGTTAAGATTGTTCTGTTTTTTAATAATATGCCACCATTATTTGGCACATGATCATAGATCATAGATCAAACAGTATTACATAATGCTGTAACACAGTGGTTGTCAACCTTTTCTTTACCACAGTCCCTCCTTTAAATAGCTTTTGGAGCCATGGTGGCACAATGATTAAAATGCAGTATTGTAAATTAATTCTAATGACTGCCAGGAATTTGATCCTGACTGGGTCAAGGTTGACTCAGCCTTCCATCTTTCCAAGGTTGGTAAAATGTTGGGGGGACAATGTGCTGACTCTGTAAACTGCTCAGAGAGTGCTATAAAGCAGGGGTCCCCAACCCATGGTCTGTGGACTGGCAGCCAGAAACTGGGCCACACAAACAAGCAAAGCCCCATTCATGCAATGCAGGCAGCACGTGAAACCACACACCCTCTGGTCCATGGAAAAACCTGTCTCCACGAAACCGGTCCTATGCAATATATATATATAAGTCTAACAGCTATTGCTATTACTATTTTGTGGCCATGGACCATGGCCATGGACCACCAAGATTTAACTCAAGATTTAAATAATAACCAATCAATTTCTTTTGCCAACTGGGCCCACGATGCAAGCTGATATTAAAGCTGATATTATTATTATTATTATTATTATTATTATTATTATTATTATTATTATTATTATTATTATTATTATTATTATGATTATGATTATTTATTAAATTTCTATGCCGCCCTATTCCGGGAACTCAGGGCAGCTCACAGCATAAATAGAAATCCAATATAAAAAAACTACATAATACATATATAAAAAATACATATATAAAAAAGAGAACCCCTAAATTAAGAAACCATTCATTCAGCAAACGTACACACAAACATACACTGGCTAGGGGCAAGATGTCATCTTATTTTAGGTCTCTTTTGTGGATGCTTTTTATTAAGCGGAATCCATTCTATAACTGCCTTAGTCCACCTGCATTAAATACATTAATATGCAATTATATCTACAATTCCTTTCCATGAAGTCTGCAGTCTCAACTGTAATCTGCACTCATTTCCAGGAAGGGAGAAAATGCTATGCAATCTTTTATTTAAAAAAAAATGGTAAAATGGATTCTTCAATGAACGTGCAAGAAGCATTTACAAAACCGTCAGGTGATTATCTATCCTGGCATTTACTGACAGCATCTGAATTAATATTTCTTAGCTACACTGGCAAAGATGATCCCTCGTGGGTTTTATATTTTGGGATTGCTTTAAATGCCTAGAGTCAGAAGAGAGAAGGGGAACTTTCCTACCAGGCATAACATAAAATCACGGAGAGTTTTGACAGTCGCCTCAGCAACAGATTCAAAATAATATTGAGTTCAAAGGATGCTGATAGAGATCACCTGAAGTCAGAGGCAGCTAAAGGACATCTTGAACAATTTGGAATTCCTTCTCTTACTTGCGACAGAGGAATATAATACCTGTCAAATTCTGGGATTAATATATTTATGTCTGTCATACTGGACACTTGGCTACCCTTTAATCTTTCTGTGAGTCTCTGAATATCATATTTTCAAGCTACACATAGAGAAAGATATTTGTAATCTCTCTTTATGTTGGTGTGGATGGATGCCTGTTGGTGTGATTAGCTGAAGCCATTGAACTAATCTATTTTGGCCATTTTAACATCATAGGATTACCGTCTCCTTTTTCTACTTTTTCCGATGTTTGTAGCAGCTCTGGTTCCTTCAACAAAAATGGAAGAACACATGTAAAATTTAAAATAATGGGAGATCTGTCATATAGAATAACAGGCTGAAAACTAACACAATCCCTGAAAAGTAAGATATTGACATTTATTTATTTAGTATTTATTTACAGATTTCAGAGTAGTTTACTTAAACCATTATAATGATTACAATAAAACATAGAAAATATAAAACAATACAAATATTACAATAGAAATAACAATAGCACTTAATAAATAATTTGAGGATCTGGTGGTTAAAAAGGAAAAAAAATATCTAGACAAAAGTCATTCAATTAAGCTACAAATATTTTTCCCTCTTTTGTTTAAATAATTTGTTAAACATAGACAGTTTCCTTTCCTAGTTATTAATTTGGAAACCATTAGGTTATTTAGCAACATTCTCAAGTACATGAAAACACTAGAATACTATTTGATAAGGCGATATTCTCGGTATTCTTAGCTTGTGACATTTTAACATGATTATGGCTGTACTGCTTAATAATGTTGAGTAGATTTTCAATTATAGACACTTTACTCTAAAAATCTTTGTTTTGCTTCTCCAGTTCTTTGATAGCTTTGATAGTTTGAGAAATCCCTTGGTTTGATTTCCAAGGTCAACACAACTCAAATGGACTCATCAAAGGTGTCTTTTATGTTTTCTTACACTAGCTTCACACTGTTTGTTAGTCAAAGTTGTTTTGCTGGTGCTGAGAGCATTTGTCGTAGCAAAAAAGGAACTAGTTGCATTATTCTTGTTATTGAACTCTGAACTAGTCACCACTGTATGTGTAGATATTTCACTTTAATACTTTAAAAAATACATTTAAGATTTGTTGATATGAGACATTTCTGTAAATAACTGATATCCATCGTAACAGTACTATAGATTTTGTATAACCCAAGGCATGTTTCAATGTTGATAGTAATTTGTCAATTGTAGAAGTTGTTAACGCTTACAGACCAAATAGTGAAATCCCTCCGTAGTCTGCAGCTTTAAACAACCCAAATGCCTATTGTAAAAATTATTTAATTTTAATTATTAAAACTTCAATTGAAAAGCAAGGATGAGTGTCCTTACTACCTCATGAATCTTTAGCTACTTTTTTTTCCAAATTAGAGTTATCCCACATTTATATCTTTCTACAATCAAAATTTAAAAAGAGCCAACATTTCCAAATAAGCCTTTCAACATTAAATTCAGGAAATATTGTGTATGACTGAAATCGGAGCCAACCTCTATCAAAAGGGCTGTATCATAACTTTCTAATTACTAGGTTATTCGTGTTTTGGGACTTGATCCCTTGTATTTCACAGAGACAAAGAAGTTAAAATGTAAGATAAGGGAGAAAGGTGAAAGCAAGAAAGTTATAACCGCAAGTATCATGCAATAACCGTCATTTATATGAAAAAGTTAATTTTCAGACTAATTCTTAACTCCTTGTTCTTTGAGTGACATCACTAGAACACAATGGAATAGGATTATTAACCTTTTTTGAGCCTGCAAAGCTTCAGATAATGTTTTTCTAAGTATTGAAGACTGCAAAATCACTTTTCTTTCCTTTCCTGTCCCTTATTTTACTGTCTTTTTCTTTTCTCACACCTACCTCACTGTGCATCAGGTATCATTTTAAAATGGGAGAAGATGAACAAGATGAATCAATGACTTTCTTTCGTACTGCATTCAAACAGGAAACCTGGGTGTCAAAAAGTGTCATACGCTTAGTTACACTGCTAGGTTACCCCATCACCAATATAAGCCAACAACTAAGTTTATAATTTACTCTAAAAAAAAACTTAAGATAAACAATTAAGATAAGAAAAAAAATAAAAAAGGTAAAGAAATAACTCAGAAGTGCAGAGAGGAAAAGGGGTATAAAGGAATAACTTTCAAGTTTCTTGTACAACAGTTATAAGTACAGACACTGAGTTCCAGTCCTGCCTTAGGCATGGGTGGGTGATTTTGGTCCAGTCACTCTCTCTCAGCCCAACACATTGTGGGGAAAATAAGAGGTGTGTTGGATCTAGAGGTGGGCTCAGAACTGTAATTGAATTAAGTATTTAATTTCCTACAATGGTGATACACCAAGCGTCTTCTCGGTATGGAGGCTTTGAGTCCACTACTACTTCCAGGGATCAATATTCCATTTCCAGCTCTCCCTTGGATGAAGAGTTATTGGTGTGACTCACAGCAAGCAGCTGCATTCCATTAAAAAATGCGGGAAGAGGTGAGCGGATAATAACACACAAAATTGGGTTGCAATAATTATTTTCCTGAATTAATTTGGTTCCTCCTCCTCCCCCTCCCCCATAAAGCTGCATGGGAAGAGAAACTTCACCGTAAATCTTAATACACATAAGACATTAATCTTACAAAAGTAAGATGGCAATATTGCAATTTAATTACAGCATGAGTGATAACATAAAAGGCAACATCAAAGGCTATATTGTTACAATAGAAAAAAAGCTAGAGATGACTACCTAACTTATATAACCCATTGACAAATGGGAAAATAGGAAATCTGTACTGTATAACAACAACAACAACAATTGTTGTGAGCCGCCCCGAGTCTCCGGAGAGGGGCGGCATACAAATTTGATAAATAAATAAATAAACAACAGAAAATGTTGCCTAATCCCTGGACAGCTTCTATCTGCTCCACGGTAAAATGCCTCTGAATGATGCAACATCTGGACCTTTACCCCAAAGCAAATTGTGTGATAACTTCTGCTAGGAGCAACATTAAACACAGTGTGGGAAGGCAAGGAAAAGAAAAGACACATGCGATAATTAAAATAAATGTGGCTGTAATGGATAATGTCATGTTCAACTTCATGGCTAATGTAGTTTATGTGCTTTTAACAAATCCACATGTGAATGCAACTTTTAGTGAATAGAATTACAGCACACAAAACATAGCCGATGTTATTGCACACTCCTTCTAGGTGCTGAACTTTATTTCCTACGATTCATCTTAGGTATAGTCTCCTGCTACGCTGCGAATGATCCCTTAAGGTTGGAGGCAGAGAAAAGGTGGATGTCTCTTGTTAGAGACTGGAAATTATTTTACCATTGGCATTGACTCATAGCTCCAAAGGTAATGAACTCATTCAAGATTTCTCCTCTACTCTCTCAAACTGCTTTATCTGGTGGCTGTTGTTTATTTTATATGATGTGTAACCTGAACAATCGGCAAAGGCATACCAGAAATATATATATATTATTATTTCCCCCATTTATTGTAATATGTTAAAAGCTTTGACAAAGAGAACAAAGTAACAAAACCATTAATAAAAATGCATAATCAAAAACAGCACAGGAAGAAGAAGATTAAAGGCTAGGAATTATGTTCAAGTGTTTGTATGAGTTTCTGATGTTAGCCACTCTTGTCACAATTATAAAAATAACTATATTTTAATGCTGAGAACATACAACAAAACAACAGTCCTATTAGTTATCCAGCATTTCAATATAACAGAGTTTTTCACAACAAATTCATAATTCTTCCTCAAAACAAATACTATAATATTCCAGCATCAATTTGATATCTGTATGTATGTGTGTGTGTGTGTCTGTGTGTGTGTGTATCCCTCTATTATATTGATAAAATAAAGCCATATCTGTCCAGAAATTATTATCAATAATTATAACCAGAATTATATATTTTCCATTATTACACGTAGGGATGATCTCTCCATAAGGACAATTTTGGAAAATAAATGAGAGAAACAGAATTGATCAACAACTGGTCAAAATGTGTTCCTATACATGCTGCCTTCTATAATTGCTTTTATATATTTACACCAATTTGTATATTAGGGAGAGGATCAGTCTATCTTTAACTCGTGATGTCAAGCTGTCAAAACATGCATTCTGAAGTCACAGTGAAAGCTCCATGCTTTTGAACATGTGGACATGAAATTTGTGTAGCAAGTTCCGATACAGTGTGAAGGTTAGTTGATATGTCAAAATTTGAAGGTGGCTTAAGCATCTGCACAATCATAAAACATAGGAATCTGAAACTCCAATTCTCAATGGGAGACAGATAATGACAGAAATCAGCCTGTTGCCTTTTTTCACGGATTCAGAGAAGAAGGTATATGGGACAATCCCATTGTTTGTAGTACATGGTCTTAGTATCTAAGGCAGGACAACAGGCCTGCTGGTTTAGAGGAACCAAAAAGCACTGCAGTAATATTGTCCTCTAAGTATTATCAGAGACATTTCTGCTGTAGAGCTCATGGTATGATTTACAATATTTTCTTTATCCTTCCTGTATAACAAGGCAGAAGATATACAGTATGTAACCTGTAACCTTGCTTTGTTCAGAGTTCTTCTGCATTGCTTTGGCTAAGAGCCCAGTGATCACTGTCACTGTGCATGCCAATAAAATATTTGTTGCTATGATCTGTTGGACTGTGTAGAAATAATGTATGTCTTGCTGCCTAGAAGAAGAAGAAAAAACAGTAAGTCTTCCATTCTTTGCTAAACAGCTAAACTACTTCACTCCCGATAAATGGAACCTTAATTATTTTCATACACATTGCACACTGCTCACACTCTTGAAACATGATTCCCCATAATCAAAAAGTCCCACATTAAAACGGGGAGGGGGAGGTAAAAGAGGGAGGGGAATGTATTCTTTTCTCTTTCAGTTTCAACTGAATTTGTAACATGTGCATTCATCTATAAACACTTCTAGCTCAATGGTTGGAAATCACATCATGAGAATTAATCTTTATTTCACACCACAATAATAATAGTAGTAGTAATCATCATCATCATCATCATCCATGACAGTCAGCTAGAAATGTAGACTGGATTTGGCATTGTTATCCATCTAGCAAGTCCTTCCCAAGGACTTGAAACAGACAAATGTTTGATGCTGTTGAAGATATTGTCTCAGTTGTTCAAGAAAGCGGCTTTTTCCAATTGTTGAATGGTGATTTTTGACAATGTCACTGGCGCTGAAGTTTAAATGTTGTGTTTGTGTGTGTGTGTGTGTGCGTGAGTGTGTGGGAGAAGTATTTAAATTTTGTCAGGAAATGTGGGCATTCAGAATGAATCTTACCTTGGTCTCCACTTCTGGCCTTTCAAATGCACAATTAGTATTAAATTGCTCTGTCAAATGAGCGTAAATGGGTTTAATAAAAGCATTATTGTTTCTCTACCTTCAGAATTGACTCAAGGTCAGTCAAATGAAGCTCAGTCTCATTGTGTTGTAGGTATCACTGGTGACCATTCCAGCTACGTGGGAGGGAGGTGTTAAGAGAGGGCTGAGCTTAGATCCCTTGCATTGTGGTAAAGAGCACAGATTTTACCTCTCCTAGAATACCTGAAACCTTATCTAATTGTTCCCAAGGGAATGCCAGTCAGTCTGGCATGATTCTTGTAACATAGGTGTCCAATAATAAAGCTTTTCAGTCAATACCAGTGAGTAATGAGCTTGTTTTGATTTCCTTTGTTTCCTGTTCGTGGACCATAATAAACTCTCTGGATCTTAGGCTTTTGTTTTTGCCCTGAAGAGACTTCCATATATTGCTACCAAATTATCAAATTTTACTTGAGGGGAAAAGAAAATTAGTATGAAATAGACTTCATGACCAGTTCTGTAGTTTTCTTGGCAGCTGCACACAAGTGTTCTGACCTGAATTGCTGTCTGATATCAGTCAAAGGTGGTTAAGTGACAATCATATCTACTGTATTTAATTTTAATTAAAAGCAAATAGGTATTGAATGGAATGTAAGCTACTTTTTTTTTAGGTGGCCTCTAGTATGCTACTCATAGATGAAGTGCAGGCATTGGTTCAGTAAAAACACTGCTCATCCTTGACTTATTTCTATAGCTGAGAGTGATCAAGCATATGGAAAAAAAATCCAGGTATGTTGTTGCTGTTGGTTTGTTTTTTTTTTCCAAATATCTGCACTAGCTCCTAGTAGTCTTTTGTTAGTCATTCTATCTCATGAGCTTGGGGGAGAAGGCAGGATCATGATTACAAGAATGAGAGTAACACCATCCCCAAAAAGTTTTAAGGTCATTAAATATCCTCTCTCTGAGTATCTCAGACAGGAATCATCTCTTACATTTCCAGAATGAAAGTCACTATGGGTAATGAAATTGATAGCTGCCTGGTCCAATCACATGGTGCTGAAAAGAACCTCGCGAATAAATATGGAACACCTACAACCTTAAGATTATAATGCAGGCAGTTTTCTGAAGACATCCCAGGTTCAGAGAAAAATGAGAATGAAAATAGGCACACACATTCTCTGCTTTGACATAATACAATGCAATGATTAGAAAAGAAGTATAACGTTTTTTTTAATGCTTGAAACTAAGAAGGTCTGTAGCAATGAGAAAGAGAAGGCTCTCATATGTTTTATAGGAGATACAATCAACTGCCCAATATGTTATTTCAAAAACAGATGGATAGAAGTAGTTAGAGAAATGCTTATTCAGACAACTCTGCATTCCTTCTACCCAAGTTCTTAATATGGTTTGTTTTATGAGGGCATGCTACACAGAATAGATTAAAATGCCGGCTGCCATGTGGTTCTTGCAAAATACATTCTGGTAAATATAAATCTGTCAAACACTGCAACTTAGTTTAGTATTTATATAGTTGGAAAATAGCAATATGGCATTACTTTCTAATATAACTGAGCTTTGGAAAACATCTGAAAAAAAAAGCACCAAGGATTAGAGTTCAAATAAAATTTAAGTATCTTAGATATGAAGAAGTTTATGATTGCTCACTGCTCGAGATTGGTATTTCTCTTTTTATTAATTCTCTCAGAGCCCCTTCAATATTATTCTTTTTGCTCCGCTTTATCATTTCAACTTTCACAGTGCTTGCCAAAGCCATAGGGGATCCCCTCCTTCCATTTGGATATTCAATAGAACTTATTTAAAAAAAAGAAAGAAAGAAAGAAATGAATGAATTTGCATTGGTGGCTGTCTTGATCTCAACCTTTCCGGACCAAATTACGGACACAAGTATGTTAAACTCCTGTTCAGTCATTTGCATTTACTTCTAATAACTATTTAAAATTAAAACCTTTACTCTGTTACAAACTGGACACAAAAGAATCATTGAACACGATGATGGCAAAATAAATTAACTTGGCCTCATTAGCAGCACGCTTACTGTCTTTTCATATTCCTTATGTGTTTCCTCTTTGTGTTTTCTATTGTGTTTGTTAGATTTTTGGATCGTAGTTGCCTGAACTCCGTATTCTGTCCTGTTTCCTTGATTTTGTTGCCCTCTGCTCTCTGTGTCATCGTATCTCGAGGTGGTCCATTCCTTTCTCCTGCTGCTGCACCGGTCTGTGCTTCTGAGTAGTTTGTACGTTGTTCTAGGTCCCTTCCGCCTTCAAGTGGTCCGTCTGCGTTGCCCCTCGTTGTGATTTGCGGTCCGTCCGTCTTCAGTTCCTTTTCAAGGAATTCTCTGGCTTTCTGGATCGAGTTCAGGTGGTACCTCTTATTTTTATAGAGAAGTGACATTCCTGATAGGGCCTCCCATCAGTATTGCAGAGTGCGTGATCTCAGCTCGTTGATCAGGAACTTGTAATCCTTTCTGTCTCATAGCATCGTCGGGGGGATCTCTTTCAATACCTTCACCTCCTGCTCCTCTATGTATAATTTTTTGTTGTAGGATGTTACGGAGATAAGGTTCCGGAACCCCTTTGTTGCAAAGTGGATGACCACATCCCTTGGTAGGTGCCTGTTTGTTGCCGCCCATGAGTTAACTCTGTAGACTCTGTCAAATTGCCACGCGATATCTTCAGCTTTCCTTCCCAGAAATGCTGCCAGGGCCCCTACAAAGAGTCTGAGCAGGTCTTCTTGGGTTTCGTTTGTTGTCTCTTTCCATCCCCTAAATCTGATAGCAGACGCCATTTGCCAGTATTGCATCATAGTGGATTGGTCTTGGGCCACACTTTTCATCTCTGCTATCTGTCCTTCCATGTAGTTCTCCACTCCTTCCATCTTCTTTTCCACACTCTCCCTGATCTCCTGGAGATTTTTCCCCATTTCGTCCCCCAGTCTCTTGTAGTGTGCTTGCATTGCCTCCTTAATTTGGTCCAGGTCTACAGCCATCGCTTTGCGTTGTTCTTCCCACTTTCTCTCTAGATCTCTGCCCTGGTCCACCAGCATCTGTTTTATATCTTTGCACCTTTCCTCCATCTTCTGTTCTGCGTCTATACACCTTCTCTCCAACCTTGTACCCATTTCCTCCAACTTTTTATCCATTCCATCCATCCTTTTTGTCAGCGTCTCCATCATCTCTTTTAATTCTTGCATCATGTGTGCTGTTGGGCAGGCTTGGGTTACCAGATAGGTCTGGGGGCCTGTGGTTGGATGGGAGGGTGTGGGGGTGGGTAGGGTGTTTCCTGGTGTTTTAAGAAGCTGAGCTGGGGAGGATGCAGGTCCCTTTGTGGGTACCAGTTTGGTCTGTTTGGAGGCCATCCTGGCCTCTGCCTATTGTTGGCCCTGCTTGTCTGTTGATTTTTAGAATAATAGATGATGTTCCAAATTTCTCTTTCCCATCTCCAGAGCTATTACATTCTGGCTGCTTTCTCTCTTTTCCCCTGCTTCCTCCCTTTGTGGGTTCACTGTGTTGGCCCTGGGATTCTGTGTCCCTTGGTTCAGGGGCGCAGCTGAGGGGGCTTCTCCCTTCTCGTCTCTCTGCTGGTTCCTTCAGGCTTTCCACCTTCTCCCTCCTTGCTGTTTCTTTGTCTCTGCCTCCCTCTGTGCTTTCCCCCTGTGACTCTGTAATTCACTCCAGGCTCCCTTGGGTCTTCCCGCAGCCCTCTTCTCCTTTAACTACTCTTTGGAGGGTCTTCTTCTGTCCGGTAGACCCTCCCAGCGGCCCGCTCACCTCACGCAAGTAGTCTTTGCCTCCTTCTGCTTGCTCCGTTAGCCTCCGCTCGTGCCTGCTTTCTTTCAAATCCATTTGCCTCCGCCTCTGTTTTCCGCGCCAGGCCCTCTCCGCTGCTCTCCCGGCGTTCTTCTCTTTATTCGGCTCGTCCGGGGGTCTTCTTCATGTGGGCAGACCCTCCCGGCGGCCCTCGCTGCTCGTGCCGGCATCTTCCTCTTTTGTCGCTCCACTTACGCCAGCTCCCTCCCGTAGCGCGGCGTCTTCGGGCCTGCCGGCCGGCCGGCCACCACCAGCTTCCTTGGCCCCTTCCGCGGCCCTTCCGGACCCTTTGGCGGTGATTTTCACCTTGCCGGATTGGGCCGGGGGTCCTCTTCGGTCGTATCTTCTCCTCCGGTGATTCACTCCCCCGGCGGCCCGGTAATTTAATTTTAAAAAAGAGCGCCATCTCAGAGCTTTCTAAGAATGGCTCCGGTCCGCATGACCGGAACCGGAAGTCCCCCTTGTTAGATTTTTGAAATGGCAGGTTTGTCCATTTTTAAATGCTTATAAGGTTTTTAGCTAAGGACCCCTATTTGATTCTTTTCTTATTTTACTTATGCTAGTCCCACACGTCAATGTTAGATCTTCAAAATCAAGACTGAAGAGTGGAGATTTTTGGAGGTGGATCACAGAGACCAGAATTTCACTATCTGTAGTGAATCTACACCACCAGAATCCCCTCTCTCCAATATTTAATATGTCAAACATTTTTTTTCTTTTAGAAAAATCTGTACAGATATCATTTAGTCTCTTCCATTCCCTACAGGCTCAAAGTATTTTCTGCTGCCATTTTAAACTTTAAAGAATGAAAATACTTTGAGTCTGTAGGGAACGGTGGGGGGGGGCGGAAGAAGAGAAATAGTGCAAAAGAAATTAAGGAGAGTGATTAAGGTGTGAAAGCTGGAATTTGATAAGGAACACAATTCAACTGCAGTTTATTTCAGCCATTAGCCTGCAAACAAATAAACGAGGAAGAGGAAAAAAAGAAACCAGACCACCTATATTGCATTCAGCTGATGATGATGATGATTATTATTATTATTTAAATTACATGGCATGGTAAATCAAACAGAAAAGCAATTTTTGAAGAAGTAAGGTAAGGTAGAGTAAGGTAGGTTAAGGTACTTTTAGTAGTGAATAAATACATATTGGCATCAATATGAATCCCAGTGAGATAGCTGTGTAAGGAAGAAAGCTAATGCTGAAAACTTCTCAACTTTATTTCTTTGCAAGAAAAAGCTTCTATATTTCTATTTTCTGAGAATATCATTTCTTTTTTCTTTTAATATTTTTGACCTCTTTATTGCCGGAAAGTAGTGGAAGGAGCAACTGCTGATTTTGTTCTTGGCATCTTTCCATCATGGAAAAGCATCCCTGACTGACTACATTTCGCTATCTGAAAAAGTTCCATCAGAATAACTTTGTTCTCAAAGCACCTCTTGGGATTTAATGGAGGCCAGATAGGTTGTAGACTTCTGGAGAGAACTGGCGCTTGACCAACTTATAACTAAATAAATGAAACAAATCATGACTTCCCTGTGAGATGTCCCTGAAAATGTCTTCTTTGTTTTTAAAGATATACTGGGGGAAAAATATTTATTTCATCAATGAGAATTTTTAACCCTTGCTTGGCAAGGTGGTCATATAAATTGATTAGTTGATTAGATAGATAGATAGATAGTGTTCTGTCTAGCCCCTCACAACAGATAGATAGATAGATAGATAGATAGATAGATAGATAGATAGATAGATAGATAGATAGATAGAGAGAGAGAGAGAGAGAGAGAGAGAGAGAGAGAGAGAGAGAGAAGATAGTTAGATAGATAGATGAGAGATAGATGAGAGATAGATAGATAGATGAGAGATATATAGATAGATAGATAAGAGAGAGAGAAGAGAGATAGATAGACAGAGATAGAGAGATTTATACGTACATACTGTCTCACACACAGAGAGAGAGAGAGAGGAAAGAAAGAAAGAAAGAAAGAAAGAAAGAAAGAAAGAAAGAAAGAAAGAAAGAAAGAAAGAAAGAAAGAAAGAAGGAAGGAAATAGAAAGAAAGGAAAAGAAAAGGAAGGAAGAAGAAAGAAGAAAGAAAAATGAAAAAAGAAAGAAAAAGAAAGAAAAGAAATTGTACAAGGCATAAAGAAGATCCAAATAGCAATTGGATTACATTAATAAATAACATTTAAGATAGTGGATTAAGCTATTTTACTATTTGCACTGCAGCCTTGCAGAATGGCCACTGACACCTTTTTGGCAGTGGACACAACTTATGGCACCTGTTCCCAGGTAAATTAATGGAGGAGGTCTCATTGACTCACCTTTGGTTTCTGATACAACTGGAAGGACCTGCTTAATGTTATCCTTATCTGAAGCCCACTTCTCCTCACTTCTCCAGACTCTCGGTGGTCATCATATCATAACCTTCAGATGCTTTCTTCCTAGGCTAAAAAATTTTCCACCCACGTATCAATAGAAAATTAATAAGAACCTTTGCCTGAAAAAAACATTCGAGCAAGCCACATTGCAAGAATATCAGGCCATTATAACTGCAAAGACAATGTAAAATGCTGGTAAAGAATGGGCAATCAATTCCACCCAGCGCTCAACTCTATTCTTGTGGCAATGTTATGCATAGGTCACAACTGATGCAACATTTCAAATCAAATAAAGCAAGCTCATTGACAGTCAATGGTGTTAACACAGATGACAAAAGTTTATATCAGAAGTTGCTGACTTAGGTGGTTCAGAAAACAATTCTATATCTTGTCAGTAATATAAGAAGTGGTTAGGTTCAAAGTAAGGAGTTGCAGATGAGACTACATTTAAATTTAAAATATTATTCTTTAGGAGTCTAGATCTAAATTTCTCTGCACAGAGACATTTTATATCCAGGTTTTTAACAGAGGTGTTTTAAATTGCATTTTCAGAGACAGAGAATTGTATGCCTATTTATGTTGTGAAAGAGCCATCCCATTTGTCTTGAGTACTTGTCAGATGACAAAGGTAGGCTAAAAAAGTAACACAATAAATCTAATAAATACCTAACTTTAAAATAGTTTTACTTTATATTTGCGGGACTTTGTGGGTTAACAAAAATTTCCAAAATTATTTTTATAACTGGAACAGGCACTGTTCCTCATACCCTAAGGAACTCTGGGCAGCAACAGAAAAAAAACTGAAAATTTACAATCAACTAAAGAGAAATTAAATCAAATCCACTAATATTTCATTATCACTATGCCATAAATAGCTACATCTCTTTGTTTCAGTTACTCTACAAATTTATGAGATCATCCCGTCTGCCACAAACACACTCTAGACAAAGAAACTGAAATGAAAAAAGAAAAAAGAGGACATAAGTTTTGACATATGCCAATTATATATGTGAAAATGGAGCATATGGCCATTATTTTCCTCATGTTGTTATGTTCCAATTACCTATAAATTAACTCAATTTTTCAACAAATGTATATTTTATTATATGCAAAGTTTACTTTGAAAGAGGACCTCTGGACACGGATCGTGGGAGATGAACACTGAGGAGAGGTCTAGAGATTTTCAATGTGAATATCAACAAGTTGTCTGGAGTTTGCTATGCTAATATATGTTCAATTCCTAATCCTTCATTCTTTTCTCTAGCCAAGAATAAAATAGATTCCAAATTTGATAGTAGTCTATATCTTCTTTATCATTCAACGTCATAGTTAATCTGTCCATCTCTGCACATTCCAATATCTTCCTGTTTATTTCTTCCTCTGATGGCAGTCCTTCATTCTTCCAGTATTGTGCAAAAATTATTCTCGCTGCTGTAGTAACATGTAAGATTAAATATAATTTCTGCTTATTAGTCTTTTCAGGCATAATACCTAGTAAAAAAAGTTCAGGTTTAAAATCCACTTGTTCACCCAATATTTTTTTCTAATCACATATGTATCTTTCTCCAATAGGCCCTTGCCTTGCCACATGTCCACCAAATGTGATAATACGTGCCTATGTTATGTTTACATTTCCAACATCTATCTGACATATTTTTAAATATTTTTACTAATCTTGCTGGCGGCAGGTGCCAATAATGATTTGTATATATATATATATATATACAACTTCCTCACACACCTCAACAGCCTACACCCCAAAATACAGTTCACAATGGAAACAGAAGCTAATAACCAGCTTCCCTTCCTGGATGTCTTAGTCTACAAGAAATCCAATGGGTCCCTAGGACACACCATCTACCAGAAGAAAACACACACAAACTGCTATCTGCACGCACTCTCACACCACCACCCAGCACAGATCAACTCCGTAGCCAAGACACTCATCTCCAGAACCAAATGCCTAGCTGACGAACAACACCTAAAAACCGAACTACACACTCTCACTAATGTACTTACATCCAACGGATTCCAAAGAAATAAGATTTCCAACTTAATCCAAAAAGAAACTCCCACTAAAATCCAAGACAGAGAACAAGAAAACGGCAAAGCCCTCCTCCCATACATAAAAGGCACCACAGACAGGATCAGCAAGATCCTTCACAAACATAATATCAAAACAGCATTCTGCACAAACAGAAAAATATCCACCATCCTAAGAAACCCTAAAGACAAAATTGAATTAGAAAATCAAGGAGTATATGAAATCCCATGTACTGCCTGCTCCACCACATACATTGGACAAACCAACAGAAGAATAAGTGCACGCATTGAAGAACACAAAAACTCAGTCAAAAAAGAGGAACCAACTTCTTCCCTGGTCCAACACCTAAAAGCTACAGGACATGAAATTGATTTCAAAAAGACCAGAACTATCGCCAAAACTGAACACTTTAATAACAGAATAATCAGAGAAGCCATCGAGATAGAAAAACGCCCATACAGCATGAACAAACGAGATGATACCTCCCGCCTACCAGCCATTTGGAAACCCGCCCTTATTGACAGACGAGTCCATAGCACGGGGAATGACACCAGACCTACACTCACAAAAACCACACAGGATGTCACCACCACACATCCAGGCAAAAAGCAAACCCAAACCCACACTGATGAGGAGGCACAACCACAAACCAGAAGCCAGACCACAGCTGCATCATTAGCCACCTTAAACCCCTCCAATCCATACATGAAGCAAACTGACACCCACCATGAAGATGAGGCATGACCACGAACGCAAAGCCAAACAGCTATACAGTCCACCATCTCTAATCCCCTTGTAACACTGACTAACCTGAGCACAACAAAGCCCCCACCCAAACAGAACACTCCCCCAGCCAATCAGAGCACAGCCAAGCCCCTAACCAATCAGAACACACCTCCACCCAATCAGAACACAGCTGAGCTCCCAGCCAATCAGTTCAAACCCCCACTGGCAGTTAAAAGGAAGAAACAGCTAAAATCTCATATTGCTCCTAGAAGCAGAAGCCGAAAGCACCAGCCTGAAGATGACGAATGAGACTTCGTCGAAACGTCGCCAAGACACTTCAAATTCTACGTGGGAGAAAACCCGAAGAACCAAAGACCTACATACAAACACCCGCGAAAACCTCAGAAAACAAATGTGTGTGTGTGTGTGTGTGTGTGTGTGTGTGTGTATGTATGTATGTATGTATGTATGTATGTATGTATATATATATATGATATTACATAATTTGGGTAGTGAAATGTCTGCAAAAAAGCAACCAAACTCAGATAGCACCAAGGATCCCTCATACATATCTTTCTCTTTCTCTCTTAAAAAAAAACCTCTTTTGGTTAGGTCCATTGAATAAATATTCCATTGAATAAATATTCCATTGAATAAATCAAAAAGACTAGATAGTGCCCCCTTAGAAATTCTTCTCATGACGGATGGGGCAGAAGGACAGGGGTTAACTCTTGCCCAAGAATTAAAGAAATATTATCAGTATAAACATTTCAGCTGCTTATTGAGATTGTGGGTGATCACAGTATATATTCTTTGTGTGCAACATATAATGGCCACTTGCCACAATAGAGGCCTCTCAGAATATCATCCACCACATTTCATTGAACAACTACAAGCCTTTTGAGAACTACACAATAGCTGTCCGAGCAATTTAGCCTGCTATTTGTTGGAATGCAGTCCCCACCATGATGTAGAGAGGACACCTGTGAATTGCCATCTTTGCCAAGTGCCTGTTGACCTCTTTTGTGTTCGGAGACACTAAGAGAGGAGACAAAAACACGATCTGCAGAAATATTGGCAGCGGTAGACCAGCAAGGTTTTATATGATTAAACAGGCAACAGCCACAATTAAACTGCTGAAATGAAGGATGGTCGGGGGAAAGCTGAAAAATAATGCATGTAAGAAATGACTGAAATCACAGTTCTAATGCTGAAAATTCTTTTCTTGGTTGCACATGTGCTGAGAGCATGCTGTAAGCCAATGTTAACACTAAACCAAACTTGGCAATGGCTACGAATCGTGGAAGAACAGAGCTGATGTTTATTCTCCTTCAGTCTCTGCATCAATTAAATCACTGGCCACCCAGCTTCATTGCTGCCATCACCAGCCATATGCGCCTACCAATAATGTTCTTTCTAGAATAAGGACAATGTTTTACCCTGCCAAGTAAAACAGCCAAACAGCTCCCATATTACAGTTCCAACAATGTGATGCCTGGGAATACCGCAGCAATGTTTGGCTTCTCCATGTAGCATGCTGATGCCCACAGTTGCGAGGCTAGTTCTGATCCAACTTTGAAACCAAGTAAATTCTGAAAGCCTGGCCTAGCTACTTGCGTTGAAGAAAATTCACACAACTTCCTCAGAAGAATATATGTTTGGCACACCTAATAAAGATTGATTACCACTGTGTGTTGTGTTCTCAGCTTGGCAAGTGGGATGGAGGAAAAAGCTACAGCATTATTACTTCGAGGCATTAAAGTCTTGAGCACACACGTACAGTTTCTTGATGCTGTATCGTTCACATGATGGTTCTTGACAAGGGGGACTTTCTTTCTCCCTTCTTAGTTGCCAAAATAAGTATCCCCCATTGTACGTGTACAACTTGTTTGCTTTTTCTTAGTAAAGAATGTCACATTTGTCTCAAAGTTTACTCTGGCCTCGGTTTCTTACTTTACTTACTTTAAGCCATGAAGTAAAACTTGAATTAATTTCACCCTTTAAGAAAGGATGTGGAATTACATGTGATGCCATTGAAATTATTCAAAAGCAACAATTAGTTCAGAATGCAACTGTGTGGCACATGTAATAGCAATAGCAATAGCACTTAAACATATGTACCACTTCACAGTGCTTTACAGCCCTTTCTAAGTCTAGGAAAGGATTTGATGTATTTCAGTTTGTTCATAATTTATGAAAATGTGAATTACTAAACTTGCAGTAAATACAAATTCAGTTTTTCACCCATTTCTACTGAATGTTGCTTTGGGGAAAGTGGGCAAATCAAGGTTATGGAAAGTATGGCATGGGGACATGCTTGGTTGATCAGCTGGCTGAACCTGAATAGGAGTGTTCTACAGTACAAAGCAGAATTTCTATGTGATAGATGCAAGACAATAAATATAATTGGGATTTGATATCGGAACTGGGCCTTACAATTTATATAGGTGTTAAGAATGTCCGGAGACTGCAAGTAGTCCAGAATGCGGCTGCGCGAGCTGTCTTGGGTCTTCCAAGACATGCTCATATTACTCCAGCACTCCGCGAGCTGCACTGGCTACCTATTGGTCTCCGAACACAATTCAAAGTGCTGGTTATGACCTATAAAGCCCTTTATGGCAATGGGCCAGGATACTTGCAGGACCGTCTTCTGCCTCATGAATCCCAGCGACCGGTTAGGGCACATAGGGTTGGCCTCCTATGGGTTCCGTCTGTTAGACAGTGGCGGGGCCTAGGGCAAGGGCCTTCTCCGTTGCTGCCCCAGCCCTCTGGAACCAGCTTCCCTCAGAGGTCCGTACCGCTTCCTCCCTCCTGGCCTTCCGGAAAGCGCTCAAGGCACATCTATGCCGACAGGCTTGGGGCATATGAGCTGTGCTCTGACCCTCGGCCCTAAGAGTGTCCCGCCATCATTGGCTGTGAGTTGAATGTGTTTGTATGTTGTGTGAATGATATTAATTTTTAAATTTTTAAATTAATTGTCTTTTTAAATTGTGTTGTTGTGAGCTGCCCCAAGTCTTGGGAGAGGGGCAGCATATAAATTAAATTAAATTAATAAATAATACAGCTAATTACAATTATTCCTTCTCTATGATTTGTTCTTTCATTTTCCATCCTTGTGCTTGTAAATTCATGAAATATGGTTCATTTCCTCATGATTAAATGCTAGCCACCAGCAAATATGCTTCCATTTGGAATGATATATTTTTTGCTTGGGATTATGATGCCAACTTCCTAATTAACAATTACTTTTTAATATAGTTGCCCAAGGTTATATGAAAGCCTCCCTAGCATTTCCAAAGCTTTTCTCTATATTTTTTTTTAATTCTCCAGGACAAATAAATATAAAATTAACTATATACATAACCATATTTTAAAAAAGAAAAAGGAAAAAAAACCACAGGCCTTTTTATTGTCAATTTTCATTTAATGTTTGCTGAGCAATCTGTTTTAGAAACTGGTTTGGCATTTGATGCCAGTCAAGTTAAATAAATTGTACTCCTGACATTCAAGCAGATGAAAAATCATAAAAAAACTGATTGCTCACTTTTATAACTCATTCCAGACAACAAAGATGACACATTAGAGAGGACTGAACCACATAGAAACAGAAACATATTTAATTGATTTGGGGGGGGTCTACAATATGTATCTTCACCTTTCTTTTTTTTTTTTTTTTTTTTTTTAAATTCTTTTATTAAAACCATTAACATTGAACATAAAAACATATTATGCAGTAATCAACATGACTCCTGGTATACAATACTAAGTATTAGTCCTTGAAAACGTCTGGGTTAGTAAGCCTTTTTCCCCCCACTCCCCGTGTCTAGCCTCAACTGTACTCCTGTTACATTTTATTTTGATTGGTGTTTCCCCTATCCGTTTCAATATTAATGTGGTCAACATTAAACATAAGATCCTATTGCTAAGCATTCATCCTAGAACATAGCATACAACATTAGGTATTAATCTTTGTAAACATCTGTTTTAGTAAACGTTCTTCCCTCCTCCCTCACATCTTCAAGTATACTCCGAATACCTTTTGTTTGATTGGTATTTCTCCTATATATGATCTATCTACTGTATCTAGTCTATCGCACACTGTGTGTTTGCGCCTCTGAGTTGACTTCATCCCATTACTAGTGCAATCCTCCACGGTCCCCAACCCGAGATCCTGAAGTAAAAGTTTCATATCCTGAGGTAGAGAGTCAGTCTACTTTAACAATATTAAGGCAAACAACGTTAGTCATAAGGTTATGTTAAGAGGCATTAGTTATAGAACATATACATTCAACGTTAGGTGTTAGTTTTTGTAAACATCTGATTTGTTAGCCCTTCATCCCTCCTCCCGTCGATCCTTAGCTGAACGCCAGCTGCATTCTGTTTGATTGGTGTCTCTCTTGGATATAGTCTATCCACTGTTTCCAATCAGTCACAAATTGTTCATTGGAGCGGTTTTTCAAGTATGCTGATATTTTTGCCATTTCCGCCAAGTTTGTTACTTTCACAGTCCATTCTTCAATAGGCGGTATTTCCGGATTCTTCCAGTACTGTCCCACCAACAATCTTGCTGCTGTAATTAAGTTCAAAAATAAATTTGTCTCTGAGGTAGTGATATCCTTTGTGATCCCTAACAGAAAGGCCTGAGGTAGAAATTCTATACGCTTTTTGAAAATAGTTTGGAGTGTCCACCATATCTTCCTCCAGAATGCTTTGATTTTTCTGCATGTCCACCATATATGAAAGTAAGTAGCCTCTCCGTCCCCGCACCTCCAGCATTTGGGCTGGGAGCCCGGGTAGATGAGTGATATTTTTTTCGGGTCTAGGTGCCATCTATAGAACATCTTGTAGAAGTTTTCCCTTAAGTGTTGCGATTTCGTGAATTCTACATTCCTCACCCAGATTTTCTCCCACGTGTCCATGGTGATAGGGTGTCTGAAGTCTTGTGCCCACTTTATCATACAGTTCTTGACTAGCTCGGTTTCAGAGTCCATTTCTATCAGAATGCTGTACACTCGTTTGATGTGCTTAATCCCCTGTTCTCTAATCTGTTTAATTAGATTCTCGTCTGTCTGGGAGAAGCCCTTCTTCTTGTCTTTACGCCACCTTGATTGTAGTTGTATATATGATAGCCAGTTACTTCCTATTCCTTTGTTTGCTAGCGTTGCTTGAGATTTCAAGAGGAACCCGTTTTCTTCTCCCAGTACAAGTTCACTGTAGGGCACCACTTCTTGCCCTTGGGATGTGTTCATATCCCCTGATGCGTGTCCAGGGATCGTCCAGATGGGAATCTTGTCGTGTAGGAGGTGCTTATATTTCTTCCAGACCCATAGCAATGGGATTCGTAATGGGTGCTCCTTGAAGTTCCTATCTGCCTTTTTGTCGTATACTAGGTATGCGTGCCAGCCGAATCGTAGACCATGCCCCTCAACATTCAGAATTCTATCATTTGTCATGTTGATCCAGTCACTAACCGCCACCAACGTTGCTGCATAGTAATATAGCTTTAGATTAGGCATTTTGAGTCCCCCTCTCTCCCTTGCGTCTTGGATGATTTTTAGTTTCACCCTCGGTCTCTTGTCGTCCCAAATAAATCTGTTGATGCCTTTCTGCCAATTGTCTAAGTCCGCTTCCTTCTTGAGTATGGGTAGCATTTGGAAGAGAAATAAAAATCTGGGTAATACATTCATCTTTACTGTCGCTATCCTGCCGAGCAGGGACAGACGTAGTGATTTCCACCTTTCCAGGTCTGTTTGTATCTTTTTCCACAGGACCTCGTAGTTATTCTTGTATAATTTCGCATTTGTTGATTCTATCTCTACTCCTAAGTATTTGACTTTCTTGACTATTTCACACCCCGTTATTCTTTCCAGGTTCCGTTTTGCTTTGTTGTCGAGGTTTTTGACTAGCATCTTTGTTTTCGATATATTTATTTTGAAGCCTGACACCCTACCATAGTCCTCCATTATCTCCATCAATTTCCTTGCTGATTGTGCTGGTTGCGACATTGTCACCAGCAGGTCATCCGCAAAGGCACATAGTTTGTATTCTTGCTGTTTAATCTGTATGCCCTGTACCTCCTCTGCCGCTCTTATTCTGTTCAGTAAAATTTCCAGTGTTAGGACAAAAAGCAGGGGGGACAGCGGGCAGCCCTGTCTCGTGCCTCTCTCTATATTAAATGAGTCCGTTAAGTCTCCATTGACAATGATCTGTCCTGTTTGTTTCTGGTAAATTGCCGTTATGGAGTTGAGAAACTGTACTCCCATTTTCATCTTCCGGACCAAGTTCGTCAGGAACGGCCAGTGCAGTCTGTCAAAAGCTTTTTCTGCATCCACAAACATAAGAGCGGCGGGTATCTGGTTGTGCTTTTGCAGGTATTCTATTATGTTCAGCAGCTGTCTGACGTTGGTTTTCATCTGGCGTCCTTGTATAAATCCCCTTTGGTCCGGGTGTATTGTTTTTTGTAGTACAGTCATTAGTCTATTGGCCAAAATTTTTGTGAAGATTTTGTAGTCTGTGTTTAGTAGTGAGATGGGCCTGTAGTTTGCGGGCTGTGTGTTGTCTTTCCCCTCCTTTGGGATTAATGAGATGTAGGCTGTTCTCCAGGATGGTGGGACCTGACCTCCTTCTTGAATGTTGGCAAATAGTTTTCTGAGGGGTTCTAGCATCTCCTCTTGGAGGTGTTTGTAGTAGGTCGCTGTTATCCCATCCGTCCCGGGCGATTTTCCTGCTTTCAGCTGTGTGATCGCTGAGTGTATTTCCTCCTTTGTGATTAAGGCATTCAGGGCTTCTCTTTGTGTGTCGGTAATCGCCTGTATCTTTTTGTTTTGTAGGAACTCATCTATCTCTTTGTCTTGTATCTTATCCTCGGTATATAGTTTCGAGTAGAACTCCGTGAAGGCTTTCTTGATGGTTTTTTGCCGGAATTCTTCCTTGCCTTTGTATTCTATCTTTTCAATTATGCGGGACTTCTGTTTCTTTCTTATAGTGTAGGCTAGCCAGCGGCCCGGTTTGTTGGCCTTGCAGAATGTCTTATGTTTTGCATATTGTATATTCCTTGCAACTTGGTCAGCCATCAACATGTCGAATTGCTTTCTTAAGATCTTGAGTCCTTCTTTGGTGGCTTTGTCCTCTGGTCTTTTTATTAGTAGCCGCTCCATTTTGCTTATCTCATTTTCTAACTCTTTTCTTTTTTGTTCTTGTTGGCGACGGTGCCAGCTGTTCATGGATATGAGGATCCCTCGCATGTACACCTTGCTGCCTTCCCAGATCTGTTCTATCGGTGTTCCGTTGTTCATATGTGTGTCGAAGTATTCCTTCATAGCTTTTTTGCATTCCGCCACATTGTTTTCATGTCTAAACAAGTTTTCATTGATTCTCCAGGACCTCCTCTGTTTCGGGCCATGTCTTAATTCCATCCTCACAGGGTTGTGGTCTGTCAGTGTCTTGGGTAGGATTTTCACCGCGTTTAGACACGTTAGCAAGTCACTAGAGGTTAGTATAAAATCGATTCTGGAGAATGATTGGTGTCTGCCGGAGAAGAAGGTGAATTCTAGTTCTTTGCCGTGCCTTTTCCGCCATACGTCTGTCAGTTCGAGGTCTTCCTTCATGTCGAAGAAGGATTTAGGCAACTTGGAGTGTTTTTGCGGGTTCGGTGCAGTTCTTTTTTTGTCTAGAGCAGTCTCTATGACCCCGTTCCAGTCGCCCATGATGATGTGAGATCTGTAGTTAAGTTGTGTTATTTTCTTGTGTAGCTTTTTGTAGAATTTGCCTTGTTGCTGATGTGGTGCATATATGCCCAGTACTAGAATCTTCTTGTCTTCTTGTGTTATTTCAATTGCCAGGTATCTACCTTGGGGGTCGGACTCTATTAGCTTAGCCATTACATGTTTCTTTACGTATATAACAATCCCATTCTTTTTTCTTGGCGCTGCTGCCACAAAGTGCGCGCCTAGTTTGTAGTTGATCAGATATTTCTGGTCTGCTGCTCTGATGTGTGTTTCTTGTAGGCAGATTATATCGCTTTTACTTTGGTTTAGGTAGTGGAGAATTTTTCTTCTTTTCTGGGGGGAGTTCAGTCCGTTCACATTCCAAGTCAAATAATTAGTAGCCATCATATGTTGCAGGATATTTTTGCGAGACCATTTCTGTTGTTTCTCCTGTTGTCTCCTTTGGTCTCGTTCCCACGATATCCGGATTGGTGCTCATTTTGGTTTGTGAGGTCTTGCCTTGCTGGTCTGTACGTTTGGTAGTAAAGCCTGGTAGCCTGCCCTCTGTAGACTGTCCTGTCTCCTTGTTTTTGTTGCTCTCTGCTCTCTGCGCCTTCGCCCCTAGAGGTGGTCCATTCATTTCCTCTGCCTCTGCCCCGATCTGTGCTTCTGCGCGGCTTGCTCGTTGGCCTCTATCCCTCCCGCTTTCCAGTGGTCTATCTGTTTCTTCTCTCGCGGTGGGTTGGGGGCCTCCCGACTTCAGTTCCTTTTCGAGGAAGTCTTTGGCTTTCTGGACCAAGGTCAAGTAATGTCTCTTGTTTTTATAATAAAGTGACAGTCCTGTTGGGGTTTCCCACCGGTATTGCAGTGCCCGCGATCTCAGTTCTGTGGTCAGGAATTTGTAGTTCCTTCTGTCTCTCAGCATCGCCTGGGGGATCTCTTTCACCTCCTGCTCCTCTATGTAGAATGCCTTGTTATAGGAAGTGGCAGAGATGTGGTTCCGGAACTTCTGTGTTGTGAATTGGATAACCACATCCCTTGGTTGGTGTTTGTTCACTTCCCTCCAGGCGCCCACTCTGTTGATTTTTTCGACATGCCACTCAATCTCATTGGCGCTCGTGCCCAGGAATGTTGCCAGGGCCTCTACAAAGGTCCTGCGCAGTCTTCCCTGGGGTTCGTATGTTGTCTCGTTCCACCCTCTGATCCTGATGGCAAATGCCATTTGCCAGAATTGTATCATGGTGGACTGGTCTTGAACCTCTCTTTTCACCTCTGCAGTCTGTCCCTCTACGCGGTTTTCCACTTCCTTCCTCATCTTTTCCGTATTCTCCCTTGTTTCTTGGAGGTTTTTGTAATGTGTTTGCAATGCCTCCTTCATCCGTTCCAAATCAGTGGCCATCGCTTTGCGCTGTTCTTCCCACTTTTTCTCCAGGTCTCCACCTTGGTCCGCCAGCATCCTCTTCATGTCTTTGTATCTTTCCTCCGTCTTCCGTTCTGTTTCTAGACGTCCTTTCTCCGTCTTCGCCCCCATTTCTGCCAACTTTCTATCCATGCCATCCATCCGTACCACCATCGTCGCTATCGTCTCCTTTAGTGTCTCAATCGTCTCTTTTAGTTCTTGGATCATGCGTGCTGTTGCGGAGTCGTGGGTTGGCGTGTGGGTCTGAGGGCATGCAGTTGGGTGGGGGTGTGTGTGGTTGGGTGGGGTGTTCCCTAGCAGATTGGAGGGCTGGGCCGGGGAGGATGCAGCTCTCTTCAGGTCTCGCAGTTTGATTTGTTTTGTCCGTCTGGCAGCCATTTTGAGCTTCTCCTCCTGTTGGCCTGTCCACCCTTAAAGCCACCCCTTGATGCAAAGAATTGTGGGGGAGTTGTTGTTCCTGTGCAAGATTGTCAAGTTGCTAGGATGGGTTGGATCAAATTTTTCTGTGTTACAAGTTAGCAAGTGTTCATGTCTCACAGTTAGTATTTTAACAGCAAAGTGGTAGATCACTAGGGGGTGTAGCTTGTTTTCAATTAAGCTTTTCTGTACTGGCAGGGGTGATACAAAGATGGGAGGATCTGAGGCTTGGGATTTTTGATGATGGCCTTTTTCTCAAGATGCGGTACAACACTAGGTTGTGGTCTGGTGAAGATCCAGAAATCTGGTCCTTCCAAAAGGGGAGGGGGTGCCTTCAGGGTTTAGGCAGTGTAGGGGTAGGAGCCTGTATTCTGGCAGCTCTATGTTCAGGGAGCCAGTTCAGTACCTTTGCCTTGGGTTTCTCTTCACTCCCCTCTGCCAGCCTGTTACTTCTCTTTGCTCTTTTCTGGCTCCTTCTTGCCCCTCTTTCTCTGCCTCCTTGCCCAGGTCACTTCCTCCTGTCTTCTGTCCCCCTGTGTTTATAGATCCCCTCTGCTTTTCCCTTATTGCGTTCCAGGGTGCTTTCCAGCTTTCTTCTTCCTCCCACCTTCTTCCCTGGTAGATCCTGCCCTCTGTTGAGTCTCTGGGGCTCCCTTTCTGGTGGGTCTGGGGTGCAGCGCGTGGGGTAACACTCACCAGTCCCTCTGCCTGGGTCTTCCCCCGCCGTCTGTTCCTTTGCCGCCTCCCTTTCAATACTGCTCTCCGTAAGCTTTACTTGCCTCCTCCTTTGTTCGTATCTTCACCTTTCTTGTATTTATCTTTTCTAGTATTTTTTTTATTACTTTAGCATCATGAAAAGTTAACTCATTAAGCAGAAACTATAGTAATTCAAAGGAAACACAATTGGAGGAACAAATGCTTGTGTTTATAATAGAATTGTGTAAGTTAAAATGTTTTTGGAACAAGGAGATCACAATTGATGGCATTATTGCATATGAAATCCTTCCGTTACTGGTTATTTTTCTTTTGGGTGATGTTCAACCTGTTCATTATGAACTCATACAGATTCTTTTAATTGCAGCCAAAATTGCATTTCTACACAGTGGGAAATGATTAGATCCCCATCTGTTAAGCAACGGTTGCAAAGACAATCCTTTGTTCTGGAAATAAAGAAGCTTATGAGATATGAGTAGTTCCCCCAGCTATACAGTTTAGGATTTTCTGATGCCTGACACCTTTTTGACAGTAGTTTGGGTTATGATTTGCCCATGTCTCATGATAAAATAAGCAGGTGAGAGAGGTGGTTTGGGATACATGTAAGACACAAACTACTTGTTTCATCCTTCAGATTCCACTCTGATCTTAGTACTGAATTGTGGAACAGTCATGTTTTAAGTAAAGTTGTGCAAAATCTCTCCTGCAATTTCTCTACAGCCCTTTTTTCCCCCCAGAAAAGGGGTGGGTTCCCCCCCTATCTTTTAGTCTGTTCAAGCACTCCTGATGACAGCAGCAACTGATGCCTCACTTGTGGGAATCCAAAAGAATATTGTGATTGTACAAGCTGTCAGCCAGAAGAACAGGATGGCACACCACATGCTAAGTTCTCTTTCACTAGAGGTTTTCAAGGAGAGGCTGGATGGATATTGTCAAAGAGGCTTAATCAGTGGTGGGATTCAAATATGTGAACAACTGGTTCTCTGTATGGATGCCACTTCCAGAATTGTGGCAAAAATCGTGGAAACCTTTTGGGAAAAGTGTAGTTTTGAGGTTTGATGGCTAATAACACCACTTTTTTGGGGGAGTAGTACCATAAAATATATATATCAATGGAAAGATAATTTAATCAAGAATGTAATGCAACAAAGTTTGTTCAATTATCTGTACTGTATTCTATGAAAAGTTATAGCCAAATAACCAGAAAAAGGAAGCACAACTTAGGTTGATATCAGGTAGCCTTCCTTCATCTGATTGTAGCCAATGAGCATGAGTGTTTAGAGAGCCAATCAGGTGTCATCTTGTTTTGGCAATGAGCCAATCAGATCACAATAGGATTCGGTTATTGATGTCGTGTATTGAAGCTGAGAGGAGGACATTTGTCAGTATGTTATGTGATTGCTATCAAGTTGTTTGGGGTTTTTTTGTGTTCTTTAGTGAGCTTGTAAAACGTAATAAAATTAAAGTAATGGTACAAAGAGTTGACTGGTTGTCCAGAAAGCGATGTAAAATAGTATTATTAAGTGAACAAGGCTACAGTTATAAAGAAATTAGAAGAAAAATTGGTGGAAACTTAACCAATTAACTTAACTTAACCAAATATGCTCCAATCACTGAGATGTAATCCTTCATTATGCAAGAACACTACAAATAATAGAGTTTACAAAAGAATTACAAGCATTATAGATTAAATACTATCTTCATAAAGCTGCATACATGTTTTGAATAAAAAGTTATTAAAAAGTTCATATATGTCAGTTATCAGGGTTACATAGCTACGTCTGTTGAAAATTTGGAGGCAAGAAAGCCACAACTATTTGGAAAACACAGAATTATCCTGAGACACGTATATTCACAGTATATTACTTTTAAGGTTGGTTTACTTATTTATTCTGAATGTGTATATAACTGTTTTAGATTTCCTTAATTTCCTTCTCATGCTTTTGATAAAATGGGATGAGATTTTATTCTGATTTGAAGACCTAAAATAGATTATATCCTTAGAAAACAATTTCCTTTCTGTTTTCACAGTGCTTATTTTTCATAAGAACATTGGTGTCTCTAGAAGACTAGAAATTGTTAGGTATCAAATAAGGATCGTGGCTGAAACCTTAATTACTAATTTAAACAAGGAATCTATGAAATTAGAGATAATATATATGTTTCCTGTATAACATTCAACCATAAAATTCTTAGAAATATGAAGATGTAATTCTGAGATCCTGAATAAAGTTTAGAGGAAACATTGTGACGGGAACTCACTGAAATCAGTAAAAAAAAACAGGGAAAAAATGCATGACAATGAAAGTTATTTATATAATGCAAGCAATCTTATATCACCTGAAAAAATATATAACATCTCCTTTTGATATTAATAGTTGTTTCACTTTTTCATTAAACATATGCCTCTTTTAATGTCACAGCAGCAGTTCTGTATTCTAAAATTTTGGGACTGCAAACATCTCCCACACATACACACAAACACACTTTTTAAGGGCACTGTTGATTTTAATATGATCAAATGTACAGCTGTAACTCTGAATGGGCATAACATTAAGTCTGTACAAATATTATATAATAAATCAAAGGATATAGTAATGGGCAACACAATTTTCATTCATTTTGTGAATCAAAGTAAATACTAAGAAAAGAAATGGCCTCTTTCTAGTTTTTTCTTTAATACCACCCCCTTTTTTTTTAGAAAAAAAGAAAAAAAATGGTCTGAATAAATGAAGGGGGGAAAAACCTACCTTATTTCATTTTCAGTCTAACTACTAATTTAGGCTTTCAGGTGCTGTAGGATAACTGTTCAATATTAAACCAGATACCTAACACATTTAGGATTGACTAAAAAATCTCTAGGATAGACAAAAGCATAGCAAACTAATTTAGAGAAAGACATATTTATCTGCACAAATTTCTATAGCTTGACATTTCACAATTCACTTCAAAGCTGTTGAAACAGCTTAGCAAAGCCTCTCCTTATGGACTCTCTGATTTTCTTCATATGCTGTTGAATTACTCCTGGGGTGGAGGAGGCTGCTAAAACAATAATGAAAAATACAATTAATATTGGAGCAAGCGCCTCAAATAACTATGATAAATCTAAAAATGTGTGAAATTTGAAATGATGGCCAATATCACAAAATTAGATGGTGTATTATAATGGATCAATCTATGCAGCTAAATACATGCCAAAGCAAAATAAATAGCTAAAAAAAGGAAGGAAGGAAGGAAGGAAGGAAGGAAGGAAGGAAGGAAGGAAGGAAGGAAGGAAGGAAGGAAGGAAGGAAGGAGGGAAAATACAAGAAAGATTGAAATTTGTAGAAGTAACAGTCTTATATGGTAACAAGGGGGAATTTGTTTCAATTTGTTTTATAATATGGGCTACATCCTTAAGAAGGAAGAATTAATCATTGCTGTCAACTTCACCCATGATGGAACTTGCAAAAGGTGTGTGCTCTAAGATTGTAGTACATATTTGACAGGGATTTTAAGGTGCTTGAGGATTTATACAATCTCATGAACCCTGTAATGTGAGCTCTGAAAAGTGGCCATTAATAAAGTTGGTTCAACAATGGGCACTAAGTGCCAACTCATTCTAGTCCAACGTCAACTACTAGGCAATCTTCAACTCCATGAAGACCATATTACGACCATCAAATCTTGATGTTACTGACATCAAGTTAAATTTATTTTTCCCTCTACACTTTAATCAACTAAAATGTTACTGATTCTTTTTGACACTAATGTTATATGTCTATTCAGTATCAATACTTGATCCAGAAGGATCCCAAAAATCAACTGTTGATCTTTTTTTTTCAAATTTTATTTATAATACAGTTAAAAAGAAACAAACATTGGATTTAACGCGACATTCCAGTATATACATTCTTATCAGATTATTCCACTTTTTACAATGTTGATCTTTGAAGGATACTGCAGCTTGGTCCAGGACAAGAGACATGTCCCAAATCATGAATAAGTATAAACATTATTGACAACACCATCTTTTCTGTTTGCAATAGTGGCAAATATCTGTAGCTCAGGTGTAGCATGAAGGTGAAGATTCATTCTCCGAGCTTGTGGGTTGGTTTCTGAAAGTTTTGTTACCAGACTAGGTAACATCTTCAGAAAATTTTAGGGGATGTCAGTGAGTTCATAGAAGTCTGGCCCTCCACAAGCAATTCCATCAACAGACATGTTGACCTACATCCAGCGTACAAACCCCTCAGAATCCAAATCAACTGCACATCCAACTAGATACAGCACCAACCCTCAACCAACCCATGCAACCCCCACCAGCAGTTCAATAACCCTGACCTGATGTAACCTTCTGGGACCGCCTTCTGCCACATACTTCTCTACAACCGGTGAGAGCGCACAGGGTCGGCCTCCTCCGGGTCCCGTCAGCGAAACAATGTCGTCTGGTGGGCCCTAGGGGGAGGGCCTTCTCTGTTGTGGCGCCCGCCCTCTGGAACCAACTGCCTCCTGAAGTCCGCGTTTCTCCCACGCTCCTGGCCTTCCGTAAAAACCTAAAACCTCATCTTTGCCGGCAAGCCTGGGGATGATTGTAGTTGATTGTTGCATTGAATGTGTGTTTTTTTTATTGGTTTTTAGATATCTTGTTTGGGTTTTTATATTGTAATTCTCTGTTATATATATGCTGTTAGCCGCTCCGAGTCCCCGGAGAGGAGCGGCATACAAACCCAAATAAATAAATAAATAAACAAACAAACAAACAAACAAACAAACAAACAAACAAACAAACAAATAAATAAATAAACCTCCCCCATCACAAGACCCATCACAAGACTGACAACTCACACCTGACCCATCACAGACCCTCACCTGACCCATCCAAACTTGAATCCCTTATAAACAGAAGAACACCGATACTGACATCCCCTAAACTCTGCTGAAGATGTTACCTAGCCTGGTAACAAAATATTCAGAAACCAAGCCACAAGATCAGAGAACGAACCTTCACCCTCATCTTTTCTCTGTTTAGTTTCAATTTGTGCCTCTCTATCAGTGCTCAAATGTCAGCGTCATTCAAAGGTAATCTTCAAGCAGTTAGTAGATACCACAATTATCTTTGAGGGTGTTGGAACAGCAATAGCGTGACTAAATGGAGCATCCTTCAAAATGCCAAACCCAGATTTCAGATCTAATTACATTTGTACAAATGTTGGGTTGAAAACTAATGTAGCTAAATGCATTTGATAAGATTGCTTGTCTAAATTGTGTTCTGTGTATATTACACTGTACAGGCGTCTCCTGCTGTGTCTTACTGACAATTGTTTAGAGGTATTTTCGAATGTTTTTCTACTGCTAAATCAGTGTTCCTTCTGAACTCAGGAAAGTTACTGGACACAGACATATTATTCAGCCGTTCTACTAACGGTTCTCAAAATTGGATATAGAAATTGCATCATTTTGCTGTGTTAAAATAGAGGAGTACTCTGCCTTTGCTGTTTAGCAGAAAACACCAATTTGTGATAAAGTTTTAAATGAGAATATTTATAGTCATAAAACAGGAGAAAGAAAGACCTGGCCTATTGTGGGCAGTATAGCAAGTCACTGTTCTCAATTTTTCACTTGAAATGAATCATTACAGTGCTGCAGCAAACACACAGACAAACATAGACAAACACACTCACACTGATAGGATGCTCTAGAGAGGACAAAGATCAATAGGATCTCATTTTTTCCTGGTAATGGAAAATATTTGAAAAGTTATCAGAAACTTCAGAGAATGACAAGTTCACCTGACTTTACAAATTTCATAATCTATTTGCTTCTATATGAATATAAATGCTTGAGTTTCAAACTAAAATATTAGAATATATACCTCAATATATACCTTAATTAATAAAGACAGAACTTCTCTTTAGATTTGTGTTTCAAGGAAATAAACTACCTCCCCTTCTCCTTCTCCTTCTCCTTCTCCTTCTCCTTCTCCTTCTCCTTCTCCTTCTCCTTCTCCTTCTCCTTCTCCTTCTCCTTCTCCTTCTCCTTCTCCTTCTCCTTCCTTCCTTCTTCTTCTTCTTCTTCTTCTTCTTCTTCTTCTTCTTCTTCTTCTTCTTCTTCTTCTTCTTCTTCTTCTTCTTCTTCTTCTTCTTCTTCTCCTCCTCCTCCTCCTCCTCCTTCTTCTTCTTTTCTCTCTCTCTCTCTCCCTCTCCCTCCCTCTCCCTCTCCCTCCCTCCCTCCCTCTCTCTCTCTCTCTCTCTCTCCCTCTCCCTCCCTCTCCCTCTCCCTCTCCCTCTCCCTCTCCCTCCCTCCCTCCCTCCCTCCCTCCCTCCCTCTCTCTCTCTCTCTCTCTCTCTCTCTCTTCTTCCTTTTCTTTAGTTGCTACTCCAAAATATACTTTGCTTTGCTTTACTAAATTAAATCATCACTACTAATTGTGATCCAGGAGTATCAGCTTTCTCTTATAGCAGATCACAGATTTATTATGTGTGATTCCAAATGTCTGTTCCACACACCTATGTTCTTTTCTGTAGCATAGTTTAAAATATAAAGGTAGGTTTCTGAAATGACAATTTATCAGATTCAAATCACTGAAATTGAAAATTGACTTGGATGTAGCTTGATTGGAATGCCACATGGCAAAGGAGGCTACTTATTAAAAGTTGAAGACTGTTACTAGCAACTTTAATAACAATGTGCTGTTCAGAAAGAACCGTTCTGACCAAGATGCCATACATAATGTATGCATTGTGCATTACTTACTGGCTTTTACTCAATATTAGTGTGCAATATCAGCGCAATAAGATTGTGCATGCTCTGACACTAGTAACCACCTCCACCACTTTTAGCTCTTTTTTATAATAAAAATGAATTCTATTACATCTTCAGCTTAAAAAAAAAGTAATAAAACCTTTGTGGCTGAAGAATTTCTACCTGCAATGAGTGTGCACAATTTGTTTTTTTAAAAAATAAACACTGTGGCAGACTTTTCTCTCTCTGCATTTATAATCCCAATAGAGAGCAGATTGTTGCATAACCTGGAGTGAAAGTAACTCAGAAGGACATGTATTTTAGCCATCATTTTTTTAAGCTTTATTAGGATACCTTTGGATATTACCAAGCACTGTAAGAACAGAAGAATAAAACTGAAATGTAATTATTTAATGGAAAGTTTACTGAAAACAGCATGAATTAATAAAGGATGTTTAAAAGAGAATAACAAGACATTAGATTACTGCAGTATGAAGCAGTTTAATGTAATAGAGATTCAATTTGGAACTAGCTATCAGTGGAGAAAATAATATTCTGTCTTTCGATTAATAAAAAAATTCTGGTACTAGGAGAAGAAAAAAAGGAGCAGGAGCAGGATGGTGGTGGGGAGAACTATATATACCGTATATACTCCTCCAAGACCTATGAAAAACTCGAAGTCCAAAGAGCTTCCATTTTATGTGACCTCACATTCCTACGTAACTGCCAAGATCAAAATTTAATCCCCACATGCTTCCAATTGAAATTCCACTCCAACTCTGCAGCCACCAAATGCATCCTGAAAAGAACAGAATTGGCCCTAATCAGAAATGAACTTTACACAAAAAGATTCATCCTAGACCGAATCAACAAAGATCTCCTCACACTTCACCACAAACTCAGCAACAAGATCCACCCCAAACTTTGGGACAAATCCAAACAACTCGCCGTCTGGAGAGCCAAAACACAGACCACCCTCAAGACAGACATACACACCAACAAACTCCGAAGACTACAAGAACGCTAGAAACAAACCCCTCCTCCTCACAGCCACACATGAAACAAACAGTACATAACATCTCAGATAGGATCCTCACCAAAGCCAAAACCAATGTCCTTTCCAAAGGATTCAACTTTGCAGTCGCTCCCAAACACATCCCCACTGAAACCATTATATGCGGAGTTGAAACCAGCCTGACCAAAATCAACCCCGATGACGCTAACAGAATCAGACTCGAAATCACCAACATTCTCTGCACCAGCAAGCCACCAAAAGCAACTTACCCAAAGAGAAACAGACAGCACTACTTAACCTGAAAGAAGACACCAGCATAATAATCCTACCAGCAGAACAAGGGCAACGCCACAGTGGTTATGAACACATCTGACTACCAAACCAAATTAACCAACCTACTCCAAGACTCCACATACAAACCCCTAAACACAGATCCCACCACCTACCTGGAAAAAACACTAGATCCAAAATAAAAGCCTCCCCCATTAGCGAAGAGATCCAGCAAAGAATCATTCCCAGAGAGAAATCATCCAGATGCCCTAAGCTCTATGGTCTCCCCAGAGTGCATGCTTTATGGGAGTGTCAACATGCTTTAAGTTGGCAAGATTCTGTCCATGGATGAAGAACAATAAATGTTAGCTTTATAGAGTAAAACTGGAAAGCTAGCATCTTCATAAAGAGCTGTCATTCGTTGTTCTTTCCTAGAAATATCTATATCTATATCTATATCTATCTATCTATCTATCTATCTATCTATCTATCTATCTATCTATCTATCTATCTATCTATCTATCTATCTATCTATCTATCTATCTATCTATCTATCTATCTATGCAATTATTCTGTCTATCCATTTATTTAAACACAGAGACAGAAGGAAAGATGATATACCGAAGAAACATTTTTAAGATTATATGTACATAACAGCTCAATTGGGGTAAAATAAGGGATGCTTAAGGGATATTAACTAGAAAAGAAGTATTGATTAGATAAAGTTGCTTAGGAGAAGAATATAAATAAGAGGTGCTGCTGTAGAAAAATGAATCTAGAAGACTAGTTATATCAGTTATATTTTTTAAAAATAAAGGGCCCTGTATAATTTGTTTTAAAATTCCCATGACAATGGCTGCATAATTTTCAGGGGTTTTTTATGATACTTTTCTTTTAAAAAATGTGGATCATGGGGTTTTTAATTTTTTTTTAAAGAAATACAACTTACTAACGTAATGGAATGGAGTAATATATGAGCATTCAGAAGAAATGCATTTGAACTGAGCTGAAAATACTTAATAGGAATAATAATGACTTGCTGTTTCTCTCTAGGAAATATAGTAAAGAAGGAACATAGACAGAAAATAGATTTACCCTCTTGCCTTTAAAGAGAAATATAGCATCTTCCTTATAAGAATGTCAAGGATAAAGACTTTGCAGATTTTTCATTATAGTTCTAGGAGAAATAATTGAACAAAGCCAGCTTGGGATTCTATCTATTAAGAAAATTAATTTGGCACAGTACAGAATGATTGCCTTCTATTCCAATTCATTTGTCCACTTTCCTGGGTGCTTGAATCATCTAAGTATATAGACATGGAACTTACCCATAAAATATATCTCACTAGCATTTCATAAGTATTGATACCAAATAGGCACTCAGTATCGTTTAGTGATTAAGGCACCAGAGTAGATAGAACCTGGGAGACTGTGAATTCTAGCCTGTCTTAGCAATGAAAGCAGGCTAGGTGCCTTGGACCAGTCACTTTCCTTCAGCCCAACTCCTCTCATAGTTGTGGTGGAGAAAATAGGAAAAAGAAGGAGCATTAAGTACATTTGTCACTGAGTTATTTGTAAAAAAAAATAATAATAAAGGCTGGATAGAAACAATACACAAATAAAATAGATAGGGGGTGCTTCCTCAAGGCTCTGTAAAAAAGACGACTCATAACGATGATGCAACTTTAGCTATATTAATGTCTGCGTATCTATGAAACATTAATAGGAAAAAGAGTCATTTCTGAAAGCCAGCTTGCCAAACACAAAATGTCCCTGAAAATTTATTCTGTGCTAATAGAAGCCTAACTGTTTCCTGTGAAATCTGGAATGTGGAGCCATTTCCCTCTTTGCAGTTTTACTTGTGTCTCCCTTTGTGTTTTAATTCACAGGGAGCTTCATGCCTTTTTTTAAAAAATGATTATGCTGAGCATATTGTGGAGAGTTAACCGTTCTACTGGCTCCATTTGTTCAAAAGAGTAAAGCCCTTTCAGGCATTCATTTCTGTCACACAATTAGAACTGTTATAAAAGAAAGAGAACCAGCTTTTTCCTTTTCCAGCTCTTTCTCATCAATATGTTAGAAGCCTCATGTCTGCCACGTGGATTCTTCTTCTGACATCAATTTTCCATGCCACGCAAAGCCTCTGGCCCTCTTTAACACCACCAGTCCTAAATCATGCTAGCAAATTCCAGCTGTGTAATTTTTTTCAGCATGAGAAAGTGGAAAAAGAACAGAAAAACAAATATGAAACCTGGAAACGTTAGTGTATATTAATTAGTTGGATTTGGATGCCATAAAATCAAATGATCAGGGTTTTTTTTTTTTTTAGAATGCTGTTTAGCTGGCTGCCCACCACTTACTAAAGTATGCTTACCGAAATGGAAAGTTTGGACATTAGCTACAGAATAACAGAATTGGAAGGGATCTTGGAGGTCTTCTAGTCCAACCCCCTGCTCATTTTGGACAAATGATTGTCTAATCTTTTCTTAAAAACCACCAGTGTTGGAGCATTCACAACTTCTGGAAGCAAGCTGTTCCACTGGTTAATTGGTCTCACTGTCAGAAATTCCTCCTTAGTTCTAAGTTGCTTCTGTCCTTGATTAGTTTCTATCCATTGCTTCTTGTCCTGCCTTCAGATGTTTTGGAGAATAGGTTGACTCCCTCTTCCTTTGGGCAGCCCCTAAGATATTGCTATCATGTCATCCCAGTCCTTCTTGTCATTAAACTAGACATAAATACAGTAGTGGGATTCAAATATGTGAACAACCGTTTATCTGTGTGGATGCTGCTTCTGGAAGTCCATTCTGGGCCCGGGCAACAAAAAATTAGCTACCGGTTCTGCCGAAGTGATGCGAACTGGCTGAATCCACCACTGCATAGGTAGTAGTTATTCAAATTGGCTGGATCCGATCACTTAAAGATGGGACATGCATTAACCTCTATCAGGACCGAAGGCTTTATGTCTCTATAAGACATTGATCATCACCTGGACTCAGCTGTTTCTCCTGTGTTCAGAAAGCAGAGCAAGGATCTCATCCTCAATGGGTAGACAATATATAGGCATGTATATATCTATATAGGGATCTATCCATTACTTGTATGAAAAGGTCTCTATGCTATATTGTAGGGACCTGAGGAGATTTATTACAGAGTAATTGTAGTTTTTCAGAACAGTAGATTCTTACATAGGACAATGCCACCATCCCACTGACACCATGAATCTCTGAAGAGTGATGTGATTGAAGAAAGAAAAGTTTAACTTAAAACTTCCTCTCATCTAATAAACAGTAAGCAATATTTTAGAATAGATTGTTAAATTCTGCCTCTGATATTTTTTTATATTATTCTATAATAATATAAAATTATTATAGAATTCTATAATTCTATTATAAATAGAAGTTTTAATAGATTTCACCCATTATGTTAAACAAACATTGTCATTGATGTCACATGTCTTAACTCTACAATTGCCATAAGTAAATTGCACAGCTTGGTTTTGGGCTTGTTTGAAAAACAAAGGAGCGACCCTTTTATCTGATCTTACACTGATTTTTAGATTAAAGCAGAACCAAATTTCAGGAGAGAGGCTGAAGATATACAGCAGCACAACAATGTTTTGTTTTTGAGATCTGCTTTCTGTTGTTCAATATTTCTAGGCTTTAATGGTGACTGTAAATTTTTTGTATTGCATTATACATTTCTCTCTATCATAAAAATTGGATGCCATCCAGTGAAAATGATTTTATGTTGATGTAGATTATATATATATCTTCCTTTACACAGTGCTAATGGAATTCATAGTCTGTCTTGATGGGCTTGGGGATATAAAATTGGATTAGACAAATTTATGAATGGTTTTATCTGTAGATATTTGTTGTTACAACTACGTGGAGCCACCATATTCACAGAGAACTGTCAGTAATATAAATTTTCAGTTGAACTATGGAAGAGGCAACAACAATTGAATTTCTTTCAATTCTCTGTTCTGGAATCCCAAAATCCATCCCAAAATGAGGGATGGCTCTCATGGGGCTATAGGCCAATATCTGACCCTTGATCAAATTGTAGACACCCCAGCTTGGTGGCATGATTTGTGCCCAAGCTATCATTTGTCCACTCTAGTCATATAATGCCCAGCAAAGTACTGTGGAAGAATACGGTTTGTGATTGGACATGCAAACACATACACATACCTCTACCTTATAAACACATGCAAAGACATATACATACCTCTACCTATCAAGGCACCTTACAATATTTATAGGACGCATACTGAACTGTCCAGGATCTAGTAAAGGCTTTTGACCATGTGATGAATATGTGCAGAATTCTATTGCAATGCTTCCTGCAACATACTGGAAATACTATTGGAGGAGAAAGCAATATGGCTGCAACACTCTCACAACTCCTATGTTTGATTTTTCAAAGCAAGGGGTCAAGTAGCTTGAAGAAGTTGCTTTGAAGGAATGCGTTTCTCGAAGTATCATTGTTTGCACAGCGTTCAACTATGCTAAAGGATACATATATCTGTGATGGAATGCAATTTAGCCAAGTCACAATTAGTGGGAAAGAAACCTGCTCTTCATTCTGTATCCCGTATACATTCCACATTCCTGTCAGTTTCGTCCTGTTACAGGTTTCTGCTGGTAGCAGGTGTTCAATCAAAATTGTTAATGTATTTGCAATTGATCTCATATACTTTAAAAGCAGGTAATTAGAATTATCCACAGATACTTTGAAGCCATGAATAATTCATTTCCTGCACATCAATAAAATAATTATTGCATATTATCATTCTTAGCTTTGTACTCCAATATCATATTGCTCCTGTCACTGTCAAGGTAATGTTCCTATTTATTTTATTATTTTATTTTATTTTATTTTATTTTATTTATTATGTTAATTTAAGAAATCCAAAAAGAGTAATAAGGTTTAGTTCAGGCCCATTTAAACATGTACAATGCATTCTGTAGGAGGAGCAAGGACTTACAACCTGGAACGCTAGCAGAGACATTTTCACCCACTCTGCACTTTCATAAAAAGGTAAAGTAGACAAACAAATGCATCCTCCTTTATCTTTTTACAGCTTTGTGCTATTTTTATACCAAGTGTGAACTCTGACAAGCTAGTCTCTGAAATGCATGTGGACTCATCCTTTTGTTGTTGTTGTTATGTTTCCATCATTTTTTTAAAAAAAATGTACAGCCTATTTGCTATATGCATTTTAATAATTGGAAGTCTCTCCTTCTTGCAGAGATGCTAAGGGTAAATCATGCTATAGAAATAAGAACTCTAATGAATGCAAAAATTCCTTCTAGCCCCATAATGCATGGCTACCTCTGTCCATTATAGTTTTTGTATAGTGAATGCAATATCGGCAGTTGCTTTGAAAACCAAGGAATACTTTAAGTCTTTGTGTTGCAGTTATAATGGGGGGAAAATGCCCTTCCATGTATGATCAGCTGTAAAATGTACTTAAGCTGAAAGTAAATTACTTTGCATCTTCCCCTATCAGCTCTCACTCAGTGTTGTAAAAGAACTTTATTAAAAATAATTTCAGGATTTTCAGTCTCAGGTTGTCTCTGTATCTCTCTGTAAGAAGTCTTCATTGAGCTATGTTGCTGTAAAGAAGAATGTATGGTACTGTAAATATTTTGATATGAATATAAAGAAATTTATTTGAATCAGCTAAATGCAAAAAAAAAAAAAATTTCAGCAAAGAAGAGGATTTTGAAGAAATGTTTGTGAGCAGAGTGAGATGATCTTGCATATATTTAGTGATAAGGTTGTCAAAATTTGTGTGGGTGGGTGCCAATATCTTGTGTGTAGATAGATGTACCATTATTTTTTCAATGGACTGCAGCCTTCCTGCCCTCTGACTCTTCCTTTCAGAATCAGACAGCACAATCAGACAATTTAATATGTTGTTGCTGCTGTTATAGGTGGTTGCACAATCAGCCAGATGTTTAGACTGGATTTGGCATTTTTGTCTACCTACTGAATCTTTCCTAAGGACCTGGAATAGGCAGCTGTTGTTGGATGCTATTATAGGTATTGCCACAAGATGTAAGTTGTTCCAGGTAAAGCTACCTTTTGCAACTGACTGATGGTGATTTTTGTCAATGCCGGCAGTGCTCATGTGGTGCTCCAGACTAAGGTGCCTGTTGCTATTGGTATTATCTTTGCTTTTTTTTTTTTTTAAGTCATTCTACTTCTTTTGCCAAGTCTTGCTATGGTGTGATTTTTTTTTCTCCAGTTCTATCTCTACTATTCTGCTGTCTCTGGGTATTGTCATGCCCAGTATCCAAACTTTTTTGTCTTTCATATCAATTGCTAACTCTGGAGTAGTTTTATTATTCTTTTAATCCCAAGAAAAGCCTCAGAAGGGAATTCCTTTCATAGGGCTTCTGCAATTTCAGTGCTACTGTTGTTGCTAAGGGGAAGTTCTGACTTGAGAAATGCTTGGATATTTCCAAGAAGCTTTGTAAGCTCAAAAGTGAAGAAGGAGAAGGGGAAGAAGAAGAAGAAGAAGAAGAAGAAGAAGAAGAAGAAGAAGAAGAAGAAGAAGAAGAAGAAGAAGAAGAAGAAGAAGAAGAAGAAGAAGAAGAAGAAGAAGAAGAAGAAGAAGAAGAAGAAGAAGAAGAAGAAGAAGAAGAAGAAGAAGAGGAGGAGGAGGAGGAGGAAGAGGAGGAGGAGGAAGAGGAGGAGGTTTGAAGAAGAATGCAGCTTTTGTAGAGATATAAAAAGAGATACTTTATATCTTGATCCCAAGAAAATAAGCTGGAGTTCACCAGTCTCCAGTCCTGTAGGTTAGATAGTAAATTTAACATGACCTTCCCAGAAGAAGGTAGTGACAAACCAGATCAATATTCCTGCCAAGAAAAAGTGCATGTCCATATAGTCACCAAAAGGATTGTATTGAAGAAATCTTTATCTTCAAAAGGGGAAAAATAGGAACGAAACACAGGCAGTAATTTCTAGGATCCCTGCAACAGCAGTATCTGGCAAATAAATAGGGGCATAAGTAAGACTAGCAGCCTGGCACTAAATGCATTTGGAAACATGTGAAGCATTCAGAACATGGTGTAGTCCTTAATGCAGCCAGCTGAAGATGTGGACTCTAACAGAGCCTCAAGCATGAATAAAGCTGGCAGATCTTAGATAATCTCATTTCACTTCTAAAGTTTGCAAGAGTCTATTCTTTTGAAAACCATACGAAAGGCTCATCTCTTTAATTTGTTTTGGGGCTTAGTCACAGAAATGCTGAGTACATGGTTCATTGGTAATTGAAATCACTGATAGTACAGGCACACAGCAGACACAGGATCAAGCTCTTAATTAAAAAAATATACTAATCATACACAATTCTAAATCCTGCTCTTGGGTGTACGCACTCAATTCTTATAAGTGAAGCTAATCAGAGCTGTGAACTAACATTCTCAAATTTTCTGCCAAATATATTTAATGGTTCAAAAAAAGCAATCGAAATGGGATTGCAAAACCCAACATACCTCCATCCATCCCCTTTTAAATGGATTTTAACCATCCATGCAAGGATTCACTGTTTAGCCATGGTCTAGCATGAGCTTCTGTTCTTTCTAGACCAGGGGAAAAACATACTTGAAAAATGAAGATCATTTTACATTTATATTTTGTCCTGGAAGCAAGTAGAACTCTCCAAGGGAGAGGAACACATTTCAGGAGTGCAGTTGTAAATCAAATATGTACTAGTTGCTTGGAATACAATCAGAACAAATCTAAGATAATATATATTATAAGTGAATGGGCCTACAAAATACTTGGTTAAAAATAAGTTTCCTATCCTAAAATCATATGCATACATATATTTTTCTCCCAAATCAAGGAACAGAAGACCTTCTGTAAGTTCCCTTGGCATATTTCTCTTTTATATCTAATATACAATGTCATTTCCAGGGATATCACCTTGGATTGTTACTACATGATGTTTACTGATTATTCCCAGTGGGTTTTTCTATAGAACAGAAGAATACTAATATTAGCTTTAATTGTTAGTTCCTCTGGAGAACACTACTGGAAGTGAAGAGCTGAGTAACAAGTATGTCAGGAATTCTAGTCTAATTTCCACTGGGAGAGATTTGAGACTTGGTTACTCTCACAGTTTTCAGTGGAACAAATGCAGGTATGAGACAAAGGCTGCAAATATTGATAGAATACATTTTCCCCATCTCTGTTTTCAACATCCCAAGTTATCTAAATAATAGAATGTCAATAATGTTTAATCATATTGTATAAATGTCACTGTGTTGAAACATGACAAGTTTTCAAGCATCGAGATTTATAACAACACAATAAAATGGAAATAACAACAATGCCAAAGTTGTTCCTTTATGATCCTAAGAAGTAATGGACCAGCTTTAACCACTTAAAGAAAAATTACTTATTTGTATTCTTATGTATTGTGAGGTACCTCTTGTAAATGCTCTGTATAGCCTTGGTGATATAAGCTATTCCTCAACATAATTCCCCCACCTCAGTGAAACTTCAATACGCTGTTTGATAACTATCAGAATCTGTTACTCAGTCAGAAAGGCACTCCACAATCCCTTCCATCTTGCAAAATGAGGCAATAAAACTGAATTTCTACCAGCAGGGTGTTCCACAGATATTTCACACAGAAACACAAACAAATAAGGTGCTTGACAAAGCTAAAACTAAAGCTAAAATTTTTGTTTGCTGCCATTTCTTTACTGAAAACAGCCATTGCTGACTATAACATTAAAGAAAGAAATTATACTTTTTTTTGTTTCTGTATTTTTGGAACCTAGAACCTTGAAACATGATTGCTAAGCACACATTATCTTTAAAATAGACATTACAGTAATTTCCTGTTGCTGATCACCTATATTTTTATGTTGTAATGACGAGAATGGGTGGGAGTGATCAGCTCCAAAAATAAAAAAAGTATGAAGAGGTAAAACTCTCTGAATGAATAACTTTAGGCAACAACTATGTACATCCATGCTTATTTTCTTAAGTAGTTTAGATAAGAAAATATTTCCAACATTTTTTTACTACTTCACTTTGAAGTGTACCTTAATTAAGATTTGCTATTAACTATGGAAGTGATCCAGTATATGGTTATTTTACCTCATTGGCTTCATTGGGACAGAATAAACCATTTTTAAAATGGTTTATGAAGATAAATGAATCCTGGAAAGAACAAGATTTGTGTATGTGTGTGTATGTGTAACCCAGGGGTCTTCAAACTTGCCCTTTTTATGATTTGTAGACTTCAACTCCCAGAATTCCTCAGCCAGTGTGCCTGGCTGAGGAATTCTGAAAATTGAAGTCCACAAGTCATAAAAGGGCCACGTTTGAAGACCCCCTGGTATAACCAGTATACTGTTTCCATATACAGTTTAAAGATGTTTAGATATACAGATATATAGTATACAACAGGGATCCCCAACTCCTGGGCCATGGACCAGTACTGGGCCGCAGCAACTGGTCTGCACAAACAAGCAAAATCCTATCTGCAGGATGCAGGCAGCACACAAAACCACACACTCTCCAGTCTGTGGAAAAACATCTCTCCACGGAACAGGTTCCTGGTGCCCAAAAGATGGGAGACCTCTGGTATACAACATATTACATAACATTAATCAGTGGAATAATAACCTGCCTCCAGAAGTTGTGAATGCTCCAACACTGGAAGTTTTTAAGAAGAGACTGGACAGCCATTTGTCTGAAATGGTGTAGGGTTTCCTGCTTGAGCAGGGGGTTGGACTAGATGACTTCCAAGGTCCCTTCCAACTCTATTATTATTACTATTATGATGATGATGATATAAAAAGGGACAGCCATGATAATCTCTTTATTAAGCATGAACAATAATACTGTATTCATCTTTTTTTCACACTTTTTCCTAATAATTAGCCCACCCTTTACTTGGCAAACATCTCATAAACAACTCTCAAATATCCACTGCATAATTTTTTTTTACAGCACGTTGTCAGCAGTTCCTGGCATAGCAAAATATAATATTTAAAGGATATGATCTAATGATATATTTTAAGCTGAATCAAGCCAGAATTACTCCAGGTACCAGAGAAATTCTATAATAATACTTCAGAATTGCTTAAGTTATCAAAGTTAATAGCAGCTGTTTAATACAAAAGGAGTAAAAATCTTATCACGCTCTTCAACTTCAGATGTAGCTAGGAACATAAACCCCAAGTGATGCCATCTGTTTCTTTCAGCTTCTCATGACTAATGATCAAAGGACCCACTACCTTAATACAGGACACATTTTACTTTATTTTGTTTTTGTTTCACTGATGTAATATAACTGTAATTGCAGGCAAGATGCCTGACCCCAACATTTATTTATTTTATCAAATTTATCAAATTATCAAACATAGCAGTACCTAGATTAATATCAATGAATCTATTGTCTTCCTAGGAAACTAACAGCAAACATCCCTTATTATTTCAGAATGTGTTCTGAAGATATTTAAATATTTAATAGTGGTTCCGGTCACGCTGACCGGAGCCATCCCTAGAAAGCTCCGAGAAGGGGCTTGTTCTAAATTCAACTTACCGGACCGCCAAGGGAGTAAGCCACCGGGAGAGAAGACACGATTGCAGAGGACCCTCGGACCTATCCGGAAAGGTAAAAATCGCCACTGGAAGGTCCAAGGGAGCTGCGGACGGGGCCGAGGAAGCCGGCGGCAGCTGGCTGGCCGGTAGGCCCGATGACGCCGCGTTATGAGAGGGAGCCGGCGCCAGAGGAACAACGGAGGAGGAGGAAGACACCGGCACGAAAAGCGAGGGCCGCCGGGAGGGTCTGCCGGCCTGAAGAAGACCCCCGGATGAGCCGAATCAACGGAAGAACACTGTGAGACCAACCAAGGGGGCCGGGCGCGGAAAACGGAGGTGGAGGCGAAAGGAGCCGAAAGGAAGCCAGCACGAGCGGAGGTGAGCGGCGTGAGCAACGGAGGCAGAAAATACCTGTGTGAGGTGAGCGGGCCGACGGAGCATCTACTGGATGGATGAGGACCCCCCGACGAGCCGTTAAAGGCGAAGAGGGCCGTGGGAAGATCCGTCGGGGCCTGGAGTGAACTACAGAGACACAGGCGGAAAGCACAGAGGGAGACAGAGACAAAGAAACAGCAAGGAGGGAGGAGGAGGTGGAAGGCCTGGAAGAACCGGGAGAGAGACGTGAGGAGAGAAGCCCCCCAGCTGAGCCCTTGAACCAAGGGACTCAGAATCCCAGGGCCAGCACAGTGAACCCACAAGGGAGGAAGGAGGGGAAAGAGAGAAAGCAGCCAGAAAGTAAGAGTACTGGATCTGGGAAAAGGAAAATTTGGAACCTTATCTCTGAAAAGAAAGGCCAGATTACAAAAACATCACCTGAGCACTGCAGAGGGAGCAATCCGGCTTATTGAAAAAATCAACAGAAAAGCAGGGCCAACAATAGACAGAACCCAAGATGGCCTCCAAGCAGACCAAACTGACACTCCAAAAGGGAGCTGCACCCCCCCAAGCCCAGCTCCCTAAAACAGCAGGAGACACCCCACCTACCCTCCCACCCCCCATCCACCCACAGGACCCCAGACCCATCCACCAACCCAGGCCTGCCCAACAGCACACATGATGCAAGAATTAAAAGGAATGATGGAGATACTGGGAAAGAGGATGGAGGAAATGGATAAAAAGCTTGAGGAAGTGGGCATAAGGATGGAGAGAAGGTGCAAAGAGGCAGAACAGAAGATGGAGGAAAGGTGCAAAGATATAAAACAGATGCTGGAGGACCAAGGCAGAGATCTAGAGAGAAAGTAGGAAGAACAACGCAGAGCGGCGACTGCTGACCTGGACCGAATTAAGGACGCAATGCAAACACACAACAAGAGAATGAGGGAAGAAATGGGGAAAAATCTCAAGGAGATCAAGGAGAGTATGGAAAAAAGGATGGAAGAGGTGGAGAGACACATGGAGGGACAGATAACAGAGATGAAAAGTGTGGCTCAGGACCAATCCACTATGATGCAATACTGGCAAATGGCGTCTGCAATCAGATTTAGAGGTTGGAAAGAAACAACTAACGAAACCCCAGAGGACCTGAACAGAATCTTTTTTTTTTATTATAAAAATTCTTTTATTAAAACCATTAACATTGAACATAAAAACATATTATGCAGCAATCATCCTGACACCTGGTATACAATACTAAGTATTAGTCTTTGAAAACGTCTGAGTTAGTAAGCCTTTTCCCCCACTCCTCGCGTCTAGCCTCAACTATACTCCTGTTACATTTTATTTTGATTGGTGTTTCCCCTATCTGTTTCAATATTAATGTGATCAACATTAAACATAAGATCCTATTGCTAAGCAATCATCCTAGAACATAGCATACAACATTAGGTATTAATCTTTGTGAACATTTGTTTTAGTAAACGTTACCTGAGCAGAATCTTTGTAAGGGCCCTGGCAACGTTTCTGGGAAGGGAAATCAAAGATATTGCGTGGCAATTCGACAGAGTCCACAGAGTTAACTCATGGACAGCAGCAAGCAGGCACCTACCAAGGGACGTGGTCATCCATTTCGCAACGAAGGGGTTCCAGGACCTTATCTCCGTAATGTCCTACAACAAGAAATTATACATAGAGGAGCAAGAGGTGAAGGTACTGAAAGAGATCCCCCCGGCGATGCTACGAGACAGAAAGGATTACAAGTTCCTGGTCAACAAACTGAGATCACGCGCTCTGCAATATCGATGGGAAGCCCCAACGGGAATGTCACTTCTCTATAAAAGTAAAAGGTACCACCTGAACTCGATCCAGAAAGCCAAAGAATTCCTTGAAAAGGAACTGAAATCGGAAGGACCTCAACCCACAACGAGGGACAACGCAGATGGGCCACATGAGAGCGGAAGTGACCTAGATCAACGAGCAAACTACTCAGAAGCACAGACCGGTGCAGTAGCAGGAGAAGGGAATGGACCACCTCGAGATACAACGGCACAGAGAGCAGAGGGCATCAAAAACAAGGAAGCATGGCAGGTTACAGAGTCAAGGCAACTAAGATCCACTACCAAACGCACAGACCAGCAAGACAAGACCCTACAACACAATATGTGCACCAACCCGGATATCATGGGAACGAGACCAAAGAAGAAAACAGGAGAAAGAGCAGAAGCGGTCTTACAAGAGTATCCTGAAATCGATAATGGCAAGTAAATATTTGACTTGGAATGTTAACGGGTTAAACTCCCCGCAGAAAAGGAGGAAAATATTTCACTACCTGAACCAAGGCAAAAATGATATAATCTGCCTACAAGAAACACACATCAGAGCGGCGGACCAGAAATATTTAATCAACAACAAACTAGGCACACAATTCGTAGCTGCGGCACCAGGAAAGAAGAATGGGATTGTTATATATGTAAAGAAACATGTAATAGCTAAGCTAATAGAGTCGGACTCCCAAGGTAGATACCTTGCAATCGAAATAACCCAGGAAGACAAGAAGATTCTGGTGATGGGCATATATGCACCAAATCAACAACAAGGAAAATTCTACAAAAGGATACACAAGAAGTTAACACAACTCAACTACAGATCATGTATTATGTTGGGAGACTGGAACGGGGTCATAGAGATCGCCCTGGATAAGAAGAGGACTGCACCTAACCCGCAAAAGCACTCAAAGTTGCCTAAATCCTTCTTCGACATGACGGAGGACCTTGAACTGACAGATGTATGGAGGGAAAGGCACGGCAAAGAGCAAGAATTCACATTTTTCTCTGACAGACATCAATCATTCTCCAGAATTGACTTTATATTAACATCTAGCGACTTGCTGGTCCGCATAAAAGCGGTGAAAATCCTACCCAAAGTACTAACAGACTACAATCCAGTAGGGATGGAATTAAGACAAGGTTTGAAACCGAGGAGAACCTGGAGAATTAATGAAAACCTGTTTAGACACGAAGAAAAGGTGGAGGAATGCAAAAAAGCTATGAAGGAATTCTTCAGCATAAATATGAACAATGAAACTCCCATAGAAATGATTTGGGACGCCAGCAAGGCATACATCCGTGGGATACTCATGGACATGAATAACAGACACCGTCGTAAACAAGCACAAAAAAGAAAGGAGTTAGAAGATGAGATAAGCAAGAAGGAGCAGCTATTAATAAAAAGACCGGATGACAAAATCACCAAAGAAGGAATCAAGATTCTAAGAAAGCAATTTGACTTGTTGATGGCGGACCAAGTGGCAAGGAATATACAATATGCAAAACACAAGACATTCTGTAATGCCAACAAACCGGGTCAATGGCTGGCTTACATCATAAGAAAGAAGCAGAAATCCCGCATAATTGAAAAGATATAGTACAAAGGCAAGGAAGAATTTCAACAGGAAACCATCAAGAAAGCTTTTACTGAGTTTTATTCAAAGCTATATGCCGAGGAGAAGACACAAGACAAGGAGATAGATAAGTTTCTACAAAACGAAAAGCTGCTGATAGTCACCGAGGAACAAAGAGATGCCCTGAATGCCTTGATCACAAAGGAGGAAATACATTCAGCGATCAAACAACTGAAAAAAGGAAAATCACCTGGGACGGATGGGATAACAGCTACCTACTACAAGCATCTCCAAGAGGAAATGTTAGAACCCCTCAGAAAGCTATTTGTCAACATACAAGAAGGGGGCCAAGTCCCACCCTCCTGGAAAACAGCTTACATTTCTCTAATCCCCAAAGAGGGAAAAGATAATGCACAACCTGCAAATTACAGACCCATCTCACTACTGAACACAGATTACAAAATCTTCACAAAAATTTTGGCCAACAGATTAATGAAGGTACTACAAAAAATAATACACCCGGATCAAACGGGATTTATACAAGGACGCCAGATGAAAACTAATGTGAGACAGCTGTTGAACATAATAGAGTATCTAGAAAGACACAACCAGGTACCCGCCACTCTCATGTTTGTGGATGCAGAGAAAGCCTTCGACAGATTGAATTGGCCGTTTCTGACAAAACTGGTCCAAGGGATGAAAATGGGAAAACGGCTTCTCAACTCCATAATGGCAATTTACCAGAAACAAACAGGCCAGATCGTGGTGAATGGTGACCTAATGGACTCATTTCAAATAGAAAGAGGCACGAGACAGGGATGCCCGCTATCACCCTTGCTATTTGTTCTAACGCTGGAGATCCTACTGAACAAGATAAGAGCAGCTGAGGACATAAAGGGCATATAGATCAGACAACAAGACTACAGACTATGTGCCTTCACAGACGACCTGCTGGTGACAGTGTCGCAACCAGTACAATCAGCAAGGAGATTGATGGAGATAATGAAAGACTATGGTAGGGTATCAGGCTTCAAAGTGAATATATCGAAAACGAAGATGCTAGTTAAAAATCTAGACAACAAAGCAAAACAGGACTTGGAAAGAACAACGGGTTGTGAAATAGTTAAGAAAGTTAAATACTTAGGAGTGGAGATAGAAACAACGAACGCGAAATTATACAGAAATAACTATGAGGTGCTGTGGAACAAGATACAAGCAGATCTGGAAAGGTGGAAAACACTACAATTGTCCCTGCTGGGCAGGATAGCAGCAGTAAAAATGAACGTACTGCCAAAATTTCTATTTCTCTTTCAAATGCTACCCATACTTAGAAAGGACACGGACTTGGACGAATGGCAGAAGGGCATCAACAGATTTATTTGGGACGGCAAGAAACCAAGGGTGAAACTAAAAATCATCCAGGACACAAGGAAGAGAGGGGGACTAAAAATGCCCAATCTAAAGCTATATTACTATGCCGCGGCACTGGTGGCGCTGAGTGACTGGATCAACATGACGAACGAAAGAATATTGAACGTTGAAGGGTATGGACTACTATTCGGCTAACACGCATATTTGGTCTACGACAAAAAGGCTGACAAGAACTTCAGGGAGAATCCACTACGAACCCCGTTGTTGTGGGTCTGGAGGAAATATAAGTACCTTCTACACGACAAGATCCCCATATGGACGATCCCCGGACACGCAATAGGGGATATAAACATATCTCTAGGGCAGGAAGTGGTGCCCTACAGTAAACTTATACTGGAAGAAGAAAATGGGTTCTCCTTAAAGCCTCCAACAACGCTAGCAGAGGAAGGAGGTACCTGGCTATCATACTTATAACTGCAGTCAAGGTGGCATAAAGACAGGAAGAAGGGCTTATCCCTGACAGATGAGAATTTAATTGAACAGATTAGAGAGCAGGGGATCATGCATATCAAACGAGTGTACGGTGTTCTGATAGAAATGGACTCTGAAACTGTGCTAGTCAAGAACTGTATGGTAAAGTGGGAACAAGACTTTGGGCATTCTATCACGATGGAAACGTGGGAGGAAATTTGGGTGAGAAATGTAGTATTTACGAAAGCGCAACAGCTAAGGGAAAACTTCTACAAGATGTTCTATAGGTGGCATCTAGATCCGAAAAAGCTATCGTACATCTACCCAGACACCCAACCTAAATATTGGAGGTGTGGCAATGGGGAGGCTACATATTTTCATATATGGTGGACATGTAGAAAAATTAAAGCCTTCTGGAGGAAGATATGGTGGACACTCCAAACCATTTTCAAAAAGCGTATTGAATTTCTACCTCAGGTTTTTTTTGTTAGGGATCATAAAAGAATACACTACCTCAGAGACGAACTTATTTCTGAACTTGATCACAGCAGCTAGATTGTTGGTGGGACAATACTGGAAGAAGCCAGAAATACCACCTATGGAAGAATGGACTTTGAAAGTAATAAATTTGGCGGAAATGGCGAAAATATCGGCATATTTAAAAGATCGCTCAAATGAACAATATTTGACAGACTGGAAACAGTGGATAGATTATATACAAGAGAAGCATCAATCAAATAAAATGCATCTGGCGTATAGTTGAGGCTTGACGTGAGGAGTGAAGAATGTTTACCAAATTGGACGTATACAAAGACTAATATTTACTGTTGGTTTTTTTATGATCTATGATGATTGCTTCTTAATATGATATTATGTAGAATGTTGAGTGCCTTAATAAAAAAAAATTTATAATAAAAAAAATACAGTAGGGGGAAAAGAATTAAAAAAAAATATTTAATAGTGCCACCAAATATATTGACCACAGCAACAACACAAATGATATTCAAAAGTAACAAGAAGCTCCCTGATTTTTCAGCTTAATTTTGAAGGTTTGTCCCAAAAGACAACTATCTCTGAGTAAAATGTCTAAATCAGTAGTCAGACTGAAATTCTGAAGAGAGATCTAATAAGGCAGTGGTCACAGAAATGTCTCTTGGAAAGGAAGGCAATTTAAGAAAACAGTTGATTGCCTTGGTCCAAATATAAAAATAATCACAACCAGAGCATCTGTTTACAGTCCTGTGTACTGTGTACACATTGCTGTGTACAGTAATGTGGAAAGTGAGGAATATTCTTCCGAAAAGTCATTTGCTTGTGCTGAGAAACTGAATCAAGCTTTTTGTTCAGATCAACCTGGAATTAAATCTGCATCAGAAATGTTCAAACTGCCCCAATTGTGTTTTGTTTTGTTTTTGTTATATTTGAAAGTGTATGGAGGGGTTTCCTCCCCCGCAATCGTTCTTTAGCTATCTAATTACAGTCTTTAGTATTTGTGCTGTCACCAAACAGTTTCACAGTGTGTAGTCACATCAGTGCTTTTCTTGATTTTTGCAACTTCAATTATTGCTAATAAAAACTGATCTTGTTCATGGACTATAGACTCTGGGAAGCACACAATTAAAACCTCCAGGGATCCTTCTTTAATTCAAAATGGAGTCCTATGGCATCCAAAATAAATGCACTCAACAAAAGATTGAATAGAAAATGTCAGCTATTAGACTGAGTTCAAATCGGAGAATGTTAATACCCCTACGTGGGGTGGGGGCATTCAGACCTATCTGGGGACATTCTTAAAACAAAATCACAAATAGATGACTGAGATTCAGAGCTAGTAAACAACAGCTCTACAATATGCATTTTTATATATTAAAGTATAGAATTAACAAGTTTAACATCCTTGTATAATTGTATCCAATATGAAAACCAGATTGCTAAATCATAGCTTTATTCTATTTATTCTATAAAAGAAAAATATGCTAATAAATGAGCAGGGAACCAATCCTTTGTGGCTGAGAAACATTCACAAGCATGCAAAAAATCCCGAGGTCAACTGCATACAAATTATATTTGCCACGTGAAGTCAAATGACATACTCATATCAACCACTTGGTCTATTCTGTATCAACCAGGGATAAAATCATGTCTTTAGGGCCTTTTAGAAAAGAAGAACAAGGTGTGTGGGGGGGCAATCTTATATCTGGGGGAATGATATTCCAAAGGCAGGGAGCCATCTCAGGAAAGCCCCTATTCTTTGGTTCCACAAAATGACTCCTGTTTGAGGAAGGGGTCCCTTCCAGCTGTATTCTGATTGATTGATTGATTGATTGATTGATTGATTGATTGATTTACTTCCTAATAGATGAGACCTGCAATATACCTTGTCCTCCCTCTCTTGTCTTCCAAGCCATGTAGGCTTTAAAGATGATAATTAGCAGTTTGAATTACCAATTACACATTGGTAATCAACTGAGTTCGTGACCTATATGCAAATCTCAACTTGCATAGATTTATGCAGACTGCTGCATTTCGAATCAACTGAAGTTTCGGGATACTTTTCAAGGGTATCCCTTGAAAAGTAGGGTTATCTATTTAAAGTAGGGTTATCTCACCCAGCAGTTTTCATCTAAACATCCTAGATGTAGTAGATTATAATTCATTCTTTAAGGTTCTTCATTCACGCTACACATTCATGTAGTTGTATTTTCCTTGCTTTTCTCCTTTATGTCGTCTTGGCAGATACAGTATGGAAACATTTACAGCTTTTTTTATACTATAAAAATAGAATATAGTGTAAAATACCAATGAAACTGAAAAAAGTAGAAAAGGAGGAAGAGGAGAAAGAGAGAAGTGTAGGATAAAAGGAAAAAGTATATGTTAACTTCTGACTCTTTTCAGTGTAGTAGAATAAAGATAATAACATCGCAGCCTCATTTTTTTTACTTTGCACATACATATAACATTTCTGTAATGAAAAAAAAATCTTGTCTAATCATCAAATTCCAAAATCAAATTTTCATTTTTTTCTGTCTCAAGCACAAAAATCCACATCTGATTTCCAGATAGAAATGAAGTTAGATGCATTCTTCTCTTTAATTAAAGCAGTTAATTTGGCCATCTCTGCTAGTTCCATCAGTTTCTCCAACCATGCTTCCATTGTAGGAATTATTATATCTTCCCATTTTTGCACATAAAGCATTCTTGCTGCTGTCAACATGTATAACAAAAAAGATTCATTTTTTTCCAAGTCCTTTGTCCATTATATTTACGTACAGCTTTTCTTTAAAAAAATGCCTTGGGTTAAGCTGTTAGGGCACACTTCCATTTTTTTTAATCAGAATTCTGGATTCAGTGTAAAGGTTTGAGAATGTCGCTGGTCAGAACGGCAAAAAAAGAAAAGAAAAAAAAAGAAAGAACAGATCAGAAATGAATCACATGTTTAGCTCTGCTTAAATAATTCATCCAAATGAATCCCAGCGGATCAGCAGATCTTTAAAGAGTCAGGTCTACGTAAGAAAAATGAAAAACTCATTCAGACATGATGGGCCATTTTTAGCCAATGTTCTGGGATTTAATGATACTTAGTATAGCCACTTCCATTAAAGCTAATTTAGAACTTCAATGATGAGTAGCTAAAAAGACTGGACGATATAGAAATAGAAAAAAAACCCAGCTTTTCACAAAAAGAAGGAACAAATGCTCTCAACATTGGGTAATGCTGAATTAGATTTTTTTTCTAGAAGAATTCAAAGATTCCAAACATTTTTGAAATGGCCATTGATTTTGCCAAGTTCAGCTTAGTTTATGATGGTGAGGGACGTCATTTGCTGCAAAATAACTGTCAGCTGTTTATTTCCAAGAAAGCATTAAGTCTTTTAAAGCTGTGAAATTTGAGTGAATGGCAGTTGGAACATAAGAGAATTCTAGACTTTATCATGCAGCTTGAATCTGCCTTGTATCTCTGTTGGTCACAGTCAAAATTTAGGAAACTTTGGATGATCCTTAACACTCAGTGACTAGTATTTAGAAAATAATAGGTAACTTTCATCGTTATATTAGAAGTTGGCCCCCACACATGGGACCGGGAGTCTCTTCTCACAGTCACTCATGCCCTTATCACCTAGAGGTTCGACTACTGCAATGCTCTCTACATGGGGCTACCTCTGAAAAACGTTCGGAGACTTCAGGTAATGCAGAATGCAGCCGCGCGAGCAGTGTTGGGCTTGCCCAGAAATGCCCACATTTCGGCATCACTCCGCGAGCTGCATTGGCTGCCAATTGGTCTCCGAACTCAATTCAAAGTGTTGGTTATGACCTATAAAGCCCTACATGGCATCGGACCAGGTTACTTACGGGACCGTCTGCTGCCTCATGAATCCCAGCGGCCGGTTAGGGCTCACAGAGTCGGCCTTCTCCAGGTCCCGTCAGCCAGACAGTGTCGCCTGGTGGGGCCTAGGGGAAGAGCCTTCTCTGTTGCGGCCCCGGCCCTCTGGAACCAACTCCCCCCGGAGATCCGTATCGCCCCCACTCTCTCCGCCTTTTGTAAACTGCTTAAAACACACCTCTGCCGGCAGGCTTGGGGCAGTTAACATCTTGCCCCTAACCAGTGTATGTTTGTGTGTATGTTTGTTGGATGATTAGTTTTATTTTAACTTAGGGGTTTTTATATATGTATTTTAACTGGTGATTTCTATTTATGTTGTGAGCTGCCCTGAGTTCTCCGGAATAGGGCGGCATAGAAGTCAAATCAAAAAATTGGGTTTGGAACAGGATTCTCAGCTTAGTTCTCTGTAGGCTGTTCAACTTTTCCATGACTTATCTCCAGAGGAAAATGATTTGGTACAGATAAGATCTCTCGTGGTAGGGTTGCTTAATTAAGAATAACTGGCAAAGCGTTAATTATCTCAAGTTTTTTACAGCTTGATTACTTTCTGATAGGGAAGAGCTTCCAAGACAGACCTGTGCAAATCAAGATGGTTTTCTTTTGCTTTGGAGAGCCAGGAAAGATTTCCCAAGGGTGCAGTGCAGAAGCCTCCAAGAACACAGCACTGCGATGTTAAGAGTGACAGCTTGAGATTGAGGATTTGTAGCATGAAAAAGATTTGACTTCCTCCCTGCTCCTAAAAAAGTAAGAAGCGCTGCTGTTGCTACATTACAAAAATGTCTGGTTCTCTAAATAGAGGGAAAATTACAGGCGATTGAATATTTGTCATTAGCATTTCAGATGAATTGGTTAATGGGAAATGATAACTTGCAATTTTTCTGTCTCTATGCAAATCACTGATAATATTGGAAAAGACCCAAGAGCCTTTTAATTGTCATCGTATCGCAAGTGACGTCTGTGTTTAAGGGACATGTGAGATCTATAGGCTGAAATTACACATACACACATACACAGACCCACTCCCCCCACAAACACAGATTCAACCATTATGCTAAGTGATAAATACGATTTAATTGCTGTTTATACCCAGATACTGTAGTTTATAAACTATAATTTATGTCTTAGATATGCCAATATTTGCAATTGTAGTTTAATTTGCTCCCGTACCCATTACTGTGGAGTTCTTAAAACATATTAGGCATTATTGTGAATAATGAATTAAAATAACTATATTATTGCAGAAGTAATAATAATAATAATGATAAAGTTGGAAGGTACCTTGGAGGTCATCTAGTCCAACCCCCAGCTCAGGCAGAAAACCCTATACCATTTCGGATAAATGGCTGTCCAGTTTCTTCTTTAAAACTTCCAGCGTTGGCGCACTCACAGCTTCTGGAGGCAGGTTGTTCCACTGGTTAATTGTTCTAACTGTCAGGAAGTTTCTCCTTAGTTCTAGGTTGCTTCTCTCTTTGGTTAGTTTCCACCCGTTGCTTCTTGTCCTGCCCTCAGGCGCCTTGGAATAGCTTGACTCCCTCTTCTTTGTGGCAGCCCCTGAGATACTGGAACACTGCTACTATCATGTCCCCCTTCATCCTTCTCTTCGTTAAATTAAACTAGTATTGCTGTGATCTTTTTAATCCACAAGAGCTAGTCATAAATATTGTTAACTTCCTGGTCCAGACATTGTGAACACCTAGATTTAAGCCAGTGGTGGGATTCAGCCAGTTTGCACCAGTTCGGCAGAACCGGTAGCTGATTTTTTGTTGCCCAGGCCCAGAATGGACTTCCTGAAGTGGCATCCACACAGGGAACTGGCTGTTCACATATTTGAATCCCACTGATTTAAGCCAGTGTGGAAAGATTCTACTTTGAATGGACAGCATTAAGAATCCTATATTAATAAATAATAAAAAATATAGCTACTATTACAGCTTTGTCTCCCCTAAGGATGGTGATAATGTTTGTAATCCATACCCTAAGAACTGCAGGTCTGAGCCATTTCACAACACAGAATACATAAACATTTAAGCGTATCCTTGACGTTTCTACATAAATGTTACATATGTGATTAAATTAGCCTTTGGTTTATCACCAGTTACATAATTGTTGTTGTTGTTGTTGTTATTATTATAAATAAATAACAATAGTTATACAAGAAGAAATTCAGATAACATTTTGTTTCCCTTTAAAAACTTCCTTTTTCTCCCAAATACAAGTTACAAGATACCTTTGGATATTGAATTCAGATGTTGATATTATTATTTTTGTATTTCTAAATCAAGTCAATTCTTTAGCATTAAACAATTAGCTGGTCAATTATTAGAAGAGAATCAAAAAGCTGTTTCCAGCTAATATATTATATGGATGCGATCCTCAGAGCCTTAGAGGGAGGGGAAAAAAAAGATTACAGTCAAATTTCCATTCTGAGCTCCCAACTGTAGATAGAAAAAGTTCAAGGTGAGTGTGTGACTTCACTGATTGAATACAGATAAGGACTGTGTAGAAATGGGAACCCTGAAGAAGCAGTTTCCAATCTCACAGGGGCTGTAATTTTTCAAATCAAGAGGTAATGACAGATTATAGTTAGTACCTAATGTATAACTATATCTCCTTTTTCATGAAAAGGATTAATTACGTGTGTGTGTGTGTGTGTGTGTGTGTGTAGATAGATAGATGATAGATTAGATAGATAGATAGATAGATAGATAGATAGATAGATAGATAGATAGATAGATAGATAGATAGATAGATAGATAGATGATAGGTAGGTAGGCAGGTAGATAGATATAGATAGATAAATGGTAGGTAGGTAGGTAGGTAGGTAGGTAGATAAATAGATAGATAGATAGATAGATAGATAGATAGATAGATAGATAGATAGATAGATAGATAGATAGATAGATAGATAGATAGGTAGGTAGGTAGGTGGGTGGGTGGGTGGGTGGGTGGGTGGGTGGGTGGGTGGGAGGGAGGGTGGGTGGATGGATGCATGGATGGGTAGATAGATAGATAGATAGATAGATAGATAGATAGATAGATAGATAGATAGATAGATAGATAGATAGATAGATGGTAGGTAGGTAGGTAGATAGATAGATAGATAGATAGATAGATAGATAGATAGATAGATAGATAGATAGATAGATAGGTGGGTGGGTGGGTGGGTGGGTGGGTGGGTGGGTGGGTGGGTGGGAGGGAGGGTGGGTGGATGGATGCATGGATGGATGGATGCATGGATAGATAGATAGATAGATAGATAGATAGATAGATAGATAGATAGATAGATAGATAGATAGATAGATAGATAGATAGATAGATGGTAGGTAGGTAGGTAGGTAGATAGATAGATAGATAGATAGATAGATAGATAGATAGATAGATAGATAGATAGATAGGTGGGTGGGTGGGTGGGTAGGAGGGTGGGTGGATGGATGCATGGATGGGTAGATAGATAGATAGATAGATAGATAGATAGATAGATGATGGATGGATGGATGGATGGATGGATGGATGGATGGATGGTAGGTAGGTAGGTAGGTAGGTAGATAGATAGATAGATAGATAGATAGATAGATAGATAGATAGATAGATAGATAGATAGTGCATGTCAAGGAAAATTTTACCTCTTCCTCTATCATAGTCATCTTCAGCTACAGTAGTCGTGACAGTGCCTGTTTGTCCTTGCACTTTGATGTTATACATGCATACATAAGAAAGAAGTTTGCATTGCAATGTCATCATCACAAGTTTTGTCATTTGTCCCCAACCTTGCCCCTCTTTTACAAACACCTATACACAATGCTCCTTGCACTCTGACATACTACTGGGGAGGGGAGTGATGGGCAGAAGCTCCTATTTTGTTACAATGCATTGCATAGAATTTTTCTAGGGTAAATTTAACTACTATGTTATACTGTTCTTCTGGTACAGTTAAAGAAGACTGATGAAGGTTTTGAGGGCATTAAATTAATTCCTATGTAAGGCTGATGAATTCCCATAATTTGTTACTGGGGTGGGGGGCTGGGGGGAGAAGGATTTAGTTGAATGCCATTTTCTATTCTTGAACATTTTATTAGGAGGATGAATCTCACCATTTCTATGACCCAAGAAGGTCAATTGAAACATCTAGATATTATTTTTTGGTGTGTCTGGTATTTCTAATTTGATAGTTTTATTTCTCCACAGCTCTTGCTGGCCATTTACTGAAGTATAACCGGATTAAGGCATGTATGTCATTGGTTTAATGGATAAAGATTTGGGAGGAGAGTTTGTTTTTCTTTTTACAATCTATGAACTTAATGTTTAGCTTGTCATTTTTTTTTGTTTTGGTTGTTTTTTTTTTTAAAAGTCAAAGTGCTTTCATGTAATGGTGATATGAAAAGAAGCAGTTTTAAATGGCATCCACTTCCAGGTTTCTTATTTTTATTAGCTCTTCCATTTTGTTGCACTAAATCAATTGTCACTTCTTCTCCTTCCTGTTAGTGCTGTAGAGACAACGGTTTTGAGATAGAGGTAATCACAATTCGTTCTTGTCCGTATCACAATTGGTTATTCAGTTCCAGTGACAAGCCAAGCCAATTGCTTCTGTCCACATTCATTACACACAATTGGAGTGTGGAGCAGAAAACGAAGGAATGTTTGCAAACAACAACCACTGCAAGTTACTGCTAAGGGCAAAACTATGTCTGCAAAATTTTACTTAGGAACAAAGAATCCAGTTTGCTTTTTCTGATTTTAGCTTTACATCTTGACAGTTGGAAACATTAAGCATCGTTCCAACTCAAAAAACAAAAAACAAAACACAAAACATCAGTCTGAAATGAATATATGTGCTTATGCATAGCTCTATCTTTAAGGGAATATATACTTTAGATCGAAGACTATCTCAAATACAGGGTGTATTTAGATGAGATAGTCATCTATGCAAAAGTTTCCCAGGTTTGGAACTGTGGACAGCGCATGGTGGAGTTTTAACCACTTCTCTTTATTAGACACATTTCATTGCATTTTTCAAAGGACTGATAGATCTCAAATTCTTCTTTACATCATGTCAGAATTTAAAAAAAATGTATACAAAATTGTATGCTTAGTGATGGCACAAAACGAAGACCTAGCATTCAAACCAAAAGGTTTCCAATATTTCTTTTTTTCCTGTTTATTTTCTCAATTACTTTCTCAGTGTAGTGTTAAAAGATATGTACCATCATCCTGATCTTAAAAGAAGGAGAAAAAGAAAGAACAAGGAAAATAAAGCCAAGCCAGGTAGACTATAAGAGAGATGACTATACAATAAAAGTCATGATACTCCTGTTTCAAGAACCAGAATCCTACATCTAACTCATGAGTCTTTCACCATCATATTGTCTCTTCAAAACAATAGGCTTTGTTTCTAATCAAATTGAATGAGAATAGCCTCAAAACTCAAAAAGGAATTTTTAGCACCACACTAATAGGATGTGTCCAAGATAGTTAACTCTTATTAAGCCTATATAGTTAATATGTTGTCAATTCTAATAATAGACTTAGAGTTAACTCTACATAGAGGTAACTCAATATAGTTAACTGAAAATAACTCCAGTTAATTCTAGTACAAGCCTTTGCAGAATACGGCTGCCTGCAATTTTGACTATCTCTTCCTTGCACAATTTTTGGGATCCAATGTAGACTTCCATACTGGAATGATTCATATGCTATGTGCAGCAGATTCATCATCATACAGCAGTGTCACAAGAATGTTATCAATAAAGGAGAATATTTGAGGCTCGGTTGGAATGAGGGGTCATTTTTGCTCTCTGGGTTTGGTTGTTTTGTTGCAGATGTTTCATTCATTGTTATTCCCTGCACAGTAAACATAACTTTGAGGAGAAAATCACCATGTAAAAGCAAGGCCAAGACTAAACATTGATTTTAATAAGGGGAAAAATAATTTCATCTAAGGTATGATTAGACGGTTCTTTAAGTAGACTTGCAGTGCTTATCAGGCTTCTATTTCAAGATAGGCAAATTTCTAAATGCCGTAACTTCCATCAAGCTTGGCATCACTTCCAAGCAAATAAAGGCGGCTTGCAAACAGGTTTCTGGAAATGTTAAGCATTCTGTGGCTTCTGTTCTCTAAAAGATATATACATTTTTGTACAGTATACTATAAAAATACTTTTGCTTCACCAAGGGCGGTGATGGTGATAAACAGATATTATGAAGGGAGGGAAGGGAAGAGAAGAATCTAGAAAAATATATATGGCTAGGTTACAAGTCCCTCCCAAATATTTGCTCCTAACATCTTGACATAATTGGGCATGGTGGTAAATAATGACCTTGAGGTAATGTTACTTTTATACTTTGAAGTTACTGTACAGCTCTGTTGCTCTGAGATTCAGTTAAATGCTTCTCAGAACTGAAGCTTCAACCAGCAGTTCTAAAAGAGGAATGAAACTCCCTGTGGGAGAGAAGCTAGAAGTGTACAGAGCCTTTCTCTCCTACCTTTCTACCCCTGGGAAATTTCAGTAGGTTTCTCTCCCCTCTGCCCCCACCTCCATCTCTCTCAAACTTCCTCTGATGTCTTGCTTGAACAGAACCTTCCCTTTTGCTTTATAAAATCACTTGAAGCAAAGCTTAGAGCTAATGCTGCTAGATGAATAAATAACTTCTCTGGGTGTTATGGGAAACGAGAGGCAACGAGGTGAAAGAGGGAGAGAAATGTGTGTGTGAGAGAGGGTCTGATGGCATTGCAGTGATATGATCACACACACCTGGTTTTGAAATCTACCTTTCTAATATACACTGATAAGTACATAAGCAGCTTACTTCATTGTTACTCAAAATTGGAGCACTTGATCCATCAAAAATATGAAAATTGTCTTCTGCCCTCATGTATGGAATGTATCATGCATGATAAGTATTTATGGATACTTCATTCATGGAGAAAGATGAGTGATATGGTGGCCTACAGGTGAAGATGCTCTCCTCTCACTCAGCAAGCATTCAGCATTCAGTCCTAGGCAGTGGCAGATGTTTCTCTATCAGATGTCCTCATAGACATCAGGAAGGGCATCTGGCCAGTAAGCGCTCATCTCACTGGCCAATTACCCCACAACCACCTCAAACAAGGGGATTACAAAGTCATAAAAAGAAGAAGAAAATCATGGAGAAAGACAGCAATAAAATACTCAGTGTGGTACTCAGTTGCTACAGTGGTGAAGTAAATTAGGACCAGAAGAGGTATACTGAATATTTATTTGATTGATTGCTTTAGAACCCCTACTCAGCACACAACTCCTGAAAGTTCAGTGGGTTACTTTAAGCTGGTCACAATCTTTTAGGCCAAGCTGCTGCAAAGAGTTGTTGTGGGGGAAGGTTGAAAAGAGAATTGTGAATGCCACCTTGAGCTCTTGAATGTGCAGAAAGAGGTAAATCTAATGAGCAAATAAAGTATTGTGCTTTTGAATGCTAATTCTTACTTTGACTTGTGGCAATGGATTGATAATATGTGTTCTCAATCTGTGTCTAAACTAGTTCATTTTCAGTAGAATGGATTTTCATTTGATCGCATAATGAGTTGCTTTAAAAACAGAGAACACAACTTGCTTGGCATCCATTCCGTAACATCCACACAATACCAGGACACGGGGGCACTCCCTAAAGCTTATAGCTAAGAAAGTGAGGACAAATAAAGGGAAATATTTCTTCACCCAGAGGGTCGTTGATTTATGGAATTCACTTCCAGAAGGGGTCGTGACAGCTGTCAGCCTTGACAGCTTCAAGGCAGGGCTAGATAGATTCATGGATGCAAAGTGTATTGGTGGTTATTAAAACAGATGTCCATGTGCCGCCTCTATGTTGGTTGAAGCAGGCAGGATTCCCTTGAGTACCATTTGTTTGGGGGTCAAGGGAAAGGGAGGGTTTTGCCTTCTCTTTCTGCTCAAGATCCCCATGTACATTTGGTGGGCCACTGTGTGACACAGAATGCTGGACTCGATGGGCTTTGGCCTGATTCAGCATGGCTCTTCTTATGTTCTTATGTTCTTATCCATAACGAAGGCAAAAGTATTTCTTAAACTATTATAACAATTATCTATTTTTGGACTGTTGTTCTATATATGTGTGTGTGAAATAGAAGTGATAGTAGCTATGTAAAAGGACTAGAAAGAGTAGTTTTCTGCACAAGATTTGGTTTGGCTTCTTGAGAAGCTATAAACATCTCAAGCAGGTTCCTAACACTTTATATCATTTTCAGTTAAAACTGTCAAATATTCTCTCCTGCCCACAATGCTTCTCACAATAGGGTTAGACTGATAAATCTGAGACGTCGTTTTACCCTCTTCTTTGATGTAGCTTTCTTAAGCTAGCATGTACTTTTTCAGAATAATAAGTGGTTTCAAATAGAAACTGGGAGACAGGGAGTTCTAGTCTTCCGTAAGGCACAAAGCCTCCTGAGTGACCTTGGGCAAATCATTATCTCTCAGCCCTAGAAAGAAGGCATCAAAAGCAAACCACTTCAGAAATCTTGCCCAAAGAACTGCAGATCAGTTCTAGGGTTGTTACTGTGGGAAAAAGAGGAAGAGAGAGCATTACATACAACTCACTGAGTTGACGCATAGTTGAACAGATGAGTAAGGGAATGAATTGGTGGGAAATAGACAATGAAGTCTAAATTCTTCTTCCCAGACTTGTTGATGTTGACTTGTTGTTAGTAGCACTGATGATGTTGCCTAGATAGGAAATGAAATGTCTGCAAGAAAACAACTAAACTCAGAGATGCAAATGATGCCAAATTAGCTACAAATATTCTCTTCTATTGGGACTTACTGTTTGGTAACAGTTCTGAAGAGCTGGCCACAGGAGAAAATACTTTTTTTTTGCCCAAATAAACTACCAAGCAGCCTGCGAAAAAAGGACATTTAAACTGATCTTAGATGTTTACCAATAATGTTTTTTTTTCTTTTTTAACTGGGTCAAGAACAGATCTGTGTAACCTCTCAACATTATTTTCATAAAGTGCTATGAAATATTTTCACAGATTGCTCATATCTGCTGTTTGGATTGTTAAGAGACTTGTTGATGTAAATGGAATGATAATATCACATATTAGGAACATGAGAGTATGACTTTGATGTTCACATCTTTTGCCTGATACACCGATTTTAAATTAGATATTCAATAGCTATTCCCAGTAAAAAAAATCAATCAGGTGAAGAAATTATCTTCACTGATAATAATATTTTTCTGTCCAGAAATTTTGACTGGAGGATAAGAGGTAGAAGTGAGAGAACTCTCCACTAAAGCAAAATGAAGATTTATAATTATTAATGACTTAGCTATGACTTAACTCGTTTCATCAACAGAAAATGTTTTCTCCTCCATGTCACTATATTCCTCCTCCTGAATCAGAAAGTAGCTTGAAGTAGACCTATAGCAAATTAATAATCATACCTTCCTACAAGATTATTTCCTGTCAACCCTCCTGTCTAAAACAGCAGTGTTACTGTACTAACGCAATGTAATGCTACTTTTTCTCAATGGTATAATAAATATTTTGGTATTGTAGAATAGTGTCAAGGAGAGAAGAATGCTTTCTCTTTGAAAAATCTACATTAAAATGGCTTAAACCCGAAAGAAAAGGAGATCTAAGAAAATGCTCTTTTTATGAAGATATTATACCATGTCTTTATATTGGGTGTTTTTTTTTATCATATTGTCTTCATCTTCAGCATTATTTGTGATGGCTCTTGTAGAATTGTTATTTGTTCATAAATAACTCACATTTCCATTTTCAATGGCTAGAATTTGTCAACCTTCAAAATACCTTCATTAAGGTTTAGTTTGAATAAATCAAATGGGTGTAAGACGAGAAGTATTTGCCAGTCTTCTATGGAGATTCTCAGTCATCCAAATCACGGTTATCTCAAAGGTGCTTTTATGTTTAATGTTGATGGTTTTAATAAAATAATTTTTTACAAAAGGCAACTGAACTGTGTTTCCCCCCCCCCCTTTTTAAACCAATTGTCTCCTCTACCCAATAGTCCACTTTCTGGATAGAGAGGGTGATTGGTTTGAAAGAGGGGTAAAAGAGGCCATTTATGTTAACACTGAACAGCCCTCCCTCAACAGAGCGGGAGAATAAGACACTACCTAACTCCTGTCTACAATGCAGCCCTTGCAGCAGTTCCAAGAAGATTCCACCTCCATTTGCACTCTGATACAGATGATCCTGAGGACACAGATAAATGACAAAATGGCCTCAAGGTCTCTCAAGGAGAGTACTTATGACCAGAAGACTGCAAAGAAATACAATCCTTCCAATCCCTCTCCCCACATTCTGTGAGAACTAATCCTTTCATCACCCCCACAGCCTGGTGGAACTAATGAAGCTTCATGGATGAGAAGCAAAAGAAATCTTCTTATTCCCCAAAATAGTCCAGTTGCCTTTTGAAAAAGCAGCTTTGAGACATATTTGCCAGTTGACACCAAGAATGCTGACGCCAAGGAAACAAATATGAGAATTTCTCACGTTTTTAATCGTAGATCACTACTTTCAATACTACATCTATAATTTATTTCTTTACAGAGTACATTGCTTAACCTGTACGGAATTACTTACTGCACTTACAAAAATAACTATTTATTGAAAAACCTTCAGAATTGTGGGGCTTACCAATGAAGAAACCACGTTACCATTGCCTTCTTTGATGATGATGTTCTTTTGACTTTTCAGTCTAACCTACAATTCTAGAATCCCATAGAGTTCTAAATCTTAGTTTTTATCAATCACTCGAATTCAGCTAATTACTGCCTAAATGACCCTCCACTTTCATACGTGAAAGTATGTGGGCAGCAGGGAGACATTAATTACTTTTATAGTGTATTTGTAGGCTTTTTGAAATGATGAAATAATAAACAAAAAAGGACATTCTGATCTGGTGATCCTTCTGTTTTGTTCCCAATTCTATAAAATTGCAAATAGAACAAGCCAATTCTTGGCTGTTGGAAAATAAATGCAGTGAAAAGGCATAGGATAGGAAATTTTCTTTAGAAGTTATGTTGCTATGGATGCTGACTGTACTGTGGATTCCTCCACCCTCAGTAGAGTGGATCAGGCTAAATTAATTCATTATCTATCCATGACTAGTTTCATTATTGGCTGGTCAAGTTAATGTGTCACCTCTATAGGAGTAATGGATGCTTTAGGCTAGTCACTAGTGATTGTGTATATGGGAGCATGTATACTGATGCACTTGCTCATTGTTTAGGTCAGTGGTTCTCAACCTTTCTGAGGTTGAGACCCTACTTGCCCCGCCCATGCGCGCCACGACCCCGATTTTTTTTAAAAAAATCAAAAAACAAAACAAAAACAAAATGGCGGCCGATGCGGGCGGATCTGCACATGTGCGGATCGGCCCGTCGCACGCACCACGCATGCGCGCATCCGCCCGTCGCGGGCCGCCATTTTGTTTTTTTATTTTTTTTTAATTAAAAAAAAATTTAAAAAATGGCGGCCGTGATGGGCGGATCTGCGCATGCGCGGATCGGCCTATCGCACGCACCACGCATGCGCACATCCGCCCGTCACGGGCCGCCATTTTGTTTTTTTATTTTTTATTTAAAAATTTTAAAAAACAAACAAAAAAAACCAAAATGGCGGCCGCGACGGGTGGCTCTGCGCCTGCACGGATCAGCCCATTGCACACGCCGCGCATGCATGGATCCGCCCGTTGCCGTCCGCCATTTTGTTTTTATTTTATTTTATTTTTTTTTATTTTTTTTATTTTTTTAATTTTTTTTATTTTTTTTCTGGCGCGATGGGCGGATCTGAGTGTGCGCGGCGCGCACGTGCCAAAAAAATAAAAATAAAATAAAAAAGAAATTAACAAAAATTAAAAAAAATTAAAAAAAATAAAAATAAAAAAAACAAAATGGCGGCCGGCAGTGCCCGGCGACCCCCGGGAAATGGTCTCGCGACCCCAAATGGGGTCGCGACCTCAAGGTTGAGAACCACTGGTTTAGGTGGTATTGGCACTTTAGCTGCAGTACCACATTCTAGTAGTGATCTCTATAATTCAGGTTGCCAAACTTACAGGTTTCCCCCCCCTTCATTCTAGCCTATTCAAAGGGATAAAAAGATCCTAGCAGTTGGAACTAAGTGGCAGCTTTTATCTCACAATGGAATTACACATGAAGAACTTATGAGCACCAAACTGTCCTTTGGTAGCTCCAGACGTGCTCCCCAAAGGAAGGAGAATAATGTGACCATTATGAAACTTCTCAAAGCAAATGTTTTTGGCCTTCACAGCTGCATACACCTGTAATTGATCCCTGGTCATCCAATTAAATAAAAATAGATTAGTTTTGGATTTGGTTTTGAACTCTGGTGCTGTGTTGGTTAGAATGAAGCACTGCAGGCTAACTCTGCCCATAGCCTGGAGTTTAATCCTGATGGGATCAAGATAGACTCAGCCTTCCAAGGTCAGTAAAATTAGGACCCAGATTTTTGGGGGCAAGATGCTGACATTATAAACTGCCTAGAGAGTGCTGTAACTATGGGCAGTATATAAATCTAAGTGCTATTGCTATGTGTTACCTTTTGCGCTATGACTAAGTTCTAGAAACTCTTTATGAATATTTCTGTAGGACTCCCTCCAACCACTGTGAAGATTGGACTGTGTCTAACACAGTTCACATAGTATACATCACTGTGTTATCATCATGGGGAGGGAGAAACATCACTGCAAAAAACGAAGCAGCTTCTTTGAACGTTCTTTTGTTTATCCCACACCTCCCCTAATCATTTTACAGCCCTTTAATTGTTATGATGTATTTACCTCTTGATTTGTTCAGAAGAAAGAAGATATTTCAGTGTGTTTGTGCTTGTTTGATGGTGTCTGTTTATACACTTTTGCTATTCATCAGTAATATTCCAAGTAATCTGAAGTGCCAATGTTTTTGTTTGATTTCTTTTTATGTCCCAGAGTATCTGCCATATTTCAAAGAATGCAAAACAGCTCTAATCAATGCCATTAATTCAACTCTAGTGAATGAAAAATGCTTCCATGGTCATTGCAGATGGAATGTTTTAAGATTATCTCTTTGACTTAGCAAGAAAAAAAGGGGGGGCTTTGCTAAATGGTTATTCTAGCTTTTTGAGATTTCATTTAGGTTTCTTGTAAGACATATTCATAGATTTTAAGACATTATCCTGTTTGAAATGTGATAAAATATCTTGTATTTTCTTCAATCTAAAAAAAATAGGATTAATTCTGTTTTAATCAGAGATATGCTGCCAATTTAGTTTCTTCTAAGAGAATCCCTTATATTCAAATAATTGGGCCAACTAGAATGTACTATGTTATCACAAGGTAACCATTAGGAATGGATCCATGAAATACTTATGTTTAATTTACTCTTTCAAAACTTATGCTTAGTGATAACTAAAGTTACCATAGGTTCCTCATTAACAGTACAGTCTAATACCTTCCATTCTCAGTATTACATCTCAAAATTAAGCATTACATTCTGTTGAGTTTAATAGTTAACCTACGGTAGTATAAGTAGGATTGCAACCAAAATATGGTTACCAGGCTTGGCTGCTAGCAACATTTTGAAGTGAGCTGGAAATCAGAAAGTAAGCTATTATTTGGGATGTAAAATCATCGGAATCAAGGTCTTTAAGGACCCAAAAGCTGGTTTAAAGGAACAATCAGTGGCTTATGGAGACAACATTCTCTTTGTCAACACACAGACAAAAATACAGTTATGAGGACCACAGCCCTATTATATTTAGGATGGAGTTAATAGAACAAAGAATGTTTTCTTCTAATGGCTCTATGTGTGAATATCACATAAATCAGTTTTAGATTTATCTATTTCTTTTTGTTTCCTTCCTCCCTTTGGAACAGATAGTTCTACAATTATGTATTTGGAATCATAAACAAAATATAATTCCAGCTGAAATTCATTTCCAATGTTAGCATTGCAGAAGATCATCTGCCAGAGGCAGTAAATATCACAGAACAATTTGGACTTATGAAAGAAGATATCAAGAAACTGACTACACCTAAGGAAAAATGATGAGTCCTGGAAACTTGATCAATGTGAAGTGCATATTACAATAAGGGTGACCTTAAGTTCTGTTAATCACCAAATTACCTTGAAGAACTAAGAATGAAACAAAACAAAAATAAAGAGCAGCTTGCTTTGGAAAATAAATAAAATCCAATTTCATGCAGGGATTTAGTTGTGGCTAGGCTATGAACAGTGGGTGAAGGAAGATCATGGCTTAATATATACCTGCAAGGTTCTCATATGCACTGGACCCTCGGTGTAGCATTAACATAGAGATTCCACAGCTGAATAAGAAAGATTTCATTTTTTGTCATTTTCTCTATTAAAAAAGTAGATAGCTGAGTAAGCCCTCTTTGCTGCCAACTGAACAAGTATTTGATGGTTAAAGGCAATGCAATTCATAGTGTTAGCAAAAAGGGAGGATCTAACAGGTGACAGAAACATGAGTCAAACAAGAGAATTCTTTAAAGAATGAGCTGATTACCTTTTTCTACCAATTTCTTTGCCTTGCTATTCTGTTAGTTTGCAACTTTCCAGATGTTGTGGAACTCCAATTCCCATATAGTAGCATGAATTATAATAGCATGACAAATTGGGAGAATTGTGGGATTACACCTAAAATGCCATATCTTGTTCTCTCCAGCTGTAGAGGGACAGGACATATTAAATTACTGGTTTTGCAATTTCAATTTTGCAGAAATCCCTGGAGAATGAAACTAGAGTTGCGGTCTTTAAGATAATAATGGAGGCATTTTATTCCAAACAATATTTATCTATTTGATTATTAGTGACAAAACATGTCCTTAGTGTCTATTTCAGTAGAGATTCCATAGCATACATCTTATTAAATATATATGGTAGTCAAAGTAAGTTGGGAACCATAATAGCATAATAGTTTTGAATACTTAGAATACTTAGAATAGTAGCTTCTAAAAGTACCTAAGAGTGATACAATCTCCTTTCTGAAATGGATGCATAAATTAACGGGAGTGATACTGTAAGTGTGGATGCCAACTTTGCTTGAAATAACTAAAACTTGCATGAAGATGTTGGCCTCCAGATTTTTCTGACATGACCTTTTCATTCAAAATATTTAGCTGTCTCTCTGATGGCTGAGATTATTCACTGCATATGTATTTAGTTCCTTGCATAATTCTATGAGTCAATGATCTTCCCAGGAGGTCCATATCTACATTTAGAAAAAAAATTTCTGCAGATTTATCCTAAAGTAGAATGCAGATAATATTCTGTACTGAACTTTACTTTGAGAGTTTTATTTGTCTTTTTTGCCTGTTCATTCCCATGACCTCATTTAAACTTTTCTTAGTGTCATAATTCAGAATGATATAGGGAGAACAAAACTCTGCCTACTCAGATGATCAAACACAGCTGTATTTCAGGCATTTCTTATGTGGGATTCAAATTGATTACTAGGTACAATCAGGACAGTGCCAGAAATATTTCCAAAGCCTAGTCAAGAAGAGCGATCCAATGAAAGGAAAGGAAGGGAAGGGAAGGTGAAAGGGAAGGGGGAAAGGAGGAAAGGAAGAGAAAGGAAAGGGGAAAGAAGAAATGTTGTCAATCAATCTATCAGAATAGAGTTAAAAGGGACCTTCGAGGTCATGTAGTCCAACCCCCTGCTCAATCAGGAGACCTTATACCATTTCAGACAAGTGACTGTCCAATCTCTTCTTAAAAATCTCCAGGGATGAAGCATCCACAACTTCTGATGGCAAGCTGTTCCACTGGTTAATTGTTCTACTGATAGGAAATTCCTCCTTAGTTCCAGGTTGCTTCTCTCCTTGATTAGTTTTCATTCATTGTTTCTTGTCCTGCCTTCAAGTGCTTTCAAAAATAATTTAATCCCCTTATCTTTGTGGCAACCTCTCAAATACTAGAATACTGCTATTATGTCACCCCCTAGTCCTCCTTTTCTTTAGACAAGCAACACCCAAGTCCTGCAACTGTTCTTCATATGTTTTAGTCTCCAGGCCTTTAATAAACTTAGATACTCTTCTTTGCACTTTTTCCAAAGTCTCAACACCTTTTTTGGATTGTGGTGACCAAAACTGAATGCCATATTCCAGGTGTGGTCTTACTAAGGTTTTATACTTTACTTTACTTTATTTTGACTTATATGCCACCCTTCTCCTCAGACTCAGGGCGGCTCACAGCAAATAATACAAGTACAAAATATAAATTAGTTAAAATAATAATATACAATATAAAAAACAATAAAACTATACCCACTCATACAACATACAGTCCCAATCAAAGGCCCAGGGGCAGAGCGCAGCTCACAAGCCCCAAGCCTGTCTGCATAGATGTGTTTTTAAAAGTTTTTGGAAAGCTAGGAGGGAGGGAGCAGTACGAACCTCTGAGGGAAGTTGATTCCAGAGGGCTGGGGCAGCAACAGAGAAGGCCCTAGCCCTAGGCCCCGCCAGACGACATTGTCTAACAGACGGGACCCGTAGGAGGCCAACCCTATGTGCCCTAACCGGTCGCTGGGATTCATGAGGCTGAAGACGGTCCCGCAAGTATCCTGGCCCATATAGTTATAATTATACTTAACGTGATTTTGATTCTATGCCTCTGTTTATATAACCAAGGCTTTTTTGGCTGTTGCCCCACACTGCCGGCTTATCTTTAAGTGATCGTCCACTAGGATTCCAAGGTCCCTGTTTGTGAGCCAAGTCTCACCCAATCTGTACTTGTATCTAGAAAAAGAGAAAGAAGAAAGCATGAATTTATATATTTATGACCTTGGCAGCATCTCTGGATCACATGATCACTATTGGCAACCTTCTTAGCAGGCTTGTGGCAAGCAAAGTCAATGCTTAATAACATGGCAAAAATCGGGCACAACTGTCTTTGTTTAGTGACAGATGTTAATGTCCCAATTGTAGTTGTAAGTCATAAACTATCTGTATATGAATTAAAACTATTTCTATTCTATATACTAGAATGATACAAAATAGTCATCAAGGAAATTCTCAACAATTATGAGTGGTCTAGGAACACTATTATACTATTGACTCAACCTTCACATAAGTATGGACCAGCTCCAGCGATTTTCAGGGGCTGCTGCCATATCATAATTAGTCCAGAGTCATGAACATCATTACCTCTGATTAATGTAGAATCTCCAATGTTTCTCCTACTGCATAGATTTTCATAATATGGAACACTGAGAATGCATTCAAAATGTTCAAAGGATTTTATATGCATGCTTGTAATGTCTTCTTCAATTGATATTCTCTGTAGTAGAAGTGGGGGGGTGTAAAGGTTAAGAAAAAATGGTTCCCAAGTGCAAACTAGTAAATTTATAGAAACTCTAAGTAAAGGACCTTCTGACACTCACCTCAGCCTTTTGTAATTCCGTAGGTACTCAAACATACTCTGTATTTAAGTTCAGTGGGAGTTACTCTTATGTAACTATATAAAATATTTCAGGTAATTATAATTTCTAGCCTGTATGGCCATTAAAACAATTGGGAATTACTATCTCAACTCGTGTATAGGCCAATTACTTGAGGGAGCTTTAAAGATTAAACATATGAAGAATGGTTGCAGGAATTGGGTATGTCTAGTCTAGTGCGGGGGGGGGGAGGACTAGGGATGACATGATAGCAGTGCTCCAATATCTCAGGGGCTGCCACAAAGAAGAGAAAGTCAACTTATTTTCCAAAGCACCAGAAGACAAGACAAGGAACATTGGATGGAAACTAATTAAGGAGAGAAGCAACCTAGAACTAAGGAGAAATTACCTAACAGAGAGAACAATTAATCAGTGGAAGGGCTTGCCTTCAGAAGTTGTGGGTGCTCCATCACTGGAGTCTTTTAAGAAGAAACTGGACAGCCATTTGTCAGGGTCTCCTGCTTGAGCAGGAGGTTGGACTACTAGAAGGTCTCCAAATCTGTTATTCTGTTATTGCAGGATTGAGTTACTTCTTTATGTCATCTTTCCAGTCTCATGAACTTATGTGACTCCAGATATCAAGAATTCTGCAATTTTCTGTACTTTCTGACATAAAAAAAACCTTGTATGCACATAAGGAAAAATATTAAAGCTTGTTTTGTTTTGTTGTATTTCTTGTGCTTTCCCGTGGACAAAATCAGCGTAATTACTCCTTGTCAATCATGTTTCTTATAGCGTTAAGTATGTAATTAAATATTAATTTAATCAAATGGCAGGATTCATGGAGTGGTGCATAATTAACAATTAATTAACAATGAAATATTTAATATATAACATCTGATGATGATAAAATAATGTGTAACAAAATCTCTGTGAAGAATTATATGGTTTAGTTGACTTGTCTTCCTATCCTGAGTAACCTACTACAATGTTGCATAAAACCAACCAACAAACAAAAGAAATACACAAAACAAAACACAAAAACAAAGACTCTACCAAAAAAGTGTTCCCATGCCGTTATAATAATTTATTCTGGAAACCAAATTCTGGGAGATTTTCATCTTTATTTTATTTTATTTATTTATATTTCATGTTTCTAGAATGCCCATCAAATCCAAACCATGATTTCTTGTGTCTTTTATAAGGATACACAACTCAGCCTAAGATATCAACATTTGTAATTCAATTTATGAAATCATTTAAGTTTTGTGATATGAGTCCAACTGAATTAACTAGATTTGAAAATCCAGTTCGACTCTATAGATGTGGCTGAGTGTAAGCACTAAAATCCATTAAATCTTCAAATCAATTTGAAGGCACCTATCTGAGTTCAAAATAGCAAACCATTTGGTGATTCAATTTGAACAGTTGATTTCAAGGAGAGTTTTGACTGAACTGCTTGCAAACCAAGCCTTCAGCCTAAAGCTTTACAAAACCCATCTCTTTAAATGCCTTGATGGTAGCAGCAGCTGCCTGAAATTGGTTGAATTCAGAAACTGAGCAATATTGAATATGCTTAAGTAGAAGAAACTTGAGCTAGATGAAGATTGTTTTTTTGTTTTTAAAAATCACAATGGAATCACGACACCCCCAAGAAAACTACACTGATATAGTCCAGAAAGTAAACTTGAGAAGATCTATCCTACCTTAGTCTTTAATTGTATCTTTTGTACAAGATTGATGTGGTATGAAATAGTAAACGCAGTTTCCAGTGCATTCCCTTTCATGTCTAATTGGTTCAGTGAACTTAAGGAAAAATATTTATAATGTGAGTCTTCAGGCATAAGCAGAATGATGAGAGTTCCCAAAACTTGTTAGCCCAGCTTTTCCTTCTGATTCTATGGCTTCTTACAGTAATAGGCTTCCCCTTGCAGACATCATGATTAATTTACAGATTTGTGTGATCTCAGGTTCATGGAAAATATATAGCCTAGTAATTCCTTTAATGCCCCCCCCTTTTTTTCCAACAACATAAGAAATGGGATATTCCTCTAGGGTTGACATGCCTGCAACAATTAGTAGAAATTTTATTCTTTAAATTTATTGTTATGTTAATGCCTTACCTTGCCCCATTTTTTTTGAATAAAATTCTAGCTGCTATCAAGATTGTATCAAAATTCATTCTGTTGTCATAAAAAATTATGTAATCATAACCAGTATGTTAACTAAAGTTGTTACTACAGTTCTTCTGAACATTGTACTTTTCTTAAAGCCAAGTAACAGTGCAAAAACATGGATTTATTGGGATGGGATCACTTCAAAATGACATATATTGGGGAAATAACAAAAATGGCATGATTTGTTGAGAGAGAGAGAGAGAGAGAGAGGGAGAGGGAGAGAGAGAGGGAGAGAGAGAGATGTGAAGAAGAAAAACATGGGGTCTGGACGGAAATTAAAGATACAAAATATTTGCAACCAATGAACACAGTGAAATAAAGTTAGGGCTAGAAGAGAGAAAAAGAGTGAAGAGTGGATGAATTCATCTCTGTGAAAATAACTGTTTGTTATTAGAATTATTAATTAGAGTAGAACAATTTCCCACATATTATTTTAATGTTTCTAAAAACATTCTAAAAACAATAATATTTTCCTTTTGAGCTGTCCCACCCTCAACCAACAATGATTCCTCTGGCGAACAAGCAATCATCCTACACAGGAGGGAAGAAGACAAATTTCCTCTTAAGCTCCACTGTACTTTATAGCATATATTCCACATTAAGTCTTCCTTATTCAACGAAAAAATAGAGAGCATAAGGTATGCATATAGCTGGATACCCATCCATGATGCAATGCTCATCAGGGTCCCATTAAGTTGATTAGATGGAAATAGGCTATCATGTTTATGAGTGAGATCAGTCCTAGCCAGTTACATATGGCTAAAGTTGCACGGATAATTGTTGAAAGCTAGAGAATAATGGACATGGAGAGGAGAAGCCTGTGCACATCATATATCATAGAGTTCAATGGATTATTTATCTTATTTTTCTTTTGACTGCTAGGAAAACCTAATGAGATTGGAGATCTCTTCACCACGTAGACCAGAATCGTTTAATGTGATTTTGAAAAATAAACGATACTCTAGATTAAAACAGACATTTGGAAATTGAGAGAGAGGCTTAATAGCTTTTGAGGTGGTGGGCAATAAGGAGGCACACATGCAATTGTGTAAGCGGGCTAAATTGCATACAATATATGGCTGAGTTTTGGGGTTTTTTTTTTTCATTTTTCTTTTTCAATTTGGGATGGATATTCTAGAAAACGTGGTAATAGGGGTAATAGTACATTACCTATATTCTGTCCCACATTCCTGAAACATTATGGTCCAAAGGAGTTACGGGGGCTTCAAGAAATGGATGGGAATAATGAAGGGGCCTGGGGCTATACATTTTCCAGTGCTGAAATGAAATGAATTATCATAGCCTCTTAAAAGGGAAATGAGAAGGAGATTAACAAAACGTTTCAGTAAGACAATAAGACAAGATTGCTGTTGTTGATGTGAACCTTATGGAACAAAACAGGAAACACTTTTAGGTAACCCTATATAGCAGGGGTCTTCAAACTTGGCCCTTTTATGACTTGTGGACTTCAACTCCCAGAATTCCTCAGCCATGCATGCTGGCTGAGGAATTCTGGGAGTTGAAGTCCACAAGTCATAAAAGGGCCAAGTTTGAAGACCCCTGCTATATAGGATTGTGCTATCATTTGATTTCTATTCAATCACATCGTATGATTTTGATTATATGATAGATATAAGAGGTCATACTTGCTGATTGTTCCTCCAGAATTATATTCTCCTCTGTTTTATTGATTTCATTTGGCGTATTGCATATCATATATGGATATTAACATATTAGCAATAAATATTAACAAGTCATCCAATAAAATATAAATGCTTAAAAGTTCTGTGTTCAAATATCAATATCTAAGCCATCTAACTATTGAAATGCAGCATCATTTATATTTTAAAAAGTCAGATATTTATGTGATGGAAAAATACGAACGAAAGGACATCTTAAGTATGCCATGTTCTCCTCCATTGAGGGTCTACATGCTTTGAACCCAAAGTAAGTCTGCTATGGCACAGATGGTTCAAAAGTAATGCCTGGACATAGCTTTGCACTGGACATGGTATGAAATGCAAGAGTCATTTTGGTGAAATTATTGTACTCTTCTTTCATAATAGGTTCTCTTGAAAGTATTGCATTTTTTTTATTTTTCAAAGATTAATGGCATTACTCAAATACATTAAAAAGACTCTTATCATAGGATATTTGGGAAATTAATTAAAAGTGCATTTTCTTTAAAAGAATTTAAAAAGTCCGAAACACGCCTCTCTGGGCTCTTTCTAATGTATTTTTGGCATTAGATTGTATTCTAATTGTATTAGATTGTATTCTAAAAATTCAACTCACTTTTATCACAGCTAATAAAAAGGCAAATTCATACCTGCTACCCAGAATTCCTGGATGGAGCCAAGACAAACTTTTTACTCTAGTGAATAGTAATTGTGATTTCATAATCAATTTCCCCAGCTCTTGGTTCTTATCAATTGGCCACAATTGTATCATTTAAGCTGAATATTAGCAGCCATTTTCTATACATTTTATAACAGGGCAAACACCTTAAGTGGTTTTGAAGTTTACATTCATGATTGTATTTCTACTCTCTGCCTCTCCATTAAGAAATGTTTTAAATCCAGAGCTTTGGGGAGAGCAACAGTTTTCTTAAGAAAAATCAAAGTAGTAAGTCAATCTTCATCATTCTTTGATTGTTCCTCCATTACATGCTCATAAAAAACCCACAAGGATAATGGTTACAGTTGACATTTAACGTTATTTAATTTTATTTAAACCTCTCTCCTATCTTTAGTCCTTGCAGCATTTCTGGAAAAAAAAATATTCAAATTGCTTTGATTCTTTTTTCTTCCATCTGCAATCTCCACTCTATATTGAATGGTAATGAAAATGCTCATACATACCAAAAGGTTAAATAAAGCAATAGCGAAGATCCAAAACTCACTCCTGTAAGTAAGAGACACCAATACATTTGCATTTTTAAGGCAAAGAAGAAATAGAAATAACTGCCTGACTTTGTAAACGAATTCTTATTTATATAGAATGTGAAATAGAGTGCTAGTATGGGACTCTTAGGAGAATAAGAAAAATATTAATATGATGGATAATTATCAGGGAGGTATAATACTGAAAAACAGGGGGAAATGAAGTGAAACATAGTGGGATGATTATGGAGTGCATTATACTTCCACTGTGGAAACAATGATAGGGTTGCAGCACTAAGCCATAGTTTGTTTAAAGGAAACAACAGCAAGCTCAATAATAAGGAGAGAAGATAGAAATGGATATTTTTTTTAATCTCTTCCAATCTGTTCTTGAAACCAAAATGGGTAGGGGAAGAGAGACAAGAGACAGAAGGGAAACCAGAAAGTCATATTAATACCACCCAAATACAACTGGAGTAGTCCTCAATGAACAGACAACCATTTTTTCATTCTCATGTATACCCAAAGCTTAAATAAATTTAACCATTGGATTATTTCTCATTTAATTATTTATGTTCCTGACAACTGATACAATTTGTTCATTAAGGAAATAGGTAAAATAGGTTTAAGTGAAAACAATAAATTAATGAGGACCACAGAAGTAAATAATTATTGTTAGTTCAGATTTCCAATATATGCTTTTTTTTCTCCCAATAATAATAACAAAATAATATACAATATTTCTGAAAATCTGCGACTCATTGTTTAAGGCTGTTCCCAAGTGGCTCAAGCAAAACTTCTATCAGATGAATATGAATGCTGCACAGCTAATAAACCAGCCTGCCTTATAAAAATATTATGTCTTAATTGGTCACCAATGACAAAAAACAAAACAAAAGTTTAGAATGATGATATATTATAGACAAGTTGGGTGCATCTAGTGAACTTATCTATACTAGATAGTGGTTCTCAACCTGTGGTCCATGGAGCCCTGGTGGGCCATGATGTCACCAGAGGGGATCCACAAAGGCTTGTGGAAATGTTATGATATAAATCTTTGGAGATCCATGGCCACAAATGGTATGTAAAGGGGGTCCATGGTGATGAAAAAGTTGAAACCCCACTGAATATAATTGATAATTTGACCAACAATTTGAAGTTTGCTAGTTTAGAAATCACCTTACTTTCACTGCTATTGTTAATCAATTCCTATTTAATCTTTGTGTGTGTGTGTTGTTGTTGTTGCTTTACAGCATTTCTTGTGGATTGCAATGTAATTAGGCTAGATTTTGGCTGAATAATAGACCCAGTGTAGTGGTGTAGGCACCAGATTACCAACCAGGAGTCTGTGAATTTTGATCTTGTCTTAGCCCCAAAGCCAGCTCGTGACCTTGGGCCAGCCACTCTCTCTCAGCCCTAGGAAGAACCAATGGCAAACCGTTTCCAATTTCCTGAATCCAAGGGTGGCTTTGAAGGAAGGCATTTGAAGAAGGTTCTGTCTCAAGTGTATTTCTACATTGCAGCTAAGGCTCTGCTGAAAACTTTATTACAAGGTGCCTTTCTCTCCAATCTGCATCGCTCTTCAGCCGTTGCTGCATTAAGAAGCCCAGCATGCAAGACCAATACCAAATAATGTGTCCAAACTAAATTTCAAGAGGATCTTAACAGGTGATAGCACCTGATGACTTTTGCTGGGGTGAAAGTGTATTTTATATCTCAAGGAGGCCACAGTTTCCATCCGTTGATATTGTTTAATTTATTATTGCACTTTGTTAAATCCGGCTCCCTTTCTGAAGGGATGTAAATTAATTCTGTGATCCAGGGACATTCCAAAGTTAATGTAGCACAGCACCCTATTAAAACATGTGAACACCCCCTGTGTCTGTGTTAGCATTTTGTGTGGCTAGGAAACCCGAGGAGAAAATGACAACTCTTTTTACACATTGCAGCAGTTGAGTGAAGTTCTTTCACTCCAAAAAGGAAAAAAAAACCAGGTGCTAATTGGATATTTTTTTTCTCTTTAATTAGCAGCTACCTTTGATTACATTGTCAGACATGAACCTTAAAGAATGCTTAAGGGAACTTAATCTTATCTCAGCCTCTCTTTTTCTCTCATACTCTCCTCTGGCAAAGTTACTTATCATAACTAGAGGATGAACAGGCAATAAGTGAATGTGATTAAATAAAAAGAAAATGTAAGCGACTAAAGTTGAAACTGCTCCCACTGTTTCAAGTACTCTTTCAAGTTTTATGAAAGGCCCCTCATATGTTTGATCACTTTCAATTCGTGTTTGAAAAATGCCAGTGAATAAACACACAGTAGGATGGCAATACATTGTACAATATGTTTGTCGGTTAATATAAGCCAATTTGAGTCCCTCTGCTGCTTATTTCACTTTGGAATTGCTGCATAATTCTTTAATATATGATTCCCACCAGTCAATTACAGTAGCAATGATTGAGGACATGCTTGGTTGGTTCATTCCCTCATTTTGTTTTAAAGTGTTGGGCTGATTCAGAAACCATTCTTCAAATTCATTTTGTTATTCTGTTGAAATTCATTTGTCTAACAAGGCAACAAATAGCAAAACAGCTAAAACAGGGGTCCTGAACCCCCAGTCCATGGCTGCGCCATGCCAGAAACTGGTCCGTGCAAACAAGCAAAGCCCCATCTGCAGGATGCAGGCAGCACACAAAACCACACCCCCTGCGGTCTGTGGAAAAAAAAATCTCTCCACGGAACTGGTCCCTGGTGCTCAAAAGGTTGGGGACCTCTGAACTAAAAGACACCCCAATAAGATGCAAACATTAACACTTTAAAAATTCCGATTTGCAATCTCTGATAAAGGCACCAAGGTTGCTGATGAAATAGTATGAAGTAGCCTAACAGTTTAGTAACATATCCATAGGGAATTATTTGATAATAAGTTCTATATGTGTTTATAATTGCTTTAGTGAAGCTTTATCTGAGGTAACAAATCAATTCATTGAATTGAATCAATTGGACAACATGGGATCAAATAATTCAGTTTCAGTTTTGTGACAAGTCTATGATATATATATATGTGTGTGTGTGTGTGTGTGTGTGTGTGTGTGTGTGTGTGTCAAGTGGTTATTTTTTAGATTGCACCCTGTAAACCCAAATATGGGAGGAAGAAATCATTCTTTCCTTTGCTTGTTTCAGCTCAACCCAGAGCCATCTGCAAGCACAAATATATATATGTTGTTTAAAATTGTTAACAAAGAAATAAGGGATTTCTGAGATAGCTATTTCGAGTTATTTACCTCTCTTCAGTCAGAATTCACCCTTTCTGGGATTCGAACCTGGGCAGTCTGCATGCTAGGCAGAAGCTTTAGCCTCAAGCCACAGGCTCTGTCCCACTTTGTTAGTAGTCAGGGAGTGGATTGAGCTGAAACAAGCAAAGGAAAGAATGATTTCTTCCTCCCATATTTGGGTTTACAGGGTGCAATCTAAAAAATAACCACTTGACACACATATCCACTCCCTGACTACTAACAAAGTGGGACAGAGCCTGTGGCTTGAGGCTAAAGCTTCTGCCTAGCATGCAGACTGCCCAGGTTCGAATCCCAGAAAGGGTGAATTCTGACTGAAGAGAGGTAAATAACTCGAAATAGCTATCTCAGAAATCCCTTATTTCTTTGTTAACAATTTTAAACAATATATATATATATATATATATATATATATATATATATATATATATATATATATATATATATATATATATATATATATATATATATATATATATATATATATATATATATATATATATATATATATATATATATATATATATATATATATATATATATATATATATATGAACTGAATCAACCTAATTCATATGTTCCAATCAATGATTCAAATAAAACTGATGAAACTGATTCAAACGTTTGAATGTTTGGATGTTCAGAATCAGATAACTCTACTTTTTCTAATCAGATAAATTTGATGAACAAGATCAAACACAATTTGAGTGGGCTTATCATTAAGTAATTACTTTCCTGCTGAGAATCTAATTTGAATAGGATCTTGCTGTTATTGCTATCCCTTTCATGTTCCAGTATTCAGAAAACTATATTTATCATGGGATAAAAATGCCCAAATCAGAAGTGCATATATTTCCCAATTCCTGGAAAAGCATTTTCTCACTATTAGTACGTTGTTTGAGAGTGCTTCTGGAGAAAGGCTCATTAGAATGATTTTATTTATAATGAAATTCTCCAGATATTTTCTCTTTCATTTATATAAGATTATAATTATATATAATATTATGATTACTAACTTTGATTTCTTTTTTTATTATTTCAAGTGATTTTATGCCATTTCATTTTTTTTAAAAAAAGAAACTAAGCGGAAGATGTTAATCCTGTTGCTTGCTTTCCTGATATTTATATTGCAGATATTCATCCCATTTTCTTTGATATCTATGAATTCCTTATAAAAATGGCTTCTCAAGTGCATTCCGAGAGAAAATATGTTGTACACACATACACAGAGAAAGAAAGAGAGGGAGAGGCAGATGGGGAGAGGGAGAGAGACTAACAAATTTACAACCAAATGAAGTGTTGTAGCTTTATGCAATTAGTGTTACACATGTCATAGAAGACTGTATCATTTGATCAAGTTCTTTCTCTGTTCCAAAGAGTGAGTTCTTCTTACACAGCAAACAAGTAGTGACAAATCATAGCTTCTAGCAATATTCACACATGCACACACACACACACACACAGAGAATCTCTGCAATGGAGTCTCCCCTTTCCATAGCTTTGATTCCCTACCATCTTGCAAGTCCTTGTGTAATAACAGCCTTGTTAGTATGAAAGAACTTGAGGGAATTCCCTGCAGAGGTAATCACTATAACAATTTTATTAGGCAATAGGGAACCTTTTTCACCTCTGTCCAGCAATGTGTTCACCTCTTCCCAGCCACCTCCAAGAACAAATGGTATTTTGTGGGCTTTCTGTTCTTACCCACCGAGACATTTGAAAAGTTCAGCGATAAATATTATCTTGGTCGTGTTTAAACAAAAAAATGTATCAGCCCTTAAGGAGTTTTCATTTGGGAAGCGTTTTGAGTTTGTATGACTTTTCCAGCTTTAATCAACAGAAGAATCTTTGTTATGGGCGTTAAATGAAATGAAACAGTTTGTATATTCGGGGCGGGGGGGGGGTTAGCTGGGATTGTATAGCAGAATATGTGTTCTAAGATAATTCGGAGCTTTATAGGGTGGCTTTATGGCAGCTGTTGGAAAGCAGAAAGGAAAGATATTTTCTTTCTAACGATAATGTAGCAGCTCTGTAGAAGATCAATGTCACGTGGGAGGCATATGGTTGTTTAAAGGAATCCGCACACCCCTACATTAAAAGACTTCACAATGAGGGGGTGTTTGTTTCATTGCCAAATTAGGTAACATTATCAGTGCCAGTAGAGAGTGGAGATTGCTCTCATTTTATATTCTAGACCTCACAAATGCAATATTCTGCTCTGTGCACAACTTGGTTAGAAAGTTGCAATTCTTTTGTGACAACTTTATTTAACCTGTAAAGTTTACTAGTTAAGTTTGGAGTGCCTGTAGTAGTTTATTCTAGCCTTCAGGTTCCTCACCATTTTTGTCACTGTGCTCCATATTCTTTGTAACTCCTAAGTATCCCTCTTGTAGAGAGCCACCCAGAATAAAATACAATATTCCAGATCTGATCTGACCAGTGCAGTATGCAACAGAATTAGCATTTCCCCTGATCTTGATCAAACATTTCTGCTGGCGCAGAGAAATATTGCATTAGTTTTTTTAAGAAGCAAAAGCAGATCTTTCCTTGTCACCCCACTGTCTGTTGACATTCCCTAGTTTAATATAAACTGTATTTATAGCCAGACACCAGCTATCCATTTTATTTAACAAAAATCAGAATCATAAGGAAGAAAAAAAAGATCTCAAACAGTATTAAATTCTATGTTCACTTATAAGTGAGACAAAGGAAGATATTCTGTACTGTAAAAAGAAACTACTCAATTTTTCCTCCATTATTCTCTCAGTAGTTGGTCATTTGGTTTAAATTTCTGTAGGAGAAGGAGAGACAGAGACTAGGGATAGAGTCAAGAAAGGAATTAGCCTGGAGTTCTTACATTCCCATAAGTGATAAAAGTCCAGCCCTTCCTTTAACACTTATCCAGGACCAATTTAATGCTAACTTTAGTTGACTAGATTTTTGTGTACAGGCTGAGTAATAAATCAGCTTAACTGGAACTGAACATGTGGTCCTGATTCTTCAGGCCTGACAATTTCTCTCCAATGGAAGTTGCAGAAGATGATATAACCATAAAAGATCATACCTTTTCCCTTCATCTGAAGCCTCCCTGGCTGTCCACACATCTCAGTCTGAATAAATCAGTGAGGGAGAAAAATCCCTGCTGACTATTTTCTGCAGGACTGATGGCAGATTGCTGTAGAGAGGACTTTCCATGGAACAGAGACTATTAATTCACATGAGAGCTGTGTGAAGCTTCAAAGGGGTGCTTCACTTCAGCAGTGCCTTTGAAGCTAGCAGAAATTTCTCTAAACATCACTTTGAGTGGGAGGGTAGAGAATAGCCTCTTAACTTTTCATTAACTTCACAAGAGGGCAGGGATGTGTGTTTGTGTGCATGCGTGTGTGAATATTTTATCTCTGTCTCTTTCAAATTCAACTCTGCATGACATTACAGGAAGTTCAGCTGGCTGCACAAAACATCCCTTTGAGAGAGGTCAAGAGCTCTTCTTTCCCTTTTCAAGCAAGCAAGATAATAAAATGAATCCCAATCAGCATGTATAGAATTTATGAAATTCCAGTTTAAGCCATCAGGAAGAAATCAGGTTGTAGAAACTGGCTACTGTATAAATTGCCCACCCTGAGAAACAATATGTTTTTCTGTATGTGTACGCTATGCCTTGGTGTAGCTCTATTTTTTATTTAGAATAGAATAGAATAGAATAGAATGGAATGGAATGGAATGGAATGGAATGGAATGGAATGGAATGGAATGGAATGGAATAGAATAGAATAGAATAGAATGGAATGGAATGGAATGGAATGGAATGGAATGGAATGGAATGGAATGGAATGGAATGGAATGGAATAGAATGGAATAGAATAGAATAGAATAGAATAGAATAGAATAGAATAGAATAAGGAATGGAATGGAATAGAATAGAATAGAATAGAATAGAATAGAATAGAATAGAATAGAATAAGGAATGGAATGGAATAGAATAGAATAGAATAGAATAGAATAAGGAATAGAATAGAATAGAATAGAATAGAATAGAATAGAATAAGGAATAGAATGGAATAGAATAGAATAGAATAGAATAGAATAGAATAGAATAGAATAAGGAATGGAATGGAATAGAATAGAATAGAATAGAATAGAATAGAATAGAATAGAATAGAATAGAATAGAATAGAATAGAATAGAATAGAACTGGAAGGGACCCTGGAGGTCTTCTAGTCCAACCCCCTGCTCGAGCAGGAGAACCTATACCATTTCAGACAAATGGCTGTCCAGTCTCTTCTTAAAAACCTCCAGTGATGGAGCGCCCATGATTTCTGGAGGCAAGCTGTTCCACTGGTTAATCGTCCTCACTGTTAGGAAGTTTCTCCTGAATTCCAGGTTGTTTTTCTCTCTTTAGTAGAAGATAATAATACTAACCTCCAGTTCTAGAACAGTGTTAGGTTAAAAAAGGATTTTCCAGTAGTGTAAGAGCTATGCTGATCTTACCTTAGACGTTACTACGTCAGCATATTTGTAGAGGGAAATACAGAAATGAATGCCTGGGAGAGTTTAGTAATACAATTGGATATAGCTATTGACTTCTGGAAGCATCTCTTCTCCCCTGTTTAACTGCCCAGTATAATTTGCAAATCAGACTGAATTATGTCTAATCAATCTAATGTGAAAAACAAAGTATATTTACAAAAAATACTTCTTAAAATGCCCAGTATAATTTGCAAATCAGACTGAATTATGTGTAATCAATCTAATGTGAAAAACAAAGTATATTTACCAAAAAATACTTCTTAATAAGTCTCTGGTCATTTGGACTGAGAGATTCTGTCAAGTCCAATCTATTGCCTACTAATGAGACCCAATTTTTTTTCTTCTCTCTTATCAATCTGTTAGCTTTTCATCTCTCTTGGCTATCATTCAATTGATTTTTCCAACATGAGCACATTTCTGAGTTTTTTGTTCAGTCTCATCTCTGTCAAATGTAAAGTCCTTGTTCTATGAACATTTGTGTTCTCCAACCAAGTCTGTCCCATGTACATTCTGAAGACTGGAGTAGCAGCTGCCTTGGCAACTACCAGAATACAACAATAAGAAAATGAGTAGCATCCGAATGATGATGAACCACCTGGACCAAGTTCTCAGCATCGATAATGTGTTGGCTCAAATATCATTTTGCAATCGTGCCAAACCACTTTTTTTTTTGTTCAACAATGACATTTCTTATTTTAACAGTGATGCAACTTAAGCTGCAATTCTCCATCTGATCAAAAATTAATAGACTTCGTTTACTTCGTAGACTTCGCTTTAATTTCCATCTTTCCAGCTGCAATCTGTCACCTTGAAATTAACAAACAGTAGCCCTCTCTTGGTAAGAACTGAAAAAAAGACAAGAATTCCTTCACACTGTGCACCATTAATTTCTGTTATGCATTATAAAAGAACATGGTGATTAGGAAGGTACAGATTAATGTACGTGTAATCCGTTTAACTACCGAGTTTGCAAACCAAGCTTATATGTTTAAAAAAAAAAAGGTCATAAATTGTACTATTAATGACAGTGGTGCAATCCCCTATTCATTAATTACCCCAAGCAGAATCATCACGATTCCAATTCCAATCCATATAACATAATTTACAATGAAACCATTCAGAATGCATTTATCATTCAAAATAAATGATTTAGAGCTGTCCATCAGAAGTTCTCATAAACAAGTTTCCTTCCTTCCTTCCTTCCTTCCTTCCTTCCTTCCTTCCTTCTTTCTTTCTTTCTTTCCTTCCTCCCTCCCTCCCTTCCTTTCTTCCCTCCCTCCCTCTCCCTCCCTCCCTCCCTCCCTTCCTTCCTTTCTTCCTTTCCTTCCTTCCTTCCTTCTTTCTTTCTTTCCTTCCTTCCTTTCTTTCCTCCCTCCCTCCCTTCCTTTCTTCCCTCCCTCCCTCTCCCTCCCTCCCTCCCTCCCTCCCTTCCTTCCTTTCTTCCTTTCCTTCCTTCCTTCCTTCCTTCTTTCCTTCCTTCCTTCCTTCCTTCCTTCCTTCCTCCCTCCCTCCCTTCCTTCCTTCCTTTCTTCCTTTCCTTCCTTCCTTCCATCTTTCCTTCCTTCCTTCCTTTCTTCCTTCCTTCCTTCCTTTCTTCCCTCCCTCCCTCTCCCTCCCACCCTCCCTCTCCCTCCCTCCCTCCCTCCCTCCCTCCCTCCCTCCCTTCCTTCCTTCCTTCCTTCCTTCCTTCCTTCCTTCCTTCCTTCCTTCCTTCCTTCCTTCCTTCCTTCCTTCCTTGACTGTTCTTTGTTTGTTTCCTCTCCTGGCCTACTAAAATATTTTCAGAAATTTCCCTTGATTCTTGCATACAGTACACTAGCCCCAAAGGGAACAATTTTGTTTGGACTGAAGACCCCATACCATAATTCTGAGATTACCTACTACTAAAAATCTGAGATTACCTACCATTCTCCACCTGAATACTGATATCCCTTTTATATTTCTGGCTTCTTAAGGGCTTTAATAATCTCCCTTCCATGGCACTTATGCATGGCTGAGTCTGTTTCAGAATAGCGAACAAATCCTAAGTAGTCAATGAAGAGTTTCTGCCACATCAGTACAATGGCAGAAATGAGTTAAATAGGGATACTGCATTTGAAAGTCAAAGATGTTTCTCTCATTAAACTTCATGGTTCTGACAAAGCAGGAAAGGTGCTCAGTGACCTGGAACAGTCCTCAAATATGTAATCAGCAGTGGCCTACAAAATGTGGACTGACAGGACAGCATGCAAAATTTACTGGTCAACCACTGTTGGTTTCCTGCAGTTCCTCATTCTTTTATTCATCTCAAAATCATGACTGAAAAAGCCATTTATGCATGGTTGTGAAGTGAACTTATAAAAGTCAAATAAACATTCCCCTTACATTCCCCTGAATCCAGCTAACCTTCACTTGTGGAATAATTGAAAACATTCTCTTAATTTTATTAACTTTTTAAAGTCTATCAACATGTGCAAACCAGCAGAGATATAGTAATTAATATGTGATAAATAATTTATAGATATAAAATATTTTGGATGTATTTCATCACAGAACAAGACTGAAAGTCAGTTTAAATAAGTATAGTGAGTTCCCGGAATAGGGCGGCATAGAAATTTAATAAATAAATAAATAAATAAATAATAGTGGCGCATTATATTTGTAAATGAATAAGGCGCATACATTTTTTTACTACCAGTATATTATGATTTAGCCTAGCCTAGTCAAGCAGAGAGAAAAAAAATCACAGAAATATTCATACTTTTTTTATATACACATCTTGAATCAGCTTTGTATTCACTATTCTCTAATACATATTTTATACTGTAAGAATGATAGTTTGGCATTCTGACAAAATCACTGCATGCATTACGCCTATGTGAAATGGCTATCACCTTGATAAGGCATTTAAACTCATGGAGGTGATATATCTCAACAATAACTGGGGAAATTGAAATGTATTTTTCCAGGCAGATAAAAAAACAATAAATCACTGATGAGAGGAAACACCAGCACAATCTAGGGATACATGTACGCTTTTTATAATTTAAGATCATTTCTAATCAAATGAAATGAACATTAGATTGAGATTAGGTAAAAGTTTAATTCACTATGAATGACCGAAATAATGAAGTTCATTGAAGCGCCTTATGAATTGAAGAATGTTGTGATGCAATTTTTTCCCCATAGCAATAGCACTTAGCTTATATACTGCTTCATAGTGCTTTACAGCGCTCTCGAAGTGGTTTTCAGAATCAGCCTATTGCCCCCAACAATGTGGATCTCCATTTTATCGACCTCGGAAAGATGGAAGGCTGAGTCAACCTTGAGCCAGTCAGGATCGAACTGCTGGCAGTGAGCAGAGTTTGTGTGCAATACTGCATTCTGATCACTGAACCACCATTGTTGTGGTTTAATTCAGATGCTTATGTTTTGATTCTGATTTAAGCCTTGAGCATTGGTTTATTTAAAGCTTCCATTCAACTGGAATGACAGTATTGAAATTAGTTCAGATGCCAGAATTGAGGAGAAGCTCCCCGTGAAGCCACAGAAGAAATGTTTCTTAGAGGTCAAGATCGGAAAACAATTACATATTTCATGCCATTGGATAAAAACAATATAACCAGATGTTATATAGTTCAGTGGAGATTGAATGATTAATGAATCATATAATTGCTTGTTACTATACCCTCTGACCACACACACACAAACATTTTTAGAAAGTATAATGCAGCCATGACATTAAGAGATGATGGACAAATCAAAGCAAACTCATAAGTGAGGTCAGCTCACACCATCTTTTTCTTGGTGGCTGGCAGCAAATCCATCATATTCCAGAATGGTTAAGGTGTTAACAAGTTCCTAATTAGCAATTATTCATCCATATTAATCATATATATTGCTGCTCAGTCTAGCAACCAAAAAAATTATTCTGAATGACAGGGTAAGAAAATCTGTTCAGATCTATGACTCTGACAACTAATTAGACACATTTTCCCCCTAAAACTTATAAATATTATTATTCTGTTTCTGTTTCTTTTTTACATCCAACATACAAAAGCTACAACTGAAAAACAGTTGCTGTTGTGTAGGCTGTTATGAATATTTGTAATTAAACAAGTAAAGTAATGACTGAATGTTGATTTTTCCTTACCCTCCCCCCCTTTTTGGTTACCTCTTTTAGATTTAAGCATGCTGGCAAGAACTGATCTTTGGTCAGCTTTTTTGAGATTTTTAGAGCTTGCTTTTGGTTGAAAAATGTGCAAATATTGTTTTAAATGAATAAGATAAACAACGATGATTAACAATCCTGACATTGTTTATTTGAAATGATTGCTAATGTCACAGTCACTAAGGTGGTCTTGATTATACCCTATTAACTAAAGACAAATACTTACATTTGTATATTTTGCTTTACAATTGCCATCGTTATAACCAAAGCACTTTAATTTAGCAGGAGTTAATTAGATGAACTTGGAAAAAATATGCATGCTTATGGTTCAATGGATTGTGCTTTGAAAAAGATAATTGATGAGAATTAATAATTTTTTTCACAACACAAGGGAACAAATCGTGCTTCTCCATGTCCTGGTGGTGCCATGATGATACAAATACATCTTGCTATAAATGAATTGCATTGCTATTATGGAATACTGTAGAATGTAGCCCATAATTTTGGAAAGCTATGTGGTTGAAAACAAGGAATTATAAACATAGATGCTGTTATCATCACAATAAAGCAGTAGTTAATCTAATTCATTGAAGGCTAGAAATTCCAAGGATAGAACTTTGAAATTTTTGCCCTCAAATGATAGTTCACCTACATCCAAGAATGAAATGGCTAGAAGAAGCAATGAGAAAAATGAAGAAATAAAAATTTTGTGAAGTCAATTTTGTGAAATTCATATTAAACATGATTTAAAATGGTTATAAAAGAGATAGTAGCTAGTTACCTTGATTTGTTCAATCAGCCATCCTGCCTGAGTTCATATATAATGCTAAGTATGGTTTCTAAACTATCTAAATTAAACTATCATTTTGGGAGAGTCACCTTGCCCTAAGAGCAAACAAACCAACAAACATTCATGCGACTACACCCCCACCCCCAATTATTATGCTAGTGTCAATCCAGCAGAATTCTTTTCCATTACATCAGTTTTGTGAAGCTGGAATTCTGAATAACATTTTCTAATTCAAACCTAAAAACAAACGTTGTAAGTAGCGGTAACCGTTTTTGCAAATTTAAAAAAAAGTTCACCATGAAAGCCAGCTGGGTGACTTTGGGCCAGTCACTCTCTCTCAGCCCAACCTACCTCACAAGACTGTTGTTGTGGGGCAAACAGGAGGAGGAAGGTGTGTTCGATATCTTTGAGTTATTTGTAAAGGATCCAAATAAATAAAAGACTGCAGGTTTTAATTTTAAGGAACCCACTGTTGTAGATATGGCAGCCTGAGCGAGCTGTTTAGTTCTGCCTCTTTCTGTTTGGGGTTTCACATTTGGGATCCACAAGGCCAGATAGAAACTTATTAAGGAAAGATCTAACCTGGAGCAAAGGAGAAATTTCCTGACAATGAAAATAATTAACCAGTGGAACGCCTTGCCTCCAAAAGTTGTGATACTCCAACATTGGAGGTTTTTAAGAAGAGATGCCTGAACACTTCTTGGATTAGAAGACCCCCAAGGTCCCAGCCAACTGTGTTATTTTGTATTTTCACTGCTTTGTTCTCCTGGACCCTTCCCCATGCTGCAACCCAGATGTTGGAAGCTCAGGGTTCCTAGATCAAATATGGTTTCCAAGACTGTTCTGCCCTAGAACCACAGCTTTAAATTCTTGCAGGTTCTCCAATCCTTTCTAAGATTGAGCCAGATAAACAAATAAACAAACTACTTTTTCTTTTTCCTTGTGGCCATGAAGTCTTTTTTTTCCTTTTTTTTAACAAAAGAGGTTTTGAATCAAGAAAGAAAAGAGTCAGGAAAGAAATGGATTCCATTTGATGAATGTGTCTTTTGGTTTTCTTTTGTTCTTCTGTTTTCAAGATGATGGTACTTCGGAAATTCTGTGCAATTGGAGAATTGATTGAGAGTTTTAGGTGAGCTCAGAGGAACAATTGAGAAGTTGTGGTCAATATTTTAGCTTTAATGGGAAATTCTGCATTCTAAAGGTTACTCTGTTTCCCATTAATGAGGTGTTTTTTTTCCTTTGCTTTCACTTTAGCCAAAATTAATGTCCTCCGATTCTTTGAATATTTTAGCTTACGTTCATCTTGTGTAGCACTTGAGAAACTGAAGCAAAGTCTTTGCATTTAATCAGTCCAATTAATTTTAACTGTAAATATCCATTTCCACTGGATAACATTATTGGAAAGTCTTAATATCTTTTGAGTTTTTCACAGGGAAACAATGAATCTTACTTTCAGTTCCTGAGAATACCTAAAGAAAATCCCATAATTGCTGATTTAAGTTACATTAAACTTGAATAAACTGTTAATGAGTAAAAGATAAACCTAACTGACTGACTCATTAATCTTATTCCAGATAAGTAAACCTGAGTCTAAGAATTTATACTGTGTTCCATCATTGTTAGAAATCAGAGAGAAACTTGATGAACATAAATGGAATTGTTAACAGAACATTTTTCTTAGTACTTGGTTACCACAAAGTTGATTATTACACCTGCTTCACTAAAACTATGTATAACAGATATTAAAATAAACACCTGGTGCATCTGAATACTAATGATAAGGTCACATTTGTGTGCATTTGAATTATTTTTTTCTATAGATCATTTGGAGAACGACCTGTAATTATGCTGGATTTAAGATGAAGTAGGGTATTCAGAAGTTATGAATCCATGCAAATTTATTTCTAGATACATATTTTATACACACACACACACACACACACATATATATACACAGACAGACAGACATACTCACATTTATTTATTGTATGGCATATCATGCATGGATTAACAATATATATTAACGTTTGACTTCTATTAGTAAAACACAATAAAATATAAATGTTAAAAAGATCTATGTTCAAATACCAATGTCTAGGCCAGGGGGAGTCAAACTGCCAGCCCACAGGCCGGATGCGTCATGCCAAAACTGCACCCACCCCATTGCCGGCAATGGGAAAAAAGTCATGATACGTCGTGACACATCATATGATGTCGCAAATTTGACACCTGTGGTCTAGGCCATCTAACTATTGAAGTGCAATATAATTTATATTTTTAAAAAAATCAGATACTGGACTAGTATATGCCTTCAGCTTACAGCAGGTCACAATGGGGTCTACAGTTTGATGTCAGAGCCTGCGTTGATGGAAGGATGCTATACCCCATTTACACAGACAGTCCCGGCAGATACCATTTGAGATGCAAGTCCCGTTCAGGATTGACCATGGCTGACATGGTAATTCAAATCCTGGCACCTCTTTTGTAGAGCCATTTATATGTCTTCCTATGTCTGGGCATACTGCTACTGCTGACAGCCAAACTACTCTGTAGACTTTCCTGATTCTCAAAACACATGGCAACAAAAACAAAACAAGTATATATACAAACACACACGTGCACAGGAGAAACACAGAGCAGAAGAAGACAACAAAATCAACTCATGATGGCAGAGGACATTCTTGACCTTGTTAAGCAAATTCTAACATTCAAGAACAGAAGAGATGTTCTCCATGAAGACAGTATCTTGAAGGACATACTTTAGTGGACTTCACTCCTGGACTTCCTTTTCCTTTTGTTTTGCCACTTTACCTGATGAAAAGTATTGGAAAATGTGAAGTCTTTTGTCTGTACCTTTTGCTTGATTTAATACCATTAACTATATAGAAGCTAAGCGATATCTAAATTAGGAAACAAAAAAGAGCAGAACACATCCTTCTCCAACAAGCAACAACCAAATAAATAGGGATTAACACCAGACAAATAATCAAGCAGAATACAATACCTTAATTGAGGAATAACCAAGCAGAAAAATCATACCTTCACCAACAGTGGCAGGAGAAGCTACCAAGGAGCAAACCCCACATTCCCTAGCACTAATGATGATGATTAATAGAGAGCATCGAGGATTCCACAGTTCAGCTGTGGAACTCTCAAGCTTCCTCCTTCCATTATATATTCAAGATGGACAATATGTAATATTTATTTGCTACGTATATATAGAGATGTGGGTCTATACATATGTTGTTCATAGTATGTTTAGGTGTGTGTCATGTATGTGTTTCACTTTGAGAGCAGGCAACTAAATCTCATTTTGATATGTGCCATTGTGTCCACAGTATAAAAATGGCAATAAAGCTTCTCTTCTCTTCTCTTCTCTTCTCTTCTCTTCTCTTCTCTTCTCTTCTCTTCTCTTCTCTTCTCTTCTCTTCTCTTCTCTTCTCTTCTCTCTCTCTTCTCTCTCTCTTCTCTTCTTTTCTCTCTCTCTCCTCTCCTCTCCTCTCCTCTCCTCTCCTCTCTTCTCTTCTCTTCTCTTCTCTTCTCTTCTCTTCTCTTCTCTTCTCTTATCTTCTCTTCTCTTCTCTTCTCTTCTCTCTCTCTCTTCTCTTCTCTTCTCTTCTCTTCTCTTATCCTATCCTATCCTATCCTATCCTATCCTATCCTATCCTATCCTATCCTATCCTATCCTATCCTATCCTACTCTTGCCTTGCCTTGCCTTGCCTTGCCTTGCCTTGCCTTGCCTTGCCTTGCCTTGCCTTGCCTTGCCTTGCCTTGCCTTGCCTTGCCTTGCCTTGCCTTGCCTTGCCTTGCCTTGCCTTGCCTTATCTTATCTTATCTTATCTTATCTTATCTTATCTTATCTTATCTTATCTTATCTTATCTTATCTTATCTTATCTTATCTTATCTTATCTTATCTTATCTTATCTTACCTACCTTGAACTGGATATATTCTCTTCTTTTGGATAAATTCCTCTATTAAACAGATCACAACTTCTTGTTCCTCCCATTTTGCATTACTTCCCTACCTACTATGACATTTATAGTTCCCAAATGCTCAGTCACTAAAGATTATTCAACCCTAGCCAACAATCATACCATAATCAAACCCCAGTTCTTCAGCAGCTGGTAGAATAATTATGAATTAATGGCATTACAGAGCTGTAGGTGAAATGTGATTTATACACAGTGCCTGGAAATGAACTAGTCCAAGCAAATGCTAAGAATAAAGGGGGGAAAAAAAGTTAAGGATGGGAAACCAAGACTGATTACACAAAGCTGGCACTGCTGAAATGAAAAAGAAAAGGGATTGGGTTTTTACAAACTCTCTTTTCACTGTTCTTGCTTCTAAGTACCCTATTAGTCAAGGTGATGAAGACATCATCAATTAGATTACGGAAACAGTATAAATATTTGATCCAGTCCATTTTCCCCCAATTCAGTCACACTATAATAACTTTATATGTTCCTCATTTATTATAGTACAATCAAATCGAAATCAATAGGTTTTAAGCACACTTAGCTTGCAAGGCTGTTTACAGCTACTATGCTTCTAGGAAAATAAATATTATTTATTAGGACTGGAGATTCTCAGCTTCAGAGTAATCGTCTAAGTCTATCCATGGAAATGAATGAAATGATAGGATCCTGATGTGATAGACTGAGCTGAATCATCTCAGGGAGCCGTTTCCTCTATGAAAATGTTTTTGTCCTGCTAGTAATGATAAAACAGAGCCCTGTGGTGGCCTAGACGTGAAGAGACTCGCCTCCCACTTGGAAGGTTGAGAGTTCAATCCTGGATAGCCACAGATGTTTGTCTATCTGGGTGCAAAGAAAAAAAAATAACTACGGTGAATTCTGTGTAGCATCAGGAAGGGCACCCGGCTAGTAAATATTCAGCTCCCTCCAGTCACCCAGACTGTACCCCAAATTAAAGGATGAGAGGGTCTTAAAAAGAGATTTTTAGTAATGACATAACTGGCACATAACATATTTAGTAATGATATAACTGAAGGCTCAGCCTCTTCTAAATGTCTGTGAAAACTTTTGGTCATCCAGGTTCCAAAGATGCTTTTTCACAGGGCAACTGGACCTTCTTGTTTTCCTTTGAATATGTTTCGCTTCTCATCCAAGAAGCTTCTTCAGCTCAAACGAAAACAAGGAAAGTCCAGTTGCCTCATGAAAAACCGTCTTTGGCTCTTCTCTTTCTGTTTTATGTACTGTGAAAGCCTCTATCTAGTCATGAAAGGGAAACATAGATTTTTGATTGTTTTAGATCTTAATCCTCTGTGGTGGCTAAGGAGACTGAGAAAATATTAAACCACTGGTCTAGTTAGCATCACATTTTGAGCCCCAACTGGGAGTTGCTCTGGGTAGGAGATATGAAATTTTTGCAGATCTACTTCATTGTAAATTCAAAATCCTGCATGAAAACTACAGCAAACAACTGCAATTTATTTTCAAATGGCTGCTTCAAGGAAAACCAAGAAAGACCAGTCTACTTTTAAAAAAATGGTATTGTTTAAAAATAACAGACATTGTAAAAAAGAATATAAGAGTGTTTTACAAATTAGATAATAACTGTAATCTCTAGGTCACATATAATTTTCCACAGAATAATACATACATACAAAACCTACAATTGTATTAAGCTTTCCCTTCTTCTGTTCTACTGATATGATACCTTTGAAACCAAAGGTTCAAATTAAGCAGGGCAGAGGGAAAAAATATTATATGTATCCCCCTTTCTTACCATTAAACTTGATTAAGATATCTTGACCCTCAATGATACACCTGTAATTCAAGCCATTATACTATACATTTTCAACAGATAATTGTATCATCTCAATAGCAGCAGGGAAAGTAGTAGTGTATTAATTAATTAGTCTTATGACTATATCAAATAGAAGTAATTGTAGTTGATACACCTTTGTAAAAAAGCTGACCAAAAAATGACTTGTGTGGCTATCTGTAAGTTTTGAAAATTACTCAAAAAATGTTGAGAATAAACTATGGAAGAAAGCACTGGGAAAACCTGGTCACAGATACTGTTTATGTAAACATTTGGTAGAATACCAAAATAAATGGTGTGCAAAGTGATCTAAATTCTATTTCGTCTATATCCTGCTTTTCAGAACAATTTTAAAGTCCTATGTTTCTTTATTAAACTATGGGGATGTAAATTTGCCAGCTTGTTTATAGGTAGAAGAAATGTACTTCATTTTGATAATAAAGACAGTGGCCCAGTGTCTTGACATTGTTATTCTTTCTATAACAAAATGATTCAACGTATGTCTGACAGAAACTATGTTCCATGTTTTTTGCAGAAAAGCCCAAGGGTTCAACAGATAGTCATTCCAAGAAACAAATCAATCAATCAATCAATCTATCAATCAGTCATAAATCTGTCTTGGCTACAGATGTTTCTTGTTGTGAAAAAGTCCAAAGCGAGGAGTTTGCTACTATGACTTCCCTCAGGATTTAATTAATCCAGAGGAAAGCAACAATGTTGCAATAAAGGATAAGATTTTCACATACTGTATTCCTTGGCTATCTCATTGCTAAGTATGTGCAAGACAGCCATGAATATTTCACTGGAAATATTTTCTTCTTGGAAAGAAATTTTGAAAGTAAATTATTTTGGATTGCACTGCAAAAAAATTGATAGAAAAATGGGACACCTTTTATTTTCTGAATGGCATTATAATATAGCATTAAGGGGGGGAATTTTGGTGTCTGTTTCTGTGGCTATTGGCCTTTACAATAAAGTTGTTAAAATTGAAGGAATCTTTGCTAAGGCTTCCTAGAATTTGAGAAAGGGAGACAGGGAATACAGAATGACCGAGTTGGATTCATCTTTTCTCTCTGTTCAAAATCAATCGTACCATAAGTTCAGATCCAAGCCATCTCCTCATAGCCATTAAAAATCTTTACGAAAATCATTTTTTCCCTAAAAACTGTAGGAGCTTTCATTGCTTTTATTATCAGACTACAAAATTGCTGATTGATTTCGAGGATTCCAAAGATTGCTAGAAAGTCTTCTCACTAATATACCATCTCTTCTCCAACAATAAATTTGTGATAGATTGTGAAAGACAAGTGATCAAAAGGATCTGGTCTCCCAAAGAGAAATCCAACAGGCAATCTAATTTTTGTTTGATGGGGGAATATTATACATGTCTTGCCAAATGATGAAGGCAAAGGAGGCTGAATAAAAAGTTTCAGAGGGACATTATTGTCATGCCTTCATAATGAACCAAGTTGTACAAGTAGAGTCTGGGAGCTTTTTGATGTTGCAAGTGGAAAGAGTAGTGATGTTGAAAAAAAGAAAAAAAAAACGAAAGAAGCTCAATAAAAAAAGCACATTTGGGAAGCAGAAAGAAAGTTTATAATCCACATTGCCAAAATCCATTCAGACAGCCAACAAAGGTAGGATCTTTCAACCAGAATCTGGACATTTTTAGGTCTTTACAAACGAGGACACAAAGGAATGATATTGAATACAAGCTATTAAAATGAAATTATTGGACAAACATCAGAAGCCACAGGCTTCATCTGTTAGCTTTTAATGTGTGCATTTGTGTTATGTGTGCTATGTGTATATGTCCATGTGGATATATATATTACCCATATGTGTATAGTGTGTTATGCGTATATATTATGTACATTAAGCAGAGAGGGAGAAAAATTAGAAACTGAAAGAAGAAGAAAAAAGACTAGAAATTATGGGGTTAAGCTTGACAGGTAAACTGCTAAGAAATCAGATGGGGGAAAAATTACTTAGTTGACATCAAGTCAGACTTAACTCTCTTTCAGTGCCTAAAAAAACCACTCAGCATCACAATCTGTCTCTTGCAACATCTTGTAACTTTTCAAAGCCCTGTTCTTTAATCTCTTTGATCCCATCCATCTACAAAGCCTTATGCTCCGTTCATGCTTACCAAGAACATCCCATTAAAAAAAAACCTACAAAAAGAAAAATGTAAGAGTTTTATATATATATATATGTATATATAAAAGAGAAAAGTCTTTGTTTAGAAGTTAAGAAAACAGGAGAGAAGAGACGGATTGGAGTTTGGAAACTAGAAGGGAAAACAGAGAACAAGATGTTTACATGTCTGCATTTGTTTGTTTCCTTAAATCCACTTCACAAAGTTTCTCTTCCTATGTCAATCATTTAACAGGAATTCTCACTATCAGGATCTACATTATCTAAACTGCTGATCAGTTCTGGAAGGAAGGAACTTGGGCTATTTCAGCAGCATGCTTATTGAAAACATATGTTTCAAATCCATGATAGTCATCCATATAAAGCGTTAATCCTTGCTCTAAATTATTGGAAGAGTACAATATTCTATTTTACACCATGAGTTTCCCAAGGACATTATAAATTCTAACTTAATGTTAGAAGTGAACGTTCTAAAGTTACAAGCTTTACAACCATGGGTTCATCCTTCTATCCTACATTCAGGATTCTGTTTCTCAGTATCATTTATGACTTTCATCCATTGCAATCCTCAAGCATATGCCTTATATCATGTCAGTTCATCAAAGGAATGTCAGGGCTTCATTATTCAAGATTAATAAAGGGCATCCATAGGTTGTCATTAAAAGCAAATTTTTAAAAAGGCAGCCTTGAAGGTACAGTCAAAGTTCCACCAGGTTGTTATGTCTATTGTACACATATTGTACATATGCGATGCCCAAAAAAAGGGGTGGAAACTCATTCACACCATTACAGCTGCTATATTGGCAGTTTTGACCATATGCCACAGAAAACCTTGCCACAACACAAAACACAACACAGCACAGTTTCAAATATTATTATTATAATTGGGATAAGGTTCTGGAAGTGGTTGAATCAGATATGCTAGATTGAAAAGATCACTTAATAATTGCACACAAGCATAGTAAATTTAGGAGCTGCGAATATTTTGTTGTAGTTCACTAAACATGACATATTTTTTATTCACATAGAGAAGAATGAATATTTTTGTATTAAGGAATGAACGTGAAGATCATTTTCATTCCTAGTGCCAAATAATAGTGCTTATACTACTGCCATAATACTAAAAAGAAAAAAAAATAACCACAGAAGGAACCTGAAGGAATGTTCTAAGTGATGAAAACAAACAAGGTACTTATCGAAAAAAAGTATTTCCTCCTTGAAGAATAACAGGATTTGAAATCACAAACTTGATCTAAAATTTACAATTATAATTAGTGTGATTTTTTTTAACTAAAGAGAAGCACAGAACCCTAACCAGCAATACATTAATGATTATGCACTTGCAAAATATATGCACATTACTACTTCTTTTCTTTAAAAAAAACCTAATTAAATCTTAATTAGGATGTGCATCAGAGTGTTAATTCTTGCTCATTATTTTGTGAGGGTATTTCTTACACTTTAAGGAACACTGGATTACTGTGATACATAAGATATAATTATCAATAAATAGGACTATCACTTAAACAGACTCAGTGAACTGTTTGCTACATCGGTAAGAATTTAAGAGTAAATGACCTTTTGCATTAGTAAGATATATTTATACACTGTTATTAACATTTCTTTTTTACACCACAACTTTGTAGCTGTTATTCCTCCAACGACTTTGCTGTCATACAGTGTATTTCGCTTGTGTAGCAATACATGATCTGTAAATGTGAATTTTGCCACAAGCATCAATGTCAGCAGCAAACTGACTTTAAATAGACATACAGACATATACATAGATAGAATCTACATACTGTACAATATGGACCCTTCTGTAACATTTGACTATACTGAGAAAATTATGTACCAAAAAATATGGTAAGGCGTCTTTATCGATCTCCCAAATAAATACACATTTTAAAGACCTGAATTTCAAAGTACTACCCCAGACTTTAGAGTCTTCCATAAAATCTGAAAAGATCACAAACATTACATCATATGTGCTGACCTTGCAGTCCTTTTATTCTGGAATCCTAGCAATTGTGCAAAGTTAGAAAAGTGTTGCCAATCTCTGAATCCATTTGAAGTGTTGAAAGGATACTCTGAACTAACTCATTTCAAATCAAAGTCACTTGGGCAGAAACACATTGTGCATTTGGAAAAATTGCACTGAAGTATAGTAGTATTGATAAGTGTCTCATGAATTGCATGAGAAAACTTAACAGCAAATATAGAGATTTACTGACATAAAATAATCCATAGAACTGCAATTGCAAATTTCAATGATTTTTTTTTTCTTCTGTGTGAAATTTGGTTGAATTAGCATCTGAATACATCCAGCAGTTTACCGACCAGATTTCTAGTGAAATCAACATGTGAGTGAGCAATATTTTCTGCATGACAGCAGAACTCCGTGGGATTAAACTGATAGATTTTTTTGGGAATATCATATAGTTAATACTTTATTAATGCTGTGATGCAATAGACGAGAATAGTTTTAGCTCCGGGTTGAAGTATGGGGTGCTTGATGCTCTCTCAATTTGATTGTTTTCTTACAGACGTTTCATTACCCATCTAGGTATCATCATCAGTGCTAGCAGCGCTTACCTTACTTGGCTAGCTAATGAAATATCTGCACCACAGCAGTCAAACTCAGACAGCACCAAGGCCATGACTCTGCTGAACCATTTAAGTTGACTTTTAGAAATACAAGAGATAAAACTATCTTTCATTTTATTTATTTATTTATTTGGCCAGCTCATATTAGGTTGAGATGATATGGTTCCTTAAATCCTTATCTTAAACACTCAGGATAATTCTTCTTTCTTCTTTTCTTACCTTTTCAATTTCTTTCTTTCTTCCTTCCCTTCATCCTCTTTTCTTCACGACTCCTTTCCTAAACTGAAACTATTTAGAAAGCTCGTGTCAGTCCTGAAAACTTTGTTGCCATTTCCTAATATGCAGATAACCTAAAAAGTCCTTCCAGTGAACAATTCAGCTGTCAAACAATATGCAATCAATTGTCCCTGATGATAATTAACCTTGGCTATAGATGAGGTCTTTGTTATGACATGAGAAGTCTCTTTTTCTTCTCTGTCTCTCTGAGTTTGCATGTGATTAAGTTACAATTTCTAAAAATCAAATTTACCACGAGAAATTAATTTCCTTTGACGTGCATGATCTGTAGATTAATATGTTGATGTTTTTTTTTATTTTAGGAGAGCAATACAAGTATTTTGAATCATTGCTCCAATCATGAGACATATTAAAATGCAGGTGGCAGGAGAAAGCCTAGGGATAGCATCACTTCCATTCAATTTGTGATATTTTTTTCCCATAAGTTATTTTCATCTCTTTTAAAGATTTCTTTGATTTTATGCAACATGACATAAACTATCTTGAAAATGTGCACACGTCGTTTGTGCAGTTTCCCCCCGGCATGCATTTTTGTACGTGGTCTATCCTAATATAGCTATTTATATATAAAAATTCCAAAATATATGCATGCATTTTTATAAGTAGTGACTCGTAAAGTAATACATTTCCACATGTGGGTGTCTGAAGCGAGTTTCCTTACAATAATTTATTTTTGGCACATTTCTCCCCTAATAAATTCAATTTTGGAAGAAACACATTGCTTCACACAATTCGGAAAATTCTGGACAGCTACAAACTCATTCTGGTTTGACTCGAGATTTGCAAATCAAAATTCCAAATGTGTTGGGTTCACATTAAAAATGAACTTAATATATTTTCCCACTTTATCCCTATCTCTTTTGCAAAAAAAAACAAAAAAATACAGTTCCTGACAAAGGCCTTCTGAATAAAAGCATTGCGCTTTCAATTGTATCATATCAATCTGAGCCCCGAATATCTAGTTTTCCACTGTGCAAGATAAAAGGAGGAAATACTTTCACAGAAAGAAAGAGAGATCCAGACAGAGCATTGATATCATTCATGCCCCTCAATTTTACCAATGCCACTTTTATTCTTTGTGCACTGAATGGAATGGAGTCTATATTTCTCTTATGCAAGAGAAGCGAACTTGATGCTGCATTAGATACATTGATATTGGTGACCTCTAAGCACTTAGATTTCTGGAAATTGTCTTAATTCAGTCCACCTTGAGGTGTTCCGGTTGCCTTCTCCTGTCTTTTAGACTATATTGAAGAGAGATGATTTAAATCTTGGGCAAAGTTTGGCACTTTTAAATCATATTACTTTGTTACAAGAGGTGGGTAACCACCACCCTCCCACCTCTTTTTAATATGCCCTCTGGAGAGATCACTACCCACACACCTTGGCAAACGGCCAATGACAACAGCACTATTTCCAACAGATTTCAGGCTGAATGTAGAGAAAAGTCTATAAGCTCTTGGATAGGATTAATGTATCTAAAAAGCTAAATACACCTAAACATTTACAAACGTGGACATTCCAGCTCCAGAAAATCATCATGATGTGATTGCAATAGAGTCCTATTAACTTTGACCTGCAATTGTCCCATGTTAAAAACAAACAACCCATCCCTCCCAGGAAGTGCAAGACACATGCTTCAAATAATAATAATAATAATAATAATAATAATAATAATAATAATAATAATAATAATAGTAGTAGTAGTAGTAGTAGTAGTAGTAGTAGTAATAAAGTTGGGAGGGACCTTGGAGGTCATCAAGTTCAACCCCCTGCTCAGGCAGGAAACCCTATACCATTTCAGACAAATGGCTGTCCAGTCTCTTCTTAAAAACTTCCAGTGTTGGAGCATTCATCATTTCTGGAGGCAGGTTGTTCCACTGGTTAATTGTTCTAACTGTCAGGGAGTTTCTCCTTAGTTCTAGGTTGATTAGTTTCCATCCATTGCTTCTTTTCTTATTTCTGGTGCTTTGGAGAATAGCTTGACTCCCTCTTCTTTGTGGCCGCCCCTGAGATATTGGAACACTGCTATCCTGTCCCCCCTCGTCCTTCTCTTCATTAAACTAGACATGCCCAATTCCAGCAACAGTGCCTTATATGTTTTAGCTTCCAGTCCCCTTATAAATCCCTTACAAATCCTCCCTCTGTTAACTGCAGCTGTACGGATGTGTTGATAACAGAATCTAGATGATTAAACCAGATAAATCGACAAAGCAGTGAATGCAGTTCAGAAATAACTATTGCACTGGGTCGCACAATAATGATGAATGTGAGCCAAATACGGATATGCAAAGACATCAGCCTGGCAACCAAATGTAGCTTACTCTGCTCTATTGTGTTCACCGTAGCTACCTCTGCTTGTGAAAGTTGGATCTCAAAAAGCAAGGAGGAAGAAAGTAGATTTGTTTGAGCTGTGGTGCTGGAGAAGGCTCCTGCACGTTCCTTGGACAGTAAAGGTGACACATAAGCAAGTACTGGGGCGCATAACACCAGACATGTCACTGGAAGGCAAAATCACAAAACTGTGTCTCACCTATTTTCACTCGAGGAAGCAATTATATTAGAAGGAGTTAGTAGTAAAAGGAAACCAGGTTGCAGAAGAACACAATGGCCGGACACCATCAAAGCTGACACCCCAGCCAGAGCATAGAAGTAGCACAAGATTGGAAGATGTGGAGATACCTGGCCCACAGAATCTCCAAGAGTCAGACTTGAATCTTCATCGTCATTATCGTTATCATCATCATCATCATTGTCCCTGGCTTCCAATATTTCAATGAAATCACAAAGAAGATGTTTCCTATCTTCTTAAGAAAGCTGAGAAGCCGAGGAGCCTGAATTGTGAAGCAAAATGAACAAAACCTCTTCCCATGCATCACTTTTTGACAGTAAAGTTCAGAAAAACAGCAACAGAAATCCAATGCAGCAAAAAATAAGGCTTTAGGGAAATAAAAGTTTGGGAAAATGGGAAGAAAATGAACCTTGATTTTAATTTCGAACTAACTGCATTTCTTGACTTTTTTTTTCCAGCTGTCTCTTTAATTATCATAGTTGGAGACTCTTTGTTATTAAAGAATGGGTAATAAAGTATCAGAAATAAGTACAGAACACATTGGAGTGCTTCTTTGTGCTATTAAAATTTGCCAACTGTATTTAATAATCTTCAGCATTTCTTTTATATACCGTCCAGGCTATTTTTAAACATTACAATAGTACTCTATTGTAATGTTAAAAAAATAGCCTGGGTTCTTGTATAAAGTAAGATAGCCGAGTATATGATGTGTGAAGCAGATAAATTCATTATAAAATTGAAGCAAAACGATAGCTTCATTTGAGATTAAAATAAATCATCTTTTTCAAAGTTAAGTTTTTCCATCCTTGATTTTCAAAGACTAACAGTTAGTCTGTTTCAAAGACTAACAGTGTTCTAGATTCCCCTGTTATCCTTCCCCACCCCTTGATGTTTTACTCCTACTTTATAAATTTTGAGGTCTGTTTTACTCATTATATTTTCTACTTTCTGGTCAGGTACAGTTCCCACATTGGCAAAATGACATAGATACACACTGTTCATTACAGAACAAGACTTCAGGGAAGCAGGAACATCAAATATATCTTGAAGGTTTTTATTTCAGTTTCTCTTTTTACTGCTTTATTACCTACTATTTCTCTTCTATGGCCTCTAGTTACATGCAGCATCCTCAGTTATTTTAATTATACTTTCTCTTCTGCCACTTACCTCCAGTATTTTGTACTTCTCCAAGCACTCCTTCGAAGGACTTGTTTTTGCTCGTCAATGCATTTAGCACATGTCAGAAACAATGCCTTCATTTTCACTATTCTGCATTTTTAAAATGTCTTCAAATGTCTTCATTTTTATCATTTGCCCGTCCCTCTATCTCGTGAAACTCTATAAAATACAAACATAATTCATTAAAAACAAAAGAAATCACATCAAGGTCCCATTTCCCATATATCACGTCAACCCATGCTAGAGTTTTGTTACTAACATTTTGGCCCCAATGCCTGGGGTAAAAGCCATATCTTCAGACACTTCCAGAAAGCCTATAGAATTGGGTCCATTTGTATCTGTGTGGGGAGGCTGTTCCATAGGGCAGTTTAAGAACATAAGAACCTAAGAAGAGCCGTGCTGAATCAGGCCAAAGCCCATCGAGTCCAGCATTCTGTGTCACCCAGTGGCCCACCAAATGTACATGGGGATCTTGAGCAGAAAGAGAAGGCCAAACCCTCCCTTTCCCTTGACCCCCAACAAATGGTACTCAAGGGAATCCTGCCTGCCTCAACCAACATAGAGGCGGCACATGGACATCCGTTTTAATAACCACCGATACACTTGGCATCCATGAATCTATCTAGCCCTGCCTTGAAGCTGTCAAGGCTGACAGCTGTCACGACCCCTTCAGGAAGTGAATTCCATAAATAAGTTTCATGATAGAGAAGACACAGTTCCAAGGTGTCACTTTTCAGAGGAACTTCCAGACGTGAGAAATGGACATTGTTTGACCACAATCTAAATTCTTCATTAGTTCAGATCTCCCAATGATTAGCAAGAACACTGTGGAAAGTAGAATTTGTCATGCCTTTGTTATTTCTTTTACCTCTTGCTTCCATCTTTTCCTTTCCCCTTAGCATAAATCAATTCACAAATAATTTGCCCAAAAAAATCCAGCAAGCCTTAACGTTGCTTTGGATGTTCAGTTTACCCTACATGTCCCTTCCGCCTTATTCCTCCCTCCCACTTTTTTTTTTAATTCTCCAGAAGTCAAGAGAATCCGCCCTCTAAATCTGGCAACAGATTTTATGTTTGAGTACTGGTTCTTAAGCTATGGGATTTAAAATAAAACAAAACTTCAAAGGGCAAGACAAGCCTTGTACAAACAGTATGAAGAGAAGGTCAACATGTTGGAAGGAAAGAAGGTGTTATCTCCCACACAGATTAAACCTAACAAAGGAAGAAAATAAACACATGGTTTCTGTCTCCACAAAAATTACAATTGACACAAATATTAATTTTGCCAATCACACTTGAAAAATCACATAGCAAATGTTTCCATTTGAGTTTCAAAGGGTATATGTACCCACACAAACATGTACACTACACTATAAATGACTAAAATACAAAGAACAAGTAGGGTTTAACAGAATAACAGAGTTGGAAGGAACCTTGAAGGTCATCTAGTCCAACCCCCTGCTCAAGCAGAAAACCCTATACCATTTCAGAAAAATGGTTGTCCAATCTCCTCTTAAAAACCTCCAGTGTTGGAGCCTCTACAACTTCTGGAGGCAAATCATTCCGCTGATTTATTGTTCTGTCAGAAAATTTCTCCTTAGTTCTAGATCACAGGTCTCCAAACTTTTGGGCATCAGGGACCAGTTCCGTGGAGAAAGGTTTTTCCATGGACCAGAAAGTGATGGTGTTGTGTGCTGCCTGCATCCCACAGATGGAGCTTTGCTTGTTTGTATGGCTTGGTTGCTGGCATGCTATGACCCAGTAACGGTTCACAAACCGGGGCTTGGGACCCCTGTTCTAGATTGTTTCTCTCCATCCATTGCATCTTGTCTTGCCTTCAGATGCTTTGGAGAATAGGTTACCCCCTCTTCTTTGTGGCAGCTCCTACATATTGGAACACTGCTATTATATCACCCTAGACCTTATTTTCAGTAAACTAGACATATCCAATTCCTTCGTGTATTTTAGCCTCCAGTCCTCTAATCATCTTTGTTGTCCTGATCTAACAACAAGAAAAATTAAATTCGAAGTCACTCTCAACTACAGAAATTCAATTAGTGACTTTGGTCCCAAATCCAGTCAATGTTGTCAGCTTAACTGGTTCGTTGTTTTAGAAAAACATTAAAGAAATTTGGAGGAATCATGGGACTTGAAGACCTTAACTCTAAATATTTCCAAGGTACAGAACCACTGTCCTACAGCCAGAAGGATATTTGAAGTATCCCTTCTTTTCTTATTCAGGGACTTTTTTTTATAAAGGTTTTTCAAATCGTACGTGGAGTCAACAAATGATATCACCAGAAAGAGGATGGGAATGGTTTAAAGGAGAAAATATTGATTCTTCTGAGGAATTATATGTTTTGTTTCATCTCCTCTAAAATGAGTTCATAGCAACTGCAGAATGGATCTTCTTTTATATTGTACAAAATAGTCTTGATGATGCTTTTTTATTATTAGTGTATCAGCTATGGTAAGAATCGGAAACTAATGGTAAACAATAATTCAGGGAAAATTGAAGAATAAAAAAGAGAAAACACTGTTCCTCCTTACTTTCAAATCAAAGAAATGTCCATATTTTATCTTTAGGGAAGCTGAAGATTAACCACCTCTGAAAAAAATGCTCCTGAAAGCGTAAAGACTGTAAACCTTAGGAAAGTCAAGCCAAAAAACAAATTGGAAATGTCATTATCTTACAATACATATGAAATTCTCAGCGCTATTATGAGCCTTACTAATCCATTTGTCTTAGCAGCATCTTGTGGTTTCAGAGGTTAATTATAGGTCACTTAAGAAATAGATTACAAATTTGCCTCCTTTTAGCCATATTGAGTTTTCTCTTGCTCTATTAATTTGGGGCAGCAAAAATGGAAGTTCCCAGATGTCTTTAACCAGAGCATTTATTTTATATCTATGTCTATAGAAAAATATGTCTTCTGGTGCTATTCTCCATAGCACCCGAAGACAAGACAAGAACAATGGATGGAAGCTAGAATTAAGGAGAAACTTCCTAACAGTGAAAGCAATTAACCAGTGGAATGGCTTGCCTTCAGAAGCTGTGGGTGCTCCATCACTGGAGGTTTTTAAGAAGAGACTGGATAGCCATTGATTGGAATAGTATAGGGTTCTCCTGCTTGAGCAGGGGGTGGACTAGAAGATCTCCATTGTCCCTTCCAACTCTATTCTGTAACTAACTAGACAGACTGAACATAAGAACATAAGAACATAAGAAGAGCCCTGCTGAATCAGGCCAAAGCCCATCGAGTCCAGCATTCTGTGTCACACAGTGGCCCACCAATTGTACATGGGGATCTTGAGCATAAAGAGAAGGCAAAACCCTCCCTTTCCCTTGACTGCTACTGAATATGTTCATTATCACTAAGCTACAATGCCCAAATCACCAAGATTAAAAGTAGGGAATTTCAACAAGAAATCAGATGCAGAAATGTATACATTTTGGCCAGACCATTATTCCTTTCATATGTTCAGAATGAAAAACAAAATTTTACCATGCAAAACCGTAAGGATATATCCAACCTGGAGTTTAGTTCAACTTTTTCTCTAAAGTACATTTCCACTTATAGTCTTTTCCATTTAGTGGCATCCAGAAAAAAGTAATTTAGGGTGATGTGGTTGTGTGGGTTCCCCCCCCCCTTTCTGGCAAATCTTTACTCCCATTTTATCTCATTATAAAATATTTTATCTCATTATAAAATATATATATTATATATTTATTTTATATTTATATTTATTGTGTTTATCTTGCCTGTCCTGTGTTTCATCACTTCTTAAGGATTTATTCTCTATCTCAGAGTCTCCTTGCTCTGTCAATTACCTTTCAAAAGACTTCTTAACATGCAGAAAAATCCACTGCTTCTTGTGTGTATGTGTTGGAGGGGCAGGTGAGTGGGGGGGGGGAAGAGAAACTCTTGCAGTTTCTAAAAAAACTATCTTACAAATTTCATCTTACAAATGAAATTAACCATGTTTCTTTTACATCAATTGCACCCAAGCTTAAACATTCCAAAAGTTTTTTTTAATAGTTTCTTGGAAAATGCTATGCTTATTTATCAAATTTCAAAATTGCCCATCTCCCTGACACAAGGATCCTGGGCGGTGCACATGTAAAATATTAAAACATAAAAACAGTACATAAAAGTTAAAAAGAGTTTTAAACTTTTAGTAATAGTTGACACCATTCATTGTGCAATGTAATAGTCTTTCGCTTGATGGTTTGGTATAAGAGAAACTGGGCAACAAAATCTTGATTGTCATGCACATTAATATAATCTTTCTACAGTATTTAATAAAAAAATTGAAGGGAGGGGGAAGACCATATTTAAATCCATTAATAACAGCTGCTTTGCTCCTTTAATGTTAGTTTTGCCCTTTGCATCCTGAAAATTATACAGAATTACTTGAGGTTTTATAATCTTACAAAACTTCAGAGATAAGCAGAACTATTCCCTGCCAAAATATTTCTTTCTACTAAAATGGTTCGTTGTGGCATTTGACTGAAGTTTGTCTCTACGCTGATTTTTCATGAATTACCTTTATCTGGATTCAAGTTTATATCTTGATATATGGTTTAAAAGAGAAGAGGGGAGAAAAAAGAAGAAAAAAGTAGAAAAAGGCATATTCTGTTCTGTTACTTTCTCATAAATTGACACGCATGAGTAATAGATGAACTTGACACATTGATTATATCCCATTTCAGTTTACTGTATGCTATTATCATATCTACTTCCCCAAATTGTCAAAAATTTATATAATTTACTCAGTCATTACTCCTATTTTACATACAAAAAAATATCAACAGAAACGCTTTCCTATGCTACTTTGTTTTATGTTATTTTCAGCACTGCATGCATTTCGACATGCACCTTTGTTTAATATGGCTGTGATGAATTTATTTCATTTCTTTTCAGAATGCCCTGTTTTAGCTACTAGCTTCAGATCTACTGTAAATCATGAACATGTTCACCCACTTAAGAAAATTATGAAGGTTAAGAAATAATATTAACAATTACTCTCAGGTAGAACTGAAAACACTTCAACAGTTCAGAAAATGTACAAGTTTTCTGAAAAATACTGGCTTTCTTGTAAAAGTAAAACTATTCTTTCTACAGCATTATAGCTTGGATTTTTTTTTTCAGATATTGGATTTCTACTCATAGAATTCTAAACAACAGCTCATCGCTGCTGGTGAATTCTGAGTGTTGCTCCAAAAATCTGAAAGATATACTATTTTATACTATATATATTGGGGTGGTTGTTCTGATCCTTTAACTTTCAAGTAAGGATTTACTGTATGTTGCTCTCAACAAATATTTGGAAGCCTATCCATAGAGAGAGGTAGAGAGAGGGAGGGATGGACAGGGAGACAGGGAGAGGGAGAGATCCAGTTTGGTATGTTGGTTACGTGAACTGACTAGAAGTAGAAGACTCTGAGTTCTAGTCCTGGGTCACCTAGCAGAAAGCCAGCTAGGTGACCCAGGGCCAGTCAGTTTCTTTCAGCCCTATGACTGAGGCAATGGCAGACCACTTCTGAAAAACTTGCAGGGAATTGCAAGGGCGAATCCTGGCAGTCACCAGGAGTCAACACCGATTCAAAGGAATACACCCATGCACACTGACACTAGATATGTCCAGTCTTTATTTTATACTCTTCCATATGAGAAAGCTTAAGTGTTTCTAAGAAACATACTGAGAAAGGATAGCAATCTCCCCCAGAGATTGACATTTTGGAGGCACAGCCTTGAGCTGTACACCAGATATTTTATTTTATTTTTTAAATAACCAATATCTCATGACTTCATCACCTCTTTCATGATTCTAATGATCTCACTTATGCAATTCTAAAGTAGCAAATCTCATCAGATCTCTCAGCAAAACCAAAATCACATGATTTTTGAAACCTATTATGGCATTTAAGAGTTTTTTTTATTTTTTAAAAAATAATGCTGAACTCTATCTGAGGAAATTGTTGGATGTATGCTGCTAACATCTGCTGGAGGCATTCTTTTACTGATCAAATCACTTCTTTCCCCAGACAATTAGATTATGTGACTTGTTTTATATCATATTTAGCATTTTGGAATTTTTATTTGGTGTGCACTGATATCTAAGCGCACTACAAGACGTATTTTATAGCTAAGCAAAGAATTGAATTCAGTATTCAGTTCTACCAGCTGAAATATCTTTGGGTACAAGTCTCGTCAAGACTTCCTTACAGGAAAAAAGCAGACATTGATTTTTGGAAAAGCTGTCTCTATTTAGAATTCTAACACTAGTCCACTGTTATTCTCCAAGCCTTCAGAAGCAGACTCTAGGAGAATTAGGAAATTAATAACCAACTTTTCCTTAATATAAACTGTGTATATTAGCGAGAACACATATTAACTTTTCATGAAAAATATATAATTTCTCAAACTGATCTCAGATTAATTAATAAGATTTATTTTGGTGGCTATAAATCCTTATCTACTTGGGGAAAAAAATTGGAGCAAAGGGTAATGAGCAGGTCCACAACAAAAGCAGCGTTGATAGAAAGTCAGTAAATCCGATTTATCTATTTCAAGATGCTCAAGTCAGTTGAGGGCATAGGAGCTGGATTAAAGCATACAACACTGTGCCAAATTTATGAGCAGCTCCATGTTATTTAACAGTGGCTGTCGACAGGGCAGCCTGATGCACAGAGAAAGCTGTAATAGGGATGTCCCTTCAAACTACAAGTGTTTATTTGTTTGTTTATTTATTTAATTTGGACTTATATGCCGCTCCTCTCTGAAGACTCGGAGCGGCTTACAACATATATAAATAACAATATTTACAATCTAAGTCCAAATTAAAAAAGAACATTAAAAATAAAAACCAACACACATTCATCATTCACACATCAATCCACAATCATCCCCAGGCCTGCCGGCAAAGATAGGTTTTAAGATTCTTTCGGAAGGCCGGGAGGGTGGGAGAAGCGCGGACTTCAGGGGGCAGTTGGTTCCAGAGGGTGGGCGCCACAACAGAGAAGGCCCTCCTCCTAGGACCCGCCAGACGACATTGTTTCGCTGACGGGACCCGGAGGAGGCCGACCCTGTGCGCTCTCACCAGTCGAAGGGAAGTATGTGGCAGAAGACGGTCCCGTAAGTATTTAACAGTGGCTGTCAACAGGGCAGCCTGATGCATATAATGATTATATGCAAAAGAAATATCAGTTGAAAGAATTAGATTTGATATATAGTTAAATAGTTTAATATAGTAGTTTAGTGAGGTTTCTTGTGTTTTTACCCTGTATTCATTCTGGGAAGTCGGGGGGGGGGAGGGGGGAGGGAGATAATATACGTTAGCTTATGTTTCTCAACTGTAGTTGGGGACTTAGGGATTAGATAATTTTTGTAGGATGCTCGGTAGAATTGTAGCTAGTGTTTTGGATGGCGAGGAGGAGGAGCGAAAATACAAGAGGAGTGGGCTGGTGGAGGGTGTTCTGGAGGGGGGTTCCGAGCAGTTCTTTGTATTGTTTATTTTTATTATGTAATTTGTTTGTTTTCAGTTGAGTTAATAGGTTACTATGTTATAATTGTTAAAAGTTTTTTATAAAAAATTTTAATAAAAAAATTATTAAAAAAAAAAAAAACAGGGCAGCCTGATGCACAGAGAAAGCTGTAATAGGGATGTCCCTTCAAACTACAAGTGTTGGTACTTGCCTAAGGCTATTCAATAGTCTTCATGACTCAATGTTTTTGTATCAGATATTCCATATGCCTAATTTCTCATACTTCCAAGCATCAGGGATTTAAGATAGGACAGACAACATCTTATTTTTTTTCCTAATTAATTCCTTCTTCTCTAGGAGTAATGCCTGGTCAGTGTTGAAATAGGTTGTCTTCAGCAGTTATGGTGCTCTCTCACTAAAGGCTTTCAAAAAGAGACTGGACAACTATCTATCTGAAATATATAAGGTCTCCTGCATGAGCAGGGGGTTGGACTAGAACAGTGTTTCTCAACCTTGACCATTTTAAGGCATGTGGACTTCAACTTCAATTCTGGGAGTTGAAGTCCACATGCCTTAAAATGGTCAAGGTTGAGAAACACTGGACTAGAAGATCTCCAAGGTCTCTTCCAACTCTATTCTATGTTCTAGATCTGTCCTGTGACAGTTCTTTCATACAGTACTCCAGGCAGTTACTTTTCCCTTCTTCTCATCTAAGGATTCATCAGAGATAGGTAAGACACTGGTTTACAAACAGATGATAATGAACTTAAGAGGAGGAAAAAATGAGAAATTGAACCAGACTTGACAGATTCAGCACTCCTTAGACTCAAAATGTATAACTTATCTGATACGATAAGCCTGCTATGAAACCAACTTAGGTAATTCTAAAGTTTGCTGGTGGGGTTTAATTTCCTGTGCTAATAGAAAAGATGGGCATATGATATGTTTTTCATTAATATTTCTGCCCATTTATTCTAGATGGATACTTCTGTTTCCTCTTTTATGTTTTCTAATCTAAATAACTTGGGTTTTTTGGCATGGAGTCAATGTGAATTCCACAGGAGGAAGTCTATAGCTTTCATCTTGATTTATAGAGATGATGATAAATGTTTAGTCTCACAGCTTGTTGTCCATTTTTACTGCTAGATTGTTGCCTACAGCATATGTTCAAAGACAGGTTACCCATAGCTCAGTGAAGCTTTATTTCAGTAAAACATAGCCTTTGGTTGAAAGGTATTTGATTTGGGCTGAAAGTTCTATCAAGAATGGAGGAAGAAGAAACAAAATAACACCATTACATAAATGGTAGAGTTTTGTTTCATTGGGACAAGAACAATACTATTTTGGGAAAGTGCCACAATGGGTTGTTTGAATGCCAGATTACAAGTGAAGACTGAAACAACATTGCTTTGACAATATTAGGATAAATTTATCTTTTGCCTCAGTACTGAATGATGTCTTTTTGCCTTTGGGAATATCAGAAGATGACAAATAGAAATGTTGAAGTTTGGAAACTGTTTCAGTTTGTCAGTTTGTGGACAACAAGGTAAGGCAAAAGTATCTCTTCAAGAGTGGAGTTAACCATACCCAATATGATTTTTCATCATAATTTTGCAAAGGTTTACTCAATTTTGTATTCATAAAGTGGACAAAACCAAATCTGATTGGATATATGGAATTATAATGTCATATTTTCCCTGATGGGCAGGTCATTAATCTAAGAAGGAAAAAGAAGGAATAATGCCTGTGGAATCTTACTATTTTCCCCCTCAAGTTTTCCCCCTTAGCCATTGCCTTGACTGAGAAAGACATCAAAGTCAGAGAACATTAGATTCCAGCTATTTTGTCTGTACTGATAACACTCGCCTCATTTTCCATCTTGCTTTGGGGAGGTTCGGTTGATCGGTGCTTCCACCAGTTGGGATTTATTCCAACCCAACTGGTATTTGAAACATAACATTGCAACATCACTGCTGCTGTGGCACATATCTCAGGAGGTATTTAGAAATCTGCAGATACTTTTGCAAACACTCCAGAATTTGACTTAGAATGAAATCTTTTATACCAGCATGGAAATCTGAAGCGTTCCAGATATTACAGAATTAGCACTCTCAAAATTCAATATAGAGGATAGCAATTGCAACTGAATTATTGAAATCCGTGTAGTCCTTGCTTACTTGATCATCCACAGCTGCATAGGCATTGACAATTACTTGGTTAATATCTGGTGGAAAGGTGGACCAAGGGTTTAGTTGCTGCCTGGCATAGATAAGCATTAAGGGCCAAGGGTCAAATTTCTCCTCTGCAGATACTTCCTCTTCACTGATTCTGGGGTCTCTTTAGTTTTTCAAGACGTTTCAAGAGATGAAATGACAAAAGAGGCCCCTAGAGTGCCATTGTGACATGCCAAAGGTTAAATCCAACCAGACATGTGAAAGTAACAGTATCTACTCTTTAAGAAGTCCTTGATGTGCAAATGCTGGACAACTTTTGTCCAGCCTTTAACCTTCTCTTTTTAGAGAAAATTATTGAGAAGGTGGCTGAATTGAAACTTCAGAGGGTTTTAGATGAAACAATTAACCTGGTCTTATCTTAATCAGGTTTCAGGTCATGACATACAGAGGTGGTACTTATCTCACTTGTCAGTGTCTTCTGGTAGAGCCAAATTGGTGATGGTAAGAGTCCTTGTTTTCCTTCATTTTCATAATACTGAAATATATTTCTTGACAGTCTGTGGAATTAGGAGTTGGAGGCTCAATGTTACAGTGGTTCCTTCTTTCTCCATACTTGATTCCAGTTGGTGTTAAGAAGAGAAGGGAGAGTGTGAGAAAAGAAGAAGGGAAGCTAAGATTGCTGCCTGCACTAATGAAAAATAGTGCTGGAAACACAAAAGCAATTCCCCATCTGATAAATTCATGCGATATACCTCAAGTACATTTTTAAAATAGACATTGGATGGGTTTTAGACAGCTTTGCTTCTCTGTTTCCCCGGAGATGAAGGCAAAAGGAAAAGGAGATAGCCAAGGATAAGACAGTTAGATAGTATCATCAACACAATGAACATGAATTTGAGCAAACTCCAGGAGACAGTGGAGGACAGGTGCGTCTGGCCTACTATGGTCCATGGTGTCACAAAGAATCAGTGACTCAACAACAACAACAACCGTGCTGTGCTTTAAATGGGCTTTGATAATCTGGCTCTCCAGGTTAGGAAGTGTGTACTGTGTTTGTTGATAATTTTATTAATGTGCTAGGTGTGTTAGTCCCAAAGTTGTTGCCTTCTTTTGCTTTTATTGTACTAGATGTGTTTTTGATTTGCAAGCTTTCCAGAGGTGGTTTGATTTGGCTGGGTTGCAAAGGCGACTCATTAATAAATACAAATGCATATGAGGGAATGTGAGGTGAAGGAGTCACTTGTTCTCTGGCCCTACAATATACATGTATTATGGGATTCAATTAATACAGTTAAATTCAATATTTACTTACTTCTGAACAAACACACTATGCATAAAGCGGAAAGATTGCTATAGGCCAAAACATAATTCATGTGGCTGAACTGTTAAACACAGCTGAAACATTCAATTCTTAATGTGCTGAGTTTAGCATTCATATATCAGAAAACCTGACTTTAACACAGCCACAGCCACAAACACACATTTCTTAAAACTGCTTCTCCAATTTTTGATGCGTCTCCAATTTTTGATTCTCACTGGAGCTGTCTCTTTGTTATCCTTGTTGAGATCTAGCTCATTTATAAACTACCCCTAACTATCTCTGTGTGACTACAGTACCTCATTCCATTCCCATAATTCAAAAAGATTCTGCATGCCCTGAATCCAAAAGATCCAAAGCACAGGACCTCCAAAATCATGGATTTAAACCATTAGAAGGCCTCCTTGTTTAAAAGAAAACGCGGCTCTATCTAGCTTGAGAGATTGAAGTTCCTGATGCTTCTGCTTTAGATTAAGCTTCTATTTTTGGTGCCTAATTTTTAAATTAGTGCTTTCTATTGAAACATGTTTACTGCTGTCACAGAAGAACTAGCTGGGATGAGCACTAGCTCATTGAGTGACATATAATTACAGAAATCTGAGGATGTGTAGTTATGCTTGCTAAATGAGATGATGGCATTTTTCTCCTCTCCCCCTCCAAAGTCACTAATGAACTTCTTCGTTGTTTTAAGATGCGTTGCTACGTTCCTTAATGTGTATAACTTGGCCCTTTTTTCACTATTTTAAGCTAATCCCCAATCCAAGAACTAAGCCCCGCTCCCACACAAGTTATGACTGTGCTTCACAAGAAGAATAGTCAATGAATCCTGTTCTGCAGCTGAAATCAGTTTACCTATTCCGGGTTTTAACAAATCAGTTATGATTTGAAGTTGCATTATCCATGGTGTACTTCCCTTTTATCCTTACCTCTGAACCAGATGAACTGGATGCAGAACATAAGAACATAAGAAGAGCCATGCTGAATCAGGCCAAAGCCCATCGAGTCCAGCATTCTGTGTCACACAGTGGCCCATCAATTGTACATGGGGATCTTGAGCAGAAAGAGAAGGCAAAACCCTCCCTTTCCCTTGACCCCCAACAAATGGTACTCAAGGGAATCCTGCCTGCCTCAACCAACATAGAGGCGGCACATGGACATCCGTTTTAATAACCACCGATACACTTGGCATCCATGAATCTGTCTGACCCTGCCTTGAAGCTGTCGAGGCTGACAGCTGTCACGACCCCTTCTGGAAGTGAATTCCATAAATCAACGACCCTCTGGGTGAAGAAATATTTCCCTTTATTTGTCCTCACTTTCTTAGCTATGAGCTTTAGGGAGTGTCCCCTTGTCCTGGTATTGTGTGATAGAGAAGAGAAGAATTAGCTTTCCATAAAAATTGCAGATGATCAATGCAGATGTAGAACTGATTTGATCCATTGATTCTAAAGCTCAGCAACTGAGATCCTGCTTAACGAAAGCAGTCTTCTGAGTATTCTATTTATCAATAAGGCCTTATCCATAAGTAAACCTTTGTTTAGAAGAAATTCCACCTTGGATTTCTTGTATGGCTATCTCCACACTCTATGGGCTGGCAGCTCATAATTAGATTAGAAAATATGCATCATAAAAAGATCAGTCCTTCAACTTCAGGGCTTCCAGGAAGGTCTATTTTGGTATTTTAGCTCCAAAAGGTTCACCTCTTCAAACAGAGATGATCTCAAGTTATAATAAGAGAATAAGGAAGCTTCTAACCTGCTCTAAAATTTCTGATATCCTATTTGCTAATTAGTCAAATTTTGAGAGCCAAATCACTTTTTAGCTTATTATACCATATTCAGTCCACATATGTTGTAAGCCGCCCTGGGTCTTAGGAGAAGGGCGGCATATAAATTTGATTATAAATAAATAAAAAATATAAAACCACTCAGAAATCTGAATAAAATTTCAAAAGCAATTTTCGCTCTGTTCCGGTCTTCCTTTATTTCAAATAAAGAAATCAGGCTTTTATATTCATCTGTATACATATATTTGATGAATATCTTTTTCATATAAAATAATTACCTTTGAATTAGATTAGTTTTATTTCCTCTTTCATCCCTTTCATTCCTTTCCCCCCCTTATGTATTATTCTTTGAGGAAAGAAAATTCTTCTAGGATAAACATCTCAGGATTTCTTTCTTTTTGTTGAAGAAAAGGACAATAAATACGAAGAAATATTCATGTCATTTTTTTGTATTTCTTGAGATGTATTTCCTTCACAAAGAGACTTTTAAATCTTGGCTTTTCATGTTTTGGAAATGTATTGGCTAACTATATTGTTTGGTTATAAATGCTACAATATCTGTATATATTTTATTCTCTCTAAATATTTCTTGAAGTTAAGGAAAAGAGTGGGATCAATGAAACTGGGAAAGCATAACTTCAATTACCTCTTTAGTGGAAAAAAATCAACCTTAAAATTGCTATAAAAAGTAGAAGAGCAATAGCACAAGAAGCAGTATGCAGAAACAATAAATGCCATTTTTTTCTGAAACTCTAAAATGCATTCCTAAAAGAGTTAGCAAAAAGTTCTGAAAAACAAAAAGGCTGGGCATTACTTTGCATGGACTGACATACTTAGAGGCAGGAAAGATTTGGAAAAAAATGTGGAAAATGTAGATGATAATAAAACCAAATATATAATTGATGACTGTATATAATAACAAAATAAAAATGATAGATACTAATTATATAAAGTAATTCTTGAACAAGAAGTGCATTTTAGCCATGGGTGACTAGATAAATATTGTTCAGCACCATGGAGAGCGTAGAATAAAGCATCTCTTTCTCTCTCTCTCTCTCTCCCTCCCTCCCGCCCCCCCTCTTTCCATCTTTCCCTCCCTCCCTTTCTCTATCTCTCCCTCCCTCCTTCCCTTCCTCTCTCCATCTCTCTCTCACACACACAAACACACACAGAAAGAGAGACCACAAAAACAAAGATTACATTGAATATTCTGCCCATTTAGGGCATGTGTGCTCTCTTTTGTGAGTGTTTCTGTTTCATTGCCTTACTTTATTATTTATGACATGTATAATATTTGTTTCCCATATATATATATATATATATATATATATATATATATATATATATATATATATATATATATATATATATATATATATATATATATATATATATATATATATATATATATATATATATATATATATATATATATATATATATATATATATATATATATATATATATATATATATATATATATATATATATATATATATATATATATATATATATATATATATATATATATATATATATATATATATATATATATATATATATATATATATATATATATATATATATATATATATATATATATATATATATATATATATATATGCAGGTCTTTGGTTCTTCGGGTTTTCTCCCACGTAGAATTTGAAGTGTCTTGGCAACGTTTCGATGAAATCTCATTCATCATCGTCAGGCTGGTGCTTTTGGCTTCTGCTACTAGGAGCAAAGCATATATGAGCTTATGCACCAGAAACAAATTCCTTGCATAGGCCATTCACACATGGCCAATGAAGAATATTCTATTCTATAATGCAAAACTGTGCTAGATGAGCAAAGAGTTAACAAAGCTATGTCTTTTGAGAGAGCCTGTATGAGTGGTTTAAAGTTAAAAAAAAACAACAACAACCCTACAACAGCTTCACTTATTCCTGGGAAGTGGGAATGTTTTTGAGTATTCTACACTGTCTAATGAACTCAGTTGATGAGCAAAGATTTCAGTCAGTCAAAATAGAATGCAATAGAAATAGCAAATAGAAGTCAAGGAGAATTTTAAAGGCCATGTTTGTACCATCCATTTCAACTACATCTAATTGCTGTTTCTACCATCATGAACTTTCTTCTCTGCCAACATCTGAGACACTCGGGAATGTTTTGACAGCTTTTTCAGTCTAGTTCCAGGGGTGCCAAATATTCATACTAAACATCAAGCACCTAATGTACATCAAGGAGCAACAGCGAATTAAATCCTGGTGATAAAATTTGATTATATATAATTGTGGTGCTTAATCAACTTTATTCAGTAAATAAAAAAGGCAGCACAGAATACCTCTTACTGAACCAGCTCAAATGACAGCAGCATTGTTTGGCATTCTCCTATTTCTTTCATATTAAATATAGAGGGATTCAGATCTCTTCTACAGACTCTGTTCGAATAGACAAAGACAAAGAAAGGGAAAAGATGATAGATAAGGATGCATATGCCCCAGTACAGTTCTGAAATCTCACAGGGAGGGGGGAATTACTATTATTGTTAATAAGATTATTCTTCAGGATATATTTAAATGCACATTTGAATTTGCAGTATTTTTTTAATGCAGAGGTCAACTGAATGTTTATCTGGATCCATATTTTCAAGTACATTTCATTATAAATATTATATTCCCCAGTTGGTTTGCACAAGAATTTCCACCTGGAATTATTTTATGGTTCACTACACAATCAGCCAGATGCTCAGACTGGATTTGGTATTTTACTCGGCCTATAAAGTTCCTTCTCAAGGACTTGGGATAGACAGATGTGGATGTTTGATGGTGTTAGAGGCATCATTGAAGGATATAAGCTGTTCCGAGTAAAGCTACTTTTTTCAATTTATTAATGATGAATTTTTTAATGCAGGTGATGCTCCAGATATTTTGGGATTGCACCCAAGGGCACCTATGATTATTATTACTATTATTTTCTTTTTGTTTTCAAAGTAATTTCAAATGTACAATATCAACCATAGATAACTGGATCCCTGGAGTTATCAGTATGAAAATACTTAAGTCTGATATTGTTAAAATTCTTGCTACAATATTTAAAATTAGGGTCTTGCTTCCAGCTATTCACTTCTACAAGCCCACATATTTAGAAACCTGACTGAAAAAAATATATTTCTTCATTTCATTTTATGCCATTTTCCCCCTCTCCCACCAGTGGTTCCAAGAAAGGTTTTCAAGTTATAAACCAGCGGTCCTTGCATAAAATGAAGAGAGCCTAAATGAAGTCAGGCTGGATTAAATGAGATGAAGCGATGGGTACTATAATCGAAAGGCAATTAAGTCCAGAGCCTCAGATTACCTAAATAAATCAAAGAAAACCATCTTCTTCATCTTGCTGAACAGAAATACCTTTTCTTCTTTAAAGAAAATTCATTTATCATTTATAAAGAAGACAGCCATCTCAGCTGCTGTATCTGAATTTTGGAATTCTGAAAAGCACATCTAGTATCAATGTTTTACTCTTTATAATACCACCTTAAAACTCTCTCCGCCACACAAGGACTTTTTAAATGCTAAAATAAAGTCTGTGTATGTACACATGTGTGACTTGTACATTGGTTGATATTAGGTTTGGCCTTCATGGTAATGCTTTGTATTGTTGTGTGGCTCTTGCATTGCTGCGCTGAATTTTAATTTTGTTGGCTGTACTCCATGTCTTTTGGAAAAGGAAATACAGGCTTATAAATTTCTAAAATAAAATTTAAAAATGGGAGTCGGAAGCCATCGTCTATTTGTTACTGAGACCATTATACTAACAAAATTAATTATTTCTGGGGTTTGTAGCTTGGTGGCCCCAATCGAGGGAGGGTAATTGACAGAAAGACAGATGGAGGCAGAAATAGGTTGAAACAAGTTGGACTTTCAATGAAATCTCAGATGTTGCATGCTTCTCTTCATTGTTCATAACATAATAAGCAAATAAGCACAAGCCACCTCTAATCTGGTAGAGTGCAGCTGTTGTTGCTACAGAAATTCCAGACACCATAGACTCAGAAAATTCTAAGAGCTGTATACCAAAATAATAGAGAAAACCAAATTAGAAGAGGTTGCCATTCAAATTACAAATCATCTTCATGAAAAAGAGGTATATGTCATTATACACAGAAGGGAAAGAATCTTGGTAAATCCACGTTATTTTCCAGTAACAGCTATGAAGTAAAAATTTCCCCAATGCACATTTTATTAACTAGCCACCAAATCCTGTTGACTCTTATAGTATAATTTGCTTCATGCATTCATACATTGAATCGAGCATTTTGAGTGTTGGCTATGACTTCTTTTAAATTAATTCTCTTTAATTATCAGCATCATTCCAGACTATTTAAATTTGTTTTTCCTGTTTCATTCTTGCTTCATTTTTTTTAAATTCCAGAAAATCATTAGCATCATGAAACATCTAACTAAAATAATACCACCATAGATACCACATTAAACTGGAAGAATATACTTGTAGATAACTTCATTCTTTGGTTCGCGTTTGGAGTAATGGTAGAAATATCCTTTTAATCCAATCTTCCTTTTCTTTTTTTTCAAAATGAAGAAGCTGGAACATGTTGCTAACTGTAATAAGTAACCTAAGCCTAGCTATTGAAGAAATAAATAGCATGGTTAAGGGTTCATGATAGCCAAAATAATTGCTGTACAACCTTTTCCTTAGCTTAACATTAGAAGTGATTAGAATGTTACTAATTTAGAGCATTCACTAGAATAACACGAAAGCTGTTTCCCCCCCTGTTTTATCTCGCTTTTACACGAACTCTGTTGACTTCTTTCTAATGCAATCTCATTAGCTACATCTTCATAACTAGCAATAAAGGGGCAGATTTTTTCATATGGTATTTAAAAACCCTCGTGTACTTCAATGGTTCGATAAATAAAGAAAACATTGTTATTGAGGAGATCCAGTCTTTGCTTAAGTTAGAGTAATTTTTTTTCCCTAGCCATGGATACAAAGAGAAGCTGTGCAGATTGGACATGGACCATAGCAATAAAACGGCCTTTAGATCAATATACATTCAATGTGCAATGATTTGCACGTTGTACAAGTAATTGGCTGTAGTAATATTGTACTCTTTGGTTCGTCCCTCTCCCTATTTGCATACCTATCTGTTTGTCTACTTATTTCACCTAGGGCAGTGGTGGGATTCAAATATGTGAACAACCGGTTCTCTGCCTGGATGCCACTTCTGGAAGTCCATTCTGGGCCTGGGCAACAAAAAAATTAGCTACCGGTTCTGCTGAAGTGGTACGAACCAGCTGAATCCCACCACTGACCTAGGTCATGGGTAGGAAACCTTGGCTCTTTTATGAGTCGTGGACTTCAACTCCCAGAATTCCTAGCTGGCTCAGGAATTCTGGGAGTTGAAGTCCACCAGTCATAAAAGAGCCAAGGTTGCCTACCCCTGACCGAGGGGAATAAGAAATCACTGCAGTGCAACAATTAAAGACAGAATATGATTTACTCCAACAGAATTGGCTGAATGATGGTTGGAGAATCACAATACAAGTAGTCCTTGACTTACAACCATTAGCATGTAGTGACAACAGCACTGAAAAAAGTGATTTATGACCATTTTTCACACTTAACAACTGTGGCAGCATTCCCACGGTCATGTGATCAGAATTCGGACGTTTGGCAACTGACTCATATTTATAATGGTTGCAGTGTCCCCGGGTCATGTGATCCCCTGTTGGGAAGCCGGATTCACTTTATAATTGTGATACTAACTTAACAACTGTAGCGATTCACTTCACAGCTGTGGCACGGGGCAAAACTCACTTAACAACTGTCTCGTTTAGCAACCTATATTTTGGGCTCAGTTAAGTGGTCATAAGTGGAGGACTTCCAAGACCACTTCCAAAAAGATGTTGAGCTTCAAATAAATTTACCACCTGCCATATCTACAAAATGCTACAATGATGAAGCCTGAGGTATAAGTCTGGTTGGATGATATATTTTTTTTCTTGAAATAGTCTGTAGATGAAAATATTAGCTCATCTTCCTTTTTCTCTGCCTTTCTGAATTCTTTCTGCAAAGGGAATCTGCCTCAAATGGCTTTGGAATTAAAAGAGAGATGGAGGGGGGGATGGAGAAGAAAAAATTAGCTAGAACCCTTCCCCTCCCTTAAAAACAAGTCCCGGATTTTTTTTGTTTTTCCTTTTTTCCCTCCCTCTAAAAGCTGAAACAGCCAATATATAAGAAGCAAGGATCAATAGAAAATGGCATTTGAGATTCTATGGAGCAGAATGCTAAAGGATGCGTCTGTCTGGGAAAAATTAGGTGTATGCAGAGGGACCTATTAAAGCTGCCTCGCTAGTCAAGCCTTTGTTCTGTGCATGTGTGACTTGAAAAGCAATGCCGGACTGTCAGCATTTGTTTAGCTAATGATTCTAACTTGTTAATATTTTAACCATGGCTCCTTTTGTTGTGCTTCAAAGGGTTCATCATCACACTCTTTTTATTAATTTTGTCCCCTGCTCTTGGAGAGAGAGAGAGAGAAAAAATGGAATGCGTGCATGTGTGTGCATATTTACCTTCCCAGGTTATTGGGAAGTGATTTCACAACATTGTGGCAAGTGTTCTTTTCTAGGTGTGAACATTTCCCATATTCACCACACTTGGTAATATATATACTTTTTTGGGGGGGGGATCTCATCCAGCATCCTGCAGTCACATTGGGCTTTCAATGTAAGGAGCAGAGATCCAAAATTTTGTTAAGAGAAATAGTGACTAACTTGGAGAGAACTTTGGATCTTGGTGCTCAGGGATTAGCTGTCTATTATGTCTAGATATTATTATAATTAGGCTATTATGTCTAATATATCTATCCAGCATATTTATCCCTATACAGACATAGCACGTTCAGGAGACCATCTTAACAGGGCATATATTCAATTAGTAACATGAGTTAACATTAACTCATTAACATTAACATTCCCCCCCATGTTATTTTGCATAATTGGCAAAATAGGAGGGGAATACATACATAGTGAGTGTGTGTGTGAGAGATGAGCCTCTTTGCTGGTGGTACAACATCATAGAAAGTTATTATCGTTAGGCAGTAGAAATTTCTGAGGACATATTTTATTTGTAGGTACATGCCTCCTCCCTCCACCAGTTTCAGCGCTCAGAGATTCAGTTGATCCAGTTGTTGATTTTTGCCTGGTCACAACATGGATAGGAACTGAAGAAGTTGAATTAGTTACCTTATTGAGAATCTTGCAGAGAAGACAGTGAAGAGTGGATCAGCCACTTGATTCCTGCCTGCTGGAAGAGGAAACTTTTGGCCCAATTGAATCTTGTCAACAGTAAAGGAGTGGTAAATTCAGAGTTCCTTGATCTGTTTTATTGGTGAGTCAAGTATTGATAGTATGATTTTCTGCTACATAGAAATAGTTGGATAAAGGTAATCCAGACAATTATTGCAGGTATTTCTTGACACTTACTCAGCCGCCCTGAGCTCCTGGAATAGGGCGGCATAGAAATCCAATTAATTAATAAATAAAATATGGTTTCTGGATTACTGTTCTGATCAGGGTAGAGAGTTGGATCAACAAGCTTGGAAGATCCCTTCCAATTGATGTTTTTATAGAATAGATGTATTGTTGGTCAGCCAAAAACATGTTCACCAGAATTAGACGATTAGACAAGCATCATACATAGAAGGAATGAGTTGATACTATTATACAAAAGTAGCATGTTAGACCAGGTTATCTTCCTTTCATTGATAAAAGCTAAAACGTTTAAAAATGAACTTGTTCTCCTCTGTTAGATTGCCTATTGCAATCGATGAAATAATGCAGGGATTCTTAAATTTCAGATTACACTAAAAAAAATTACTCAGTTGTGCATTCAGACCAGGATACAATATGTTCCTAACACTTGTTTCTCACATTTATGTGGTGTGTGTTTGTGTGTGTGTGTGTGTGTGTTTGTGTGTGAAGTTTAAGATATTATCTCTGTCATGGGATCTTAGATAATGACCTGCTAAATGAAAGAGAGGACGGATGCGGATGCAAATTTTCCAGCAAAGAACATAGCCACAAGACAGCATTCTTTCCCAAGTTTTAAGCTAATTAAATTATTCTGTTTCTGAAGACCTTCTCCAACATTTTCAGTTTCAAGTGCTCTGGGAAGTATAATGTGTCTCATTATTCTGCCCTGAGTTTTTGCTAGATGACAGAAATAATGGTTCACAGACTTACAAAACCATTTCACCCAAGTAGGAATATCTGCCATTTACAGAATTATCTGCTATTAGTATTCGTTATCCGTCTGATAAGATACTAAAGACATCTTAGGGGCAGCATGACATTAAAAACCCCATTCCTCTACATACACTTATCATAACCTCTTTTCAATATAGTCCACATTCCCTGGATGTGATAGCATAGCAGATTAAATGTAGAGTAAGAATTTTTCTTCTAAAGTGGAAGATGAACAAGGTGCTTACATTGAGTAGGAATATTGAGTCTTGGGGTTCTGTTCCAGATCACCCACATTTTCTGCTGGAGAATGCCTTGACACATTACTTAAGCCATAACCAGACCATTGCGCAGAATTGAGAGAGACCTTGTTTAGACCAAGACAGCAATGAAGAAGCTTGTTCTCTTCAACTTCCAAGCCAAAGTTACTGTATAACTGAAGAACACCATCCCATGCCAAACAGACTGACCAGAACCAAACTGAATGTAAATGAAATAAATATTTTCACAATAGGATGGATGAAAAAAAATATCAATATTGTATGGATAATTAAAAATCATCAAATGGACTTGGAGCAAGCAAAACCTTCACATGGTAGCAGTAGTTTACTAAACTGGGGAAGACCTTGCTACAAGAGGATGGACATCTTAGATGTTTTGAAAGGCTGACTAATTGGATCTGACAAATTACTATCATTGAGGATAAAGCTGATGGAGGTTGCCAGTCATGACAGCTAGCTGCCACTTTCTGGATTAGGTGTATCATCTTTTGAACATCAGCTGCAGGAAAAGAATTGTAGCAGAGTTATCCTCATTTGCTAATAGTGGGCCTTCTAAGGAGAGTCAGGTTCACCACCTGGGAAATACAGGCTGCATAAGCAATTCACTACTTTCCCAAGTAGAATTTATCCATTCTATTTATGCCTGATAGTGGGCAGGGCTATGGATGCTTCGGATTCTTTCTCCATAGGACATTAGGGAGACTGGAAACAAGTCTTCTTGGTGGTGTCCCCATCCTTTTGAAATAAGGTGCTGCCAGAAATATTTCTACTTTTCAAAAAACAGTTGAAATTAGACTGCTCAAGAGGATACCTGGGTTTGACCCTATTCTATCTTAAATTTTAATCTTTATCTGAATTCTAATTTATTTTATTTACAACGCCCCCCCATCTTAACATGGATAACTCTGGGCAGTTTACAATGGTAAAAAGGATAAAACTAAACCAAGCATACCTATAATACAAATAAATACCATTAAAAATATGAATTATCAACTTATTAACTAAAATAACAGAATAACAGAGTTTGGAATGGACCTTGGAGGTCTTCTAATCAAACCCCCTGCTTAACCAAGAAACTCTATTTCAGACAAACATTTGCCCAATCTGTTCTTAAAAATCTCCAATGTTGGAACACCCACAACTTCTGAAGGCAACTCATTCCACTGATTAAGTGTTCTAACTATCAGGAAACGTCTCCTTAATTTTAGATTGCTTCTCTCCTTGATTAGTTTCCATCCTTTGCTTTTTGTCTTGCCTTCAAGTGCTTTGGAGAATAAATTGATCCCCTCTCCCTTGTGGCAGCCCTCAAATATTAGAACATTAATATCATGTCCCCCCCCCAATCTTTTTTTTTCCATTAAACTAAACATACCCAATTCCTGCAATTCCTACAACTGTTCTTCATATTTTTTTTTTAGGCTCCAGTCTCCTAATCATCTTTTGTTGCTCCTAATAAAAGATCAGGAGGGAGGGAGTAGAATGAGCAGGTGGAGAGGTGGGAACGGTTACGAATCTATTAGCAACCTCCAAATTAGCTTTATTTTTATTCTTTTGCTCCTTAATATTTAGTTGTTCTTGGAATACAGTATGTCTTAAGTTATTGTTCATTATAATATCTTGGCTGCCCATAATATGGGGTGGAATACAAAGTCTATAAATAAACAACCATCACCAAAACTTTTAATTGTGAATCCCAGCATTTCTTTAGGTTCAGGTTATATACCTTTAATCCATTTTATTTTACTAAGAGGATAGATTGTAGCTGAGGTAACATATATCTTTGATGCCCAGTTTTGTAGAAGTAAAAAGGAATGATAACCACAGCATACCTCCAGAATTGTCAGTAAAAGAGAGGGAGAGACTTTTTTTTTAAAAGGAAAGAAATCTATTTACAGCTTTAAAGATTGAAGAAAGCTGCAAATTTATAAGCTCAGGCTTCATTGCACTTGTCTTTCATTCTACCAAAATGTGTCCTTTTAAGATATTATACCTTTTCACACCTGACTGACTAAATAATTTAAGAAGATATCTCTTCCCACAGGTATCTTATCACTGCTTATCACTTCTAAATGTTGAAATGTATACATTTCAATATCCATCATACAATGCAGAAAACATTTATCCAAAACCATCACACGATTTAAAAAAAAAAGGAAGGTTGGGGAAAAATGCTTTGTTATTGCATTTCTAGAGGAATAGTCAGCTCTGAGAGAAGGGTAGAAGGCATTTATTTGAGGATTCGCTCATTATGATCTGTCTAGGGGATGAACTGCCAGACTCAATAATAATCAGCTCTGGAGCATATAAGGGCAATTACTTACAGCAGAGTCAGTCTAAGGTTCATGAACAAGTTTCTCTCAGCGGGTAACAAACTGTTATAGTCAAATTCTCAAGGTTGTAAAAGCCATTCAAAAGTTAGAAGCCTTTAATAAACAGGGGCATCAATAAGTACCAAGTCAGATATCAAGATACTATGTCCAGCATTGATGCTTAAGAATTGAGGGATAACTAAACTAGAGTTACTGGGAGTCTATCCTATAGTTACTTTATCCACTGTAGGAGAAGGAGTGGCAGAAACTGGGAGTGGAGTCAAAAGAAGAATCATGTAGAGTCTCTACATAGCCACAGATGGACTAAGTCCAATCTCTCTTGAGTTCTGCTAACCTTTATCTACTGCCAAAAAGTACTAACCATTAGTTGAGTAGATAACCTGTGCAGTGTGCATAGGCACGTATAGTAATAAATCAGTTTAAATGGAACTTCACTTGTAGTTCTGATCTTTCATGCCTGACATCCACAGTGCAATTGCCGGCAAACAACCCCTTCATAAGGAGCTACTATTTGTGATTTAGACTGTACTCCTGAGCAAAACCCAACTCCTAAGGCGTATTGTTCAGACATGCCTGGCATTGCTTGATGTACCTCTGTATTCTTCTTAAAGCCGGAATGGCTGAGGAATATTGTTTGGTTTGTAAAAAAAAAAGAAGAAATTGTCATCTGCCATCTCTTCCTTCAACTTGGATTCTTGAACTAGCCTCTTCCACCACTTACAACCTCAGACCATAACGGTTTTTGTGATTTTTGCTGGTTTTTGTTTTTATGGAGGAAATTTCCAGAAAACTAAAGGACAGATTGCAGCACAGCTTTGCATTATTTATTTATCTAGGTGTCTATTTATAGTCATTATAAGTGCTTCGAACTTTCTGACCCCAGTCTCTTTAATAGATTAATAGACATCCCTGCGCAAAGGATTGGCAAGGAATGATAAGTGCAGCTGGGAACCTGAATAAATGTGTGTAGACATCAATGTAATGATCTACACCACATTCAAATCAATACTTTTTAGTGCAAAACCTGAGTTGGCTGTTTCCCACTTAACTTTGGAAATAGGTTTCTCCAGTTCAGTAACCTTTTTAAGAATAGGTCAGACTTCTACTGAGCAAGGGGACTTTAAGTGATGCCAGTGCAATTCCAAAACTCTTCTGATATCAACTCTATTCTTTCTCCTGGGTTGAATTTAACCTCTCACCTCAGCTTCAAGAGCCAATGAGCGAGCATTAGTTGAAACAGACTTCATGTGAGGTAAACTCTATGTATCTTTTCCTTAAGTAGGCAGGAGAACAACACTCTTTTTTTTATTGGAGGAAAGAAAGGAAAGGGCTTAAAGAATTACACACTCTCATTACTTTTATATCGAGATTGTCGTGCAGGAATACAAGCTAATTTGAGGGCTAATCCACATGGAGCTCCATTTCCATCTGTCCTGTTTGCCATCGTTCGCTCCCTAGAGACTAAAATGGACATTCTGAAACTTGAGCTGGCCACAAACAAGGAGTGTATATTGGAGGTGGTGACCCTTTGAGAGCTGCATGCAATGAAATTTCATTTTGATGTATGCCAATTGGTGTACTTTCAAAGTGACAATAAAGTTGTTGTTGTTGTTGTTGTTATTATTATTATTATTATTACTACTACTACTACTACTACTACTACTACTACTACTACTACTATTATTTTATATCACTAGTGTGAATATGTCTATGGAGATTCTCAATTATCCAGATCATGGTTGTTCCAAAGGTGTTTTTTTTTTCCCAAAAGGCAACTGGACGTGTGTGTTTTTTCTTGAAAACATTTTGCTTCTCATTCAAGAAGCTTCTTCTGTTTCTGAAGAAACTGAACGGAAGAAGTGAAGAACTAAAAAAGCTTCTTGGGTGAGAAGCAAAATGTTTTCAGGGGAGGAGACCATGAGGAGCAGCCAAAACAACCTTTAGAGGGCATACAGATAATGAGTAGGCAGCTCCAAAACCACCAGACAGATTGGTGTCTGAGCAGGCAGAGGAAGTCAGATAGGACAGTAGTTAGCAGAGACTGTAGGGCACAGAATTACTGCCCCTTCTCAATGCAAGAGCTTGGCAGGCTGCAAAGAGAGTAGGAGAGAGACTGCTAAGTAGGAGTCTAACCCTACTTAATGAGCTACACTGAGGCCGCTTCTGTTAAAATGGTGCATCAAGATCTCCGTCGCCACCGGGGATCCTGGTAGTGCAGTGGTTAGAATGCAATATTGCAGGCTAACACTGCCCACAGTCTAGAGTTTGATCTTGACAGGGCTCAAAGTTGATTCCCTCTTCCATCTATAGTGTTGATATCAACGAGCTTCGAAACTGCATATTTCATGTCATTTATATATCCCAAATGTTATATATTTAATTTCTTGAAAAGGTTGCTATAAATAAGGCTTGTAATGTGACGTGAAATGCTTATTTCTAATTGGGGACTCGGAGCGGCTAACAACATATATATATAACAGTGAAGTACCATAAAAAACCCAAACAAATATATCTTTAAAAAATCAATTAAAAAACACACACATTCAATTCAACAATCAACCACAGTCATCCCCAGGCCTGCCGGCAAAGATGAGTTTTTAGATTTTTCCGGAAGGCCGGGAGAGTCGGAGAAACGCGGAGTTCAGGGGGCAGTTGCTTCCAGAGGGCGGGCACCACAACAGAGAAGGCCCTCCCCCTAGGGCCCGCCAAACGACATTGTTTCGCTGACGGGACCCGGAGGAGGCCAACCCTGTGCGCTCTCACCGGTCGTAGAGAAGTATGTGGCAGAAGACGGTCCCGTAATGGGAGCCAAACAAGCGTGTATAATCCAAAATTATATCCAAGAATTCTGATCCAGAAAAATGATTATAAACTTACCTGCAAATGATTCCTTGGGGGAAAAAAAAGTAAGGAGTGGTGAAGATTGACAGGAAATACTGTTTTTTTTTAATAAAATGATTTTTTAAAAAACTGAAATGTGCACTATTACATTTTTTTAAAGTCAGCCTCTATTAAATCTTGACAAATAAACATTTAACTTATTCATGGCATGTAAGCTTCCAGAGCTTAGCATTATATAACATTTCTTGATATTTTGATTATGGTCCCCTGATAAGGTATTGGTTTTGCATGAAACACATACAAAGAACTGCATTCTATCAGATTATAGGATACAGGTTGTCACTTTCATCTGACAAATTCTTGTGCATCTGCTTACTGGAAATCTTTACAGTGATGCAGTCAATATGAAGCTCATTTCAATCCAACCAGCTCAAAGCATAAAAATGGCTGGTCCATGGAGGAAAGATTAAAGTATCAAAATGACTTTTGAAAGGCTAAGGGATTACAAAGAAGCCAGAATAAACCCAGCTCAATGCAATGTTTAAGTATTGGATTCATGGATCGCCCCTTCTGAATTAATTTCCAGCAGCAGATCTCCAGCCAAATAGTCAGACTATTTGAATTTGAGAAAGTTTCTTTTTCTTCCAACTTGCAAACTTATGCTTATTCATCTCCCTGTGTAAATATACACAACTGATGCACATTGCGTGTACACATATCCACCTTCAGACACCCACTCCTACGTATTACAATGTGACATACAATATATAAGGATGTAAAGTTTTGAAATTCTTCCTTTCTTTGTCTGCTTGCTTCTTCATACTGTTATTTTAATAATATTCTGCCTTATTCTTTCACTTTTTTGTTAAGATTGTTATCTCTTCTATTCATAAATAATTTTAAATGAAAACATAATGTGCTTATACCCATTGGTTTATCCTGACTAATAATTTCTATTTCAGTTGGTTTGATATTTCCACTGTGACATGCAAGTTTTGTTCTATTACAATGCTACCGAGATGCCAATGATATGCCCAAAGCATCAGGGCTATTTTTGTAGAATGCAACATAAAGGATTCATTCAAACAAGTACACAACTACACAAGTATCTGGTCAACTAATGTTCAGCACTAAATTATAAGGGTAAAAGGAATTCAAAAGGAGCTGGACTTGAATCTCTTGTGCAAATGAATAATACTTTTTATTCTACATTCCTGCTCTGCCTGCTCTGCTCCTACAGTCAGAGTGACTTAAAGAAAGTGGGGGGAGAATTCATCAGTTAAACTTGGAAATCATCTTCCCAACTTTAAGGCCTATTAGATGGATCATAAATCCCAAAACTGGACTGGATTGCCATTTTAAAAAAAAAATATCCCAGAAGAAGACAACAACAGATCACTGTTTCCCCAAAAAGGAAAAAAAAAAGAATGAATTCACCAGTTTAAAGAAGATTCTATTATTGCTTTAAACGTTTCCTCCAAAATTCAATGCTTTACTCCCTATATTTCTAATTTCCCTTTCCAAAAGGAAAGAGGTTAATTCAGTGTATTTCTTCAGAAGATACGCTTGTGCCTTCGTCAACCATCCAAAAGGAGTAACAGACAGTTTGTGTGCTCCCAAATTGTCTTGACTTTCACCACCTCAGTTCCATAAAGGATGAGACTGAAGGAATAAGCACGACTTCATGATACATACTGTATGATCACAGAAATACAATGCCTGAGACAAAAGCCACATCTTAAAGGTTTTAAAAGGGACTAATTTCATTTCATAAGAGCCAGTTTGGTGTACTATAGTAGTTAAGGCACCAGCTAGAAAACAGGAAATGATGACGTCTACTCATCCCTTAGATACAAAGCTAGCTGGGTGACCTTCAGACAATTACCCTTTCTTATTCTAAAGGAGAAGACCAAAGCAAACCCCTTCTGAAGTCTGCAGGGACTTGCCCTGACTGTCACAAGCACACACACACAAATCTAACTTAGAAAGGAATGTTTTTCTATAGGTCAGGTACTGCTGCAGAAAAGGCATAATTCTTGGGTCCCACCAAGGGACACTCTCCAATTAAGAAGACACAGATTTCTGCCAGATTTGATGGGGCAGCTAGAGGCAATCAAAGAAGGGTTATCCTTCACATACATGCCCACATTCTCCCAGGGATTTACAACCTAAGTTCAGAGAGGAAGCCACCTTCTGATCTCTTGAACAGATAAAAAAAGAATGTTTGGTTGCGGCTGTTACCCCGGGCCGATATAAAGTTCATAGGCATTTTCTCAAAGTTAATCCAAGGGGGTCTTTTTTTCCCCAAACTCTAATCGTTCTTCCAGAGACTCTTTTCACTACCACAAAGTTACTTGCTTAACAGCATGAAATGCAGGGCTTTTTAGAAACAGACCTCCCACTGCTCGAGTATAAAGAATCAATCCTGTGTCAGTATAAACTGCAATAACCATTTACCTTCCAGAAAGAGCACAGTTCTAGGTTTTTTCCCCACCTCAAAATGAGATGAATTTCCAAAAACCTGAAATATTTTTACTATTTTACTATGTTTACTATTCCTTCTTTCTAGCTAGGGCTATCCCCAGGCAGCAGTCGCTATTGCGACAATCATTTTAATGTTAAATTTGGATTGCTAACAAAGAGTTAAAGGAAGACTGGTATAGTTATTTCGAGCTACTTAGCTCTCATCAGCTAGCCACACCCTTCTGAGATTCGAACCTGGGCTGCTTGCATGTTGACCTCTTTATTATATATATAATAAAGTTGGAAGGGACCTTGGAGGTCATCGAGTCCAATCCCCTGCTCAGGCAGGAAACCTCATACCATTTCAGACAAATGTCTGTCTAGTCTCTTATTAAAAACATTCACCACTTCTGGAGGCAGGTTGTTCCACTGGTTAATTGTTCTCACTGTCAGAAAATTTCTCCTTAGTTCTAGGTTGCTTCTCTCCTTGATCAGTTTCCATCCATTGCTTCTTGTCCTGCCTTCAGGCGCTTTGGAGAATAGCTTGACTCCCTCTTCTTTAGGGCAGTCCCTGAGATATTGGAAGACTGCTATCCTGTCCCCCCTCGTCCTTCTCTTCATTAAACTAGACATACCCAATTCCAGCAACCGTTCCTCATATGTTTTAGCCTCCAGTCCCCTAATCATCTTTGTTGCTCTTCTCTGTACTCTTTCTAGAGTCTCAACACCTTTTTTACATCGTGGTATATGTATGTGTATGTATGTGTATGTGTATATGTGTATATGCATATGTATGTGAATACATACACATGCACACACACACACACATATACATGCATACACACACACACACACACATACTGGCGGGATAGAAATATGTAAAATTAAAATAATTTCTTGACTCATGGGAGATGGAAATTCCTTCAGGAAGAGAGTTGAAATCACCATAGGTACTCTGTCAAAAGATCTCATCTAATCTATGATAAATCTGTGGTGCAAAGCCATTAATGCTATAGCTGACTGATTTTTTGTAAGGATAATATTTTTAGATACTAAATATAAATACTATAATAGCGGAAAAATCAGGATTTTCAGCAGTCTCCAACATTAATGTTATAGTAATAAAGCAAGCAATATCTAATGTATATTCTTATGCCACTTATAAAAGATGTCGTTGGGCCACTCTCAAATATAATTATTAAGATCTGATAGTAAGTAACATTTTTGATGTATCTTAGGAGAAAGTGAATGTATTGGGGTTCTTTTTGCCTTTGCAGGGAAAACTCTGGGTTTCATATCAAGTCCGAATTTAAATAAGCAGGATTCTCTATAAATAGTTTATTAGCAATTAGATCAACATTAAAATAAATTAGATTTGTGTTATTAAGACATCTGCTGAACAAACATTAATAAATTAGCATGCATTGCAACATCTAAGTGCTTTGTAATAATATATAACACTGTATACCAAGCAGCCAATTATTTCTGAACTTCTTTCTGGGATATTAAACTGTCACAATGTGAAATTACTATTATTTATGGTAATAACAGTAGTGCTATTTTGTCAGTTTTAATTAGGCTGCCTCCCAATTTTGTGCTGAAGATCAGGGGTCAGCAGGCACTGAATGTCTCAAAGTAGCAATAAGCAAATAAATAATGGCCAGAAATCACCACATCTCACCCTTGAGACTTTGTGATTCTTTGTCTTCAGCTGTATCTCCTGAAAGCTTGTAAAACGTGGCAGTTCTGCATTTTACAGACATGCTTCAAAACTTTACTCTTTTAAAAATTTATTTTTTTAACCTTGGGATTCCAGATACACTGTCTAAGCAGCCTCCAGGCTGCCAGTGCGTACAAAAACATTGCAGTGCCAAATTCTTGTTGTACTTTGTCTCTGATATGGATTGCAGCAGAAAAGGGCCTGATTGTGCCCTTACTTGCAACAAATGAAATGTCTTTGTTTGAATAAATAAAATTATTTAATTCAATAATTTGTCTGGAGTTTTTAAAGATGTTCTTCTATATTATTATTATTTCTTTTATATCTTTTATATTTTAATTTTCTTTGCTACACCTTCTATTTTTTCTTATTTTTTGTTTGTATTATTTATTTCTGAAGGTGATTATAATTTAAATTATTTTTTTAATATTAGCAATAGCAATATTGTCCTCTCTCAACAGTCAGTACATTACTCCCAACAATCTGGGTCCTCATTTTACCAACCTCGGAAGGATGGAAGGCTGAGTCAACTTTGAGCCGGTCAGGATCAAACTGCTGACAGTGGAATGCAGAGTTAGCCTGCAATACTGCAGTCTAACCACTGCGCCACCAGGGCTCTATATGCAATATAAATTAAAAATAAAAAGAATGAAATATAACAATTGACAATATTAAATATATGCAGATAAGTTGTTTTTTTTTCAAACCTGCTTTGGGGTGTCAAAAAACATTGTGATAATACATTTCAATAAATAGCTTATTTTATAATGTATTAAGAAAACATTATTTCAACATTATAATATTGTATGAAGTTATTAAAACTGGTTTTGGCCTGATTTTCATTTGGAAAATTAGTATTTGAGAATGTCCATCCAGGTTTATTGAATCCATCGATGAAATAATAACTAACAGAACACATCTATATTGTTCAGAACCTGAGATGTATTATTATAGGTGGTAGTAGTAAATGCATGTCCATAAGTTCTTAATATTACACTAATTAATTTGGTTTGCTCTATGTTCATTTAGAAAGATCCATATGCTATTGAACAATACATTGCTATCCATTTTTCAATAAATATATTAATATATCAATAATTATCTTCTTTAAAAATGTATTGTCCCACATAATTCCCAAACTCTACACTGGATAGCTTGCATTATGTATATTTATTCTGTGCTAAGCAAGGCTTAAGAAAGGTAACCGTTCTTTCCTCCAAAATTTTATATTCATGTTTATCCACAGTGGGTGCAAGCAGCATGCAAAATGAATGAAGAATTATGCCAAAACTTCTTCAGAGAGGTATTAGAAAGGAGTCAGCAGAGAGGGGTTTATGAAAATTGCATGAGTTGTATATTATATATGCATATGCTTCAAGAGCTACATTAAGTATCTTCTGCGAGGTAACAGCCACAAACATAATGTTGGGGATATAATGGTAACTTGGCTTTCAAAACAAAAATGTTTTTTATTCAACACAAAAATAACTTTTCGATCTCGGCTTAATTATCCTTGGAGGCCCATTGAAAGGTCAACATTAAGTTGAAGGTAATTACTCTATCACTTTCACTTTTTTTTGCAAAGTTCAGAAAGAGCTGGCTTCAAAGTCCCTGTATTAGTGAGGTGGACAGCATGGCAATTTAATAAATAATAATAGTTTAATAATATTTTTAAACTATAGTTAATCCTATATTTTATTTTATGTTACTTCTATTTTTTTTCCTATCAAAATGAAACTACGTGTTCTATGAATAGGGCATCTGTTCTGTGAGCTTGATTTTACAGAGGAAAGCAAGTTTTCAGGTGATAAAATAAATTCACCTTTTCAAAACCTCTTGGCTGTAGAGCAAAAGAGCTTTAGCTTAAACCAGGGGGCCCAACGCTGGCAACTTTAAGACCTGTGAACTTCAATTCCCAGAATTCCCCAGCCACCCTCTGAAGGGTCTTACATTAACAGGAAAGATATCAAACGTGGCTCAATTCAATTCAAAGTATAATTGCTTCAATAATGATATAATGGCCAGAAGTCTTATCTAGCAATGAAGAGCAAAGTCTTATCAAGTACGGTTAATAATACCAACTTTACAAATTAATACTTGCATATATATAAGCCCTCCCAACCATTCTAGAGCAAAAAAATATATTTCCCATATTTCCCATATTCTAAATTTATTAGGAAACTAAATTTACTACATATATGTATGGGGAAAACAGTATAAGCTCCATGTTCTGAATAAAAGAATAAAATAAATATGAATATAAAAATATTTTTGTAGTGTTTTTTATTTTTTTTTCCTATTATGCACTATAGCAGAAACCCTAAAAGCAATTTCCAATTTCTCCTATAAAGGGGGGAAAGTTGGGAACTGATGCCACAAATTTTCTTATATCAGTAGTTTTGCTAAACACAAATAAATTACCCCCTCCATTGGTTGATTAATTAGGGATACATACTATTTAGTTGATTAAATTTGCAATTTGATCTTCCACTTATCTAGGACTGTAGCCCCCAAATTCAAGTATTTAATTCCAAAAAGACAGGTATTGGATTATGCTGTCAAAGTTCTTCGAGTGATTAATTTAAGCAATTAATTGATTAAATGTTGCAGCTCCATGAAGTTATTTTTAATAACACAGAACTCAGTGATCACTTCTTGTTGACTTTACATCTTTAGAAAAAGCGACCGGTTTGGATTTTATAAATATTTCATTAGAAAAAAATCTCTTCTTGCCCATTTCTACTCATCACCATGTGCTGACAACATTAATTTGGAAAATCGGTATACCTGTACAAATGTATTCAGAACTCCCATATATCATTATGATAAGCACCTACATTCTGCATACAGGTGCAATATGCATTGTTTTAAATTCATGTTAAAACATCAATGCTTATCCAGACTAGTCAAACTATACAAAGGAAATACTGTACTAGATTAAATTGATTCTCTGCAGGAGCCACACCAGAGGATGGTTTGTGTGTGTGTGTGTGTGTGTGTGTGTGTGTGTGTGTGTGTGTGTCTGTGTATTTTAAACTACAGTTTACTGAACAACCCAAAATTACCACCTTAAGCCCCCACACCCCTGCTCTCTCTCTCTCTCTCTCTCTTTCTCTCTCTCTCTCTCCTTCCTTCTTTCCTTCCTTCCTTCCTTCCTTCTTTCCCTACCTCTCCTTCCTTCCTTCCTTCCTTCCTTCCTTCCTTCCCTTCTTTCCCTTTCCTTCTTTTCACAAAAATGACTATGAAAATTGACAGTGCAATTCCCCACCAATTGGGGAAAAAGTGGTGTCTATTTATGTAAATGACACCAACATATATTGCTTGTTTTAAAAGGGACGGTCAAGCTATGTCTCTCAGCTGTCTATCCTAACTTTTCTTATAATCTGGTGTGTAACTTGAGGTTCCTTAAGGACCAGATAGTCTTCCAATTTATTAGCTGAAGTATCTTACATCTTTCAATGCTACAGGAAAAAAAAAACACACCATATTGACAGGTCTTGAGATTTTATTGAAGTTATATTAGTGCTATCTATCAGGGATATGCTAGAAAATCTATAACTTCAGCCTAAATGGGGCCCCTGTGAGCAATTCAGTTTATGAAGTGCAACCTTCCAAAACTAGTTCTTTGCTGCTTGGTTCATTTTTCAAGCAATGTGATGTTTAATGATTTTGTCAAAATAAAAACTAATACACGGTTTCATGTCCATCATCAAATTATGCCTTTCAATTGATGGCCCGGCCTATGAAAAAAGACACTCGCTTGAAGGGCTGTAAATGGAGAACAGCCCAGGTCCCCTCCATTTCATTTCCTATTTTGTCATTTCTTCCTAGCCATTTATTTTGGTTACAATTACACTGGGGAGTTTGTCAAGATAAAGTAATGACACTGTTTCATTATGAGGAGCATGTAGATATTTGTCTGTGACACCACTGTTGCGGCACTCCAAACGTTCATGGGAATAGAAGTAAAAGGGTTAGAAGGTCCTGATGACCTTGTTTAGAGCAATCTCTAATTCCACTTTCTAGACAGCTAAATGGAATTCCTACTTGATTCATCTCCCCTTCAGTTTCATCCCAAATTGTACAATTATAGAGGAGATTAGTTATTCGTTATTACATTGGGTTTTTCCCTCCCCGCTTTTTTTCCCCCAGTTTTACCTATAGTTCAGGAGAACTAATCAGTTCACATAGAGCTTATCTCAGGTTTTCTGTGCTTGAAATTATAAGCCTGCTTCAGCGGATTGCTGAATGCTTCTGTAGTTTTCCTTTAAAAAAAAAAGTGTGTTTTGCCTTTCAGGGCCAACCCTACCATTAGGCTGAATAGATACTACAACAGCAACAGATGGTTTGGGGGTATTACAACATTTGGCTGTATAAATTCTGAGCTATATAGTATTTTATGCCTGTTCTGTGAAATTACCATAATCATCAAACATCATTATTATTTCTTCTTCTTCTTCTTCTTCTTCTTCTTCTTCTTCTTCTTCTTCTTCTTCTTCTTCTTCTTCTTCTTCTTCTTCTTCTTCTTCTTCTTCTTCTTCTTCTTCTTCTTCTTCTTCTTCTTCTTCTTCTTCTTCTTCTTCTTCTTCTTCTTCTTCTTCTTCTTCTTCTTCTTCTTCTTCTTCTTCTTCTTCTTCCTCCTCCTCCTCCTCCTCCTCCTCTTCCTGATGGAAAGAATGATGGAATTTTGTCCTGTTGCATCAATAACACAAGTTTATGGGAAATGTTGAAAATCCACACACATTCAGCTCAAACTGTTGTTGATGGTTCGTTGTTTTTTTTTCCTGCTGCAGAAAGAAGCAACTGGGGCTTCTTACGTGCTTACAGGCATTTGCTTTAGGCATTTTGGATTAGCAGATTAACAAATCTACAGATGTCTCTGCTTGGAAAAATTAAGTCAATTTTCTTAACAGTTATCAAGGGCCATACTTCGCTTGGTATTTGGAAGAGCATTAAGAGTGTGTCTGTTATCTCAGCATATTTGAAAGATTATTCAAATGAGAAATATATGTTGGCCTGGAAAAGATGGATAGAGTATATACAAGGGAGATACCATTTTAAGAAATTGTATTTAGCATATAATTAATTATTTACTTGTTAGGCTGTAAAATATAGTATTCTTAATAGGTTTTATATAATATTTTGGAGTAATTTAGTGGGTTTTCTTGTGTTCTTACCCTGTATTCACTCTGGGAAGTCCCGGGGGGGCGGTTGGGGGGGATTTATAATTTTATTATTGTAATATGTAATTGTCCTATATAAGATTAAATACGGATTGTTCTAGCGGCACCTCAGAACCACATTTGAGGAGGAGGAGGAGTTTGAGGAGTGAAGGAGAAGGGAAGTAGGGAGGTGTAGGAGGAATGAGGAGCGAGAGGGAGGTAGAGAAAGTGGGGGGATAGAAGTTGAAAGGGAGGAGGTAGAGGGGGATGTGGTTGGTGGGGTGCCTTATGATATATTTATGATATATGTATATGTTTATTACATACAATTATATTGTATTAACAAAAAAAGAGTGTGTCTGTTATCCACACACCATCATTTATGACATAAAAAGGAAATCTACCCATTTGGCATCATCATTTCATCAATATTTCCTTCCCTGGTCCAAAGTCACACAGTTGGCTTCCATGTCTAAGAGAGGACTAGAAGTCATGATCTCCCCGTTTCTTATCCAGCAACTTAACCATTACACCAAACTTGCTTTCATATATGTAACTTCCATGGTACGGATTAAGATGCTGGTAGGGGACTAGAGAAACCTAGTCTGTGTCTTCCCTTAGACATGGGTCAAATGCTCTAAGTTCTAGATTAAAAAGTAAAAAAACAACAACCTTGATTGACATTTTCATATTAAACCACTGTGGAAGATTCTGATTCATTGCCTTCAGTGAAGAAACCTTTATCTGGAAGTGGATTAATTTTAGTCTGGTGATTACACATCTTACATGTATACATTATTCCAGCCTCACAAATTCCGAAGATGACTCCCCAGGACATTACTCAGAAAAAAACTTTCTAAGCAGTCACAACTGCTCCATACTTTTACAGAATGGAATGGAGTGAAATGGAACGGAACAGAACAGAATAGAGTTGGAAGGGACCTTAGAGGTCATGTAGTCCAACCCCCTGCTCAATCAGGAGACCTTATACCATTTCAGACAAGCGACTGTCCAATCTCTTCTTAAAAACCTCCACTGATGAAGCACCCACAACTTCTAAAGGCAAGCTGTTCCACTGGTTAATTGTCCTCATGGTTAGGAACTTTCTCCTTAATTCCAGGTTGCTTCTCTCCTTAATAAGTTTGCAAGCAGTGTTTCTTGTCCTGCCCTCTGGTGCCTTGGAGAATAATTTGACCCCCTCTTCACTGTTATTCATTCCACTATAGGGAGCCTAGGCACCATTTTGTCATTGAGGAATCATGAATAGCTGAAAGGATTTCAACATATTCTGTGGAGGGCGAGCGCATTCTCTCAATCACTGATGCGGAAATCCCACTGGTGTCTAGTTCACTTATCCCTGATAATAACCAAAGGCTTACTTGGCATTCTAATGCCCTATTTTTCAGCTTAGTTTGAATCTGTCATGTGCACGTTACCTTGAAAAGAATAGCTGGATATGAAACTTGACTTTCCTACCCAGAATATGAAATTCTCAATGCACCCTATGAAAGACAAGACAATTGCAAACATACCAACCAAGAGGTCATTTTTGTCTGCTCCATTTTTACCAGAAATTCCACACTGTAACATTTATCTTTCATGGCATCCAAATTTAGAGGGAGGTATTGTTTTGCTGTTTTCTAAAGAGATGCTGAATTTTGTATGAATAAGCAATGGAGGAATGTGAAGAATTTTAAGGGGGTGTTGCTGTCTCTCTCTTTTTTTTGCATAGCACTTCCATTGAACAGAAATCAGAAGACGCTAGTTCCATCAGTGAGGAAAGCAATTGCCGCTGCCCCAAAATTATTATTTCTTTTTTTTAAACATTTTTTATTAATAGATATATATTTGTACATGTAAACCAGGAAAAGATTCAAGTTAACTGCTATCCAACTTAATACAATCGATTTTAATTTGTAAACATTCTTCACTCCGTATGTCCAGATTTAACTATAAGCCAGATACATTTTCTTTGATTGGTGTTTCTCTTGTATGTAGTCTATCCACTGTTTCCAGTCTATCATATATTGTTCATTTGAGCGATCCTTCAAATATGCCGATATTTTAGCCATTTCTGCCAAGTTTATGACTTTCAAAGTCCATTCTTCAATAGATGGTATTTCTGGCTTCTTCCAGTATTGTCCCACCATCAGTCTTGCTGCTGTGATCAAGTTCAAAATTAAGTTTGTCTCTGTGGTGGTACAGTCTTTTATGATCCCTAACAAAAACAACTGAGGTAGAAATTCAATACGCTTTTTCAAAATGGTTTGGAGTGTCCACCATATTTTTCTCCAGAAGGCTTTAATAGCAATGAACCGTATAAAACGACGTAACATACATATAATATAAATCATAATTGTAATGTATATAATATTAAAAGTTGTAAATGTAGAGCTGATCCTCGGCGGAGAGAAGGAATGAGCAAACCATTCAGAAGGAATATAAAAAAAATCCCAAGACCATCCCTGTTTATAGACTGATGAATTAGGGTGGGTCCTTCCTAAGATGCTTTCCCTGACTGATAATTATAGCCTCTTCACTCTCTTGTCTGATATTTTCCGAGGCAGCATCTCTTCCCCTTGTCCCTCAAGGTCATCTCCACTTACCATCACATTTTTCTATACATGAAAAAAGACCAGAAAGTCTCTAAAAAGGCAATAAAAACCTGTGTCATAGCAACAGTGGTTAGAAACAATCTGAACATAACACAGGAATGTTTAGCTTCAACTGTGAATAAACCTTTTGCTGGGTTATTGTAGAAGAAATAGCCTTGAAGGAGAGGAGGGTGAGCTGCTACCAACAGAAGAGAATATTTGTTGCTCAGCATTGAACTGATGGGTCCTTGGTGGTCTCTGAACTTAGTCGTTTGCTCGCAGACATTTTATTACCAAACTAGGTAACATTATCATCAAACCAACTAGGTTTCTTTTTATAGCCTAGCAACTTGTCCTATCAATGTAGCTGGGGGTGTTCTTGGTGATTCCTGGATTAAGTTATTATTTACTGTTAGCTTGTTTGTATAGCAGTTCCTTCATTAGGATATTGTATACTTCTTGATTGTTGGTCTAGTGTCAGTCTTCATATTAATCTCTCTGTTTATCTATGTTTTGATTGCTGGTGAAGATGTATTTTGGTCTGTCTGTTTCCTGTTTGGCTTTTCGATTGTCTCTTTTGAATGGTATGTAGATGTTGTTTATCTCAACAGGTGCTTGTTGAGAGCTGCTATTAAGGCAAAATAGATAGGATAATAGAAGCCTGAGTCTGGAGCAAAGAAGTGATGTGACTAAATGTCTTAGACTGGACCTCTCTAGTTTACACAAAGATAAAGGGAGGAAGGGGGAAAAGCATATTAAGATAACCAAATTATTTTACTATAACTTTGTAATAACAGTAGTACTGATCTACCTGCATTGGTTTCCTAGTCAGATCTGCCTTGAAGACTGATGTTTTATATTTTAATGCTGTTTCCTACTTTTGAATTTATTAAGGCAAATTCCCTAATAAATAAATTAAGAGCAATCCTTGTACCAATGCAGACAGACTTTATATTTTCACAACTGGGTAATACGATAAATTTCTAACATGGACATATCTACAGTCAATTTTATACCATTTCTTTTCCTTTATGTAGTGATCTTTCCGAATTTTTTCACTTTCAAAATTCATCTGCCTTTTTATTAACATATTTCTCAGATGTCACAGCTGGATATTTTTTTTTTTTAAAAATCCACATCATTCAGATAACAGCTTTGATCAAATCTGCCATCTGGCATAGACCGGACATGATTCTTATGCTGAAAAGTTTGTTGTTCCACCAACAAGCCTCTTCTCATTTCCATGCCAATTTTGGGGGGAAATATTCAATACAAAGCCAGGTGGTAAAGGTATAATTATGATTGCAATATTTTTACAGTATCTTTTTTAAGGCATACTTCGAATAAAATATTTGATTCCCCATCACTTCATTGGACTTCACAATGCATATAACAGCTTCCAAATGAACCAACGGATGAATAGGAAGAGTTACAAAGGCTTGTTGGCAGCCTTTGCTGAATGTCTCAAATCATGCAGGACTGCTGCTGCTAAGACATACAATTTATTAAGCACTTATGTGTCACTCATTCATGGGCTTGCTCTGTAATCATTTCTGCCAGTGTGTATGAGAATAATTAAATACCATTCACAAATAATTATGCAGCTCTAGAGAAAGTAAGGTGTTATTTGACAGATTGTCATACACTGTAGTAAACATTTTGGGAAGAAAAGCAAGATGATATGACACGAGCCTTAAACAAGAATAGGCTTCCCCATCAGAAAAAAAAAGAGGTTTTAATGATGATTATGAAGAATTCTTCCACCTTGCTATTGAAAAGGTTTGGAAAAATATAACTCTACATGAGTTTTGAATCCCCTTAATTACATACCGGTCAGATTCCCAGAATCATGACTGAGAGTAGAGCAACTGGGATCATCAATGTATACAAATCAATTTAGAGAAGTAAGATGCAGTGTTTGAACTAAAGGTAAGAGAAGAATTGGAATTCAAAACCAAGAATAGCTTAAGTTAAAAAAAATTCCATAACATCCTAAAGCAGGATAAGCTATTTTAAAAACATTAAATGCAGACAGATATCCAAAGCCATTAGAAGTCAAGAAAGCTCAAATTTATCCAAAATTGGAAAAGGATATTCTAGCTTTCTTTTCAGTTACCTTTCCAATTTTCCTTTAAAAAGAAAACTTTCCTTTTTTCCTTTAAAAGATTTCTTCTTCTTCTTCTTCTTCTTCTTCTTCTTCTTCTTCTTCTTCTTCTTCTTCTTCTTCTTCTTCTTCTTCTTCTTCTTCTTCTTCTTCTTCTTCTTCTTCTTCTTCTTCTTCTTCTTCTTCTTCTTCTTCTTCTTCTTCTTCTTCTTCTTCTTCTTCTTCTTCTTCTTCTTCTTCTTCTTCTTCTTCTTCTTCTTCTTCTTCTTCTTCTTCTTCTTCTCCTTCTCCTCCTCCTCCTCCTCCTCCTCTCATCTGCGAGCATATGGAGCATGGAAATAAATTCAAAACAGCAGACAGAAAACAGGACATTACTGTTTTCTTTTGAATAAAGACTTGGACAGTTCTGAAAGGCAAATTTACAGAAGTACTTTGTCATTACAATTTTTCAAGGATTTTTTTTTAAAACTTGGTTTTAGTTCCCAGCCTATTGGCTGGTGTTAGAATGCAGTATTGTAGGCTAATTCTGCCCACTGCCAGGTGTTTGATCCTAACTGGCTCAAGATTTACTCAGGTAGTTCTCTAAAACATGAAGAAGAGGTATATACCGGCAACTCTAAGTGCTATTGCTATCCAACATTCCATTCCCAAATGGTCCCTCACCGAAGTACTAACCAGGGCCCAACCTGCTTAGCTTTCTAAATCACCAACCAGGAAAAACAAATCTAGATCCCACTGAGTTTTGTGAAAATAAACCTGATGACCAACGGGTTGCACTATTCCACACAACCATTGCCTCCATTTTTATCCTCCTTAAATAATTATCAAATGACATTCCTCCCCAAACCTTCCTGTCAATTAACTGATGCAAAAGTGGCAGAGACTTTATTTTCCCCCATTGCATCATGGGATTTAAGCAAAAAGTGCTTAAATATGTTTTAAAGTAGGAAGAGGAATGTAAACACTTGTCTTATTTGTGTCTTGTTCTATGTTGGAAAAGACTGCAGATTACGCCATGCAACAGAACAGCTGACATGTACAAACGTGATTTCCCTGCAAGAAATGAATTAGTGTCTAAAGGACTGAAGGGGATTCCTCTCTGCAGGTATGTCAGCATTGTGTCCCTCTAATACTGAATAGCTCAGTGAAATCAGCACCTGTAGACTTTTGAAATTATACATACAGGGAAAATTATACATACAGACCTAGCACCAGGCTTATAATCATTCTGTAAATAAGCATTGCATGCTATGTGGCCCTACTGAGCCGGTTGGTGAGATGCTATTGAACAGTCAGTGTTTGCTTCATGAAGCCACTGTGGTCTCTTAAGTATAAAGCTGCAACTGAATGGCCTCCACCCTGCATAAGTTTTACTCATCAGTAGCGATTTGAATGCATGCAATGAACTGAAAACTGATATTTATTGCTTGATTTGCTACTTCTGTAAACCCTGTCATCTTTAAAGTCTTCCTCTCTGAAAGGGAGATGGGATAAGACACGAGAGAGGACTTATAGAGGTCATTCCCATAAGGAAGACATGTTTCAAAATCCATATAAGCCTTCCACATGTATGTTTTGTATCTCTAAGCTACTGAAACATGTGTGCCCAAGTGCCTAATTTCCTCCACTCACCTTGTTGAAGTAGATGTCTAATTTGGAACTACACCTGCCTGATTAAAAAGTAGGACACTTTTAGAATTTTCATTATTTCCTCAGCAAATTAGGATGAAACTGTGTAGTGAACTTTACAGTACAAACTCAGATCTGTTAGTTTTACCATCTGTTTGTTAATTATATACAAGAAATACCTGGCACCTTTTTTCAATTAAGGGGCTCAGTTTTGTGAGAAAAGTCCTGACTTCCTGATCCTTGGCCCTAATCAGTCCTTTTCTTTCATATGCCCCTAAATTTTGCTTTGGAGAGAAAGAACGTGAAATTCAAGGAAGCACAGAAACTTTTCTTTTTTTACAGCAAAGAAACAACATAATTTGCCAAGCCTTGAATAATTGCTAGCGTCTTCTTGCTCCAGCAAGTAGATGGAGTTTTAAAGCTTTATTATTGGTTGCTTGTGATGGATCACCATAGAAGTCAGAGAATGGGAAAAAAATATGAAGCAAAGAGGCTGAATACTTCTTATTTTCTATGAAGAAATCCCATTTTAGGTTATCATCTTAAACAGCAATACTACTTTGCAGAAATGCATCTCAATGGACGCATGATTACTTAATTGTGAGATGTTATTAGTAGTTTGTTCCAGATGCTTGTTTTGAAGTGTTTTTTAACTACGAGTTTTAAGCAATTTGGAATATTTTATTTGAATGTGTGCAGGTATTGTGGTCCAATTTCTTTTTAAAGCAGATGATCAAGGATTACTGCAAACTTTATACAAAGTATGTTTTATAGCAATGATTGCAGTGGCACAAAAACCTAATAAATAAAATGCCATTTATGAGAATACATAATCCAAGTGCAAACAACCGATGTAAGTCATAATCAAATACAGGTAGTCCTTGACATATGGCCACAACTGAGCTTCTAAGCGAGACAGTTGTTAATTGAATTTTGCCCCATTTTACAACCGTTCTCAGATGTTAACAGATGTTAAGCGAATCACTGCAGTTGTTAAGTTAGAAACAGAGCTGTGAAATAAATCTGGCTTCCTTATTGGCTTTGCTTGTGAAAAGGTCGCAAAAGGGGATCACATGACCCCATGACAATGCAACTCAGTTGCCCAACATCCAAATTTTGATCACATGACCACGGGAATGCTGCAACGGTCGTAAGCATGAAAAACAGTCATAAGTCACTTTTTTCAGTGCTGTTACAACGGTCATTAAATGAACCGTTGGTCTCCGAACACAATTCAAAGTGTTGGTTATGACCTATAAAGCCCTATATGGCAATGGGCCAGGATACTTGCGGGACTGTCTTCTGACTCATGAATCCCAGCGACCGGTTAGGGCACATAGGGTTGGCCTCCTACGGGTCCCGTCTGTTAGACAATGTTATCTGGCGGGGCCTAGGGCAAGGGCCTTCTCCGTTGCTGCCCCAGCCCTCTGGAACCAGCTTCCCTCAGAGGTTCGTACTGCTCCTTCCCTCCTAGCTTTCCGTAAACTTTTAAAAACACATCTTTGCAGACAGGCTTGGGGCGTGTGAGCTGTGCTCTGCCCCTGGGCCTTTGATTGGGAGTGTATGTTGTATGAGTGAGTATAGTTTTTATAGTTTTACAGTTTTTATATTGTACCATTATTTTAAGTGACTTATGTATTTTGTACTTATATTTCTGTTGTGAGCCGCCCTGAGTCTGGGGAGAAGGGCGGCATATAAGTCGAAATAAATGAAATGAACTGAACTGTTGTAAGTCAAGGACTACCTGTACAGCAATAATGGCTTAAGGCTAACCAAAATAACATTATAATTGATATTAAAATTGGAGCCAAAGAACAGAGTAATATTAAGATGTAAAAATTAAGTCTGATAATAGGTCATATATTCATTTTCCTGATAGACTTTGAGCATAATTCAGTTTCTTTTTTAAAAAGATAAAGCTAAGAGAGCATTCAAAATATATGGGACCAAATAAAAATAAAAGAAAGAGAGGTGCCTAGTCAGCCCGTAGAATATCCAACACTCAAATCAGTTGAGATTGATTTGGACTCTCAAATTAGTTCAACAAATCAGAAGACCAATTGAGTTCGGCAAATTGAACTGAACGTCCCCAAATCAACTTGTACTAATTTCGATGCTTTCTGAAAGCTGCAACTATATCTGAACTGAATTGGGCTCAGCTTGAAAATCTGATCCAAATCGATTCAGACATCTGAATTGGATTGACTTTCCAAATGTATTTGAAATTTGCGTTGAACTGAAAAGGCACTTCACTTGGACAAGAGTTGCTTGACAAAGAGAATCTGTTTCACTTGACCACCAAGCATTGGAGGCAGGTCGACCACTTCACTGCTTCTAAAAGAAGCATGGAGTGAAAGCACTTCCACAGCAAGAAACATTTCACTCAACTGAAGTCTGCTACACATCGATGAATTATCCTAAATGGATAAACTAATCAAGGAGATAAGCAATCTGGAATTAAGGAGAAACTTCCTAACAGCAAGGACAATTAACCAGTGGAACAGCTGGCCTTCAGAAATTGTGGGTGCTCCATCACTGGAGGTTTTTAAGAAGAGACTGGTCAGCCATTTGTCTGAGATGGTATAGGTTCCCCTGCTTAAGCAGGGAGCTGGACTAGAAGACCTCCAAAGCCCCTTCCAGTTCTATTCTGATTCAGATTTTGGTCAAACTTCCTCCATTTCATAAACGTGTAAATATAGGGAGTCCTCAAATTACAGCCATTTGTTAAATGACTGTTGGAAGTTACAACAGCACTGACAAAAGGGACTTATGACCACTTGTCACACTTAATGACCGCTGCAGCATACCCATGATCAAAATTCAGACACTTGGCAACTAGCATGTATTTATGACAGTTGCAAAGTCCCAGGATCCATGTGATCACCATTTGTAACCTTCCCAGCTGGCTTCCAACAAGCAAGGTCAATGGGGGAAGCCAGATTCACATAATGACTGCATGATTCATTTAACAACTGTAGCGATTTGCTTAACAACTGTGGCAAAAAGGTCATAAATGAGTCAAAATTCACTTAACCACTCACCTAGCAACAAAAGTATTGGGCTCAATTCTGATGTAAATTGAGGACTATCTGTAGGCCTTTTCCTCCTTCTTCAAACCCTTTCCCCTGGTGGTCCAAGATGAACAACACCACAATTTGCAACCCTGGCTTCTTGTGCATGTTTGCATATGCTAGTCAGGTGTATGTCATGAAAAGGGCTCTTCTCTTTGGACAGACAAAGCACAGATACCAACACTAATAGCAGCAACAAAGCATAATATCAAACTAACAGAGTAGATGACATTGACAACAAAGAATGAAGTCATATCACAGGGGTCTTCAAAATTGGCCCTTTTATGACTTGTGGACTTCAACTCCCAGAATTCCTCAGCCAGCGTGCCCGGCTGAGGAATTCTGGGAGTTGAAGTCCACAAGTCATAAAAGGGCCAAGTTTGAAGACCCCTGTCACACTATCTATAGATCAGTTTGTTTCTTCCTACTCATTTTAAGCAAACCTGGGGTAAAGCCAGTGAAGTTACTGGGAAGCCAATGTTGGCTTTTATTTCCATGACAACATAGTCTACAATGGTTGAATGTCAGAAGCCTAAGCATGCCCCCAAAGAAGAAATGCTGGCATTATAGAGAATTTTGAAATCCACAATGATGAAAGGACAAACCAAACAAAGAAAAAAGAATCTTATTAAAATGCATGCAAACAGAGCGTAGTGCTCTTATTTTTTCTAGCATTCAATCTACTTTCTTGTTTATACTAACACTCTCCCTCTTTTACCTTTTTATTTTGCATCTCATAAATCTTTGAAGTGTGAAGATTCATTTAGTTTCCTCAAAGCTGCCTTCAATCAAGATAATTTATACTTGACCTCATGAAAGAATTTGAATCTCACTGGCAACTTTAGAAACTCTAAGAAGTTTTGTTTTATACTCATTGCTTCTCTTGGACTCTCATCCTGGAAGCCCGAAAGTATACTTTTTATACAGATATATAAAATGAATTGGACAGACTATAGCCAATGTCAGCTTCCCAAATAGTCCAGACAGGAAACCCAAGATTAGTTATTTATCCCTTATTATAAAGCTGCATTAAAAGAATCTTGCAGGTCTAAAAGTACAACACTCCTGTGGTCTTTTTTAATCACCCTAATTAGTTAGGGCAGGGGTAGGCAACCGTGGCTCTTTTATGACTCGTGGACTTCAACTCCCAGAATTCCTGAGCCAGCCATGCTGAGGAGAAAGGGAGAGGTTTCCAAGCTGAGCCAGGCTGGCTCAGGAATTCTGGAAGTTGAAGTCCACGAGTCATAAAAGAGTCATAACCCTGAGTTAGGGTGAATCGTTTCTTTGTCCGTTGGTTTCTTAGTTCTTTTTATCTGATTATTTCCTCGGCGGCATCTCTTCCCCCATCTTCCAAGATCATTCTTACATACTATATTACATGAAAGTACCAATGTAGTGTACAACCTTACAACTCAAATCTCTCTACATATATGTTTTATTTAGAAGTTGAAAAACTTACTTTTTAATCCAGGCTCAGGATCACAACTGTTACAGACTGAGCATCCAAAATGTTCTTCTGTCTGAAACCAAGCCAAACAAAAATTAGTTCTTTCCCATTCACAGAGCCAACAAACTTAAGAAGCACAGAACAAGGACTTCAGTTCACAAAAGCTTTTGTTTCTAGATGTATTTGCAACCCCTCTCTCCCCTTCTCCCTATCTGAAGATCTGGTAGTCCTAGATTCAATCCAATATACCAGTGGACAGCTCAGGATAGGTGGATTGGATATGAAAACAAATGGTGCTGTAGTGATAGACTTAGACTTATATACCACTTCACAGTGCTTTACAGCCTTTTCTAAGCCATTTTACTGAGCCAGCATATTGTCCCCAACAATCTGGGTCCTCATTTGACTGACCTCGGAAGGATGAAAGGCTTAGTCAACCTTGAGTCGGTCAGAATCGGACTCCAGAATTCAGCACAATTAGCCCGCAATACTGCATTCTAAGCACTGCGCCACCATGACTCTGATGTGTTGATTATTTCATCTCAACTTTAAGGAGGAGGAGATTTTGTTTTCTTCAAAACAAAAAAAAGAGGCTATCTTAAACCTATTTTAGGATTAGAATGATGCCTAAGTATGTCATTGATTATCAGCATCAGTTGAAGTCTTCAAAAGCCAGAAAAAAGCAGAAAGTGGAGGCTGCATTTGGCTCTGAGCCTCAGTTTACCTGTGCTTGTCCTAATGATAGAGCTAGTCTTGACAAGCTTAGCTACTCAAACATAAATCCCACTGAGTTCTCTGAATACCATTCCCCAGGATGCCCAAATAAGAATGTATAGCATCAAGCAACACAATTTTTTAAGCTTGGCAATCTCCAGTTCACCCGGAATGCATGGCCCAAACTGCATTATAAAGCAGGTTATGAATCTCATTGATGTCGTGTCCTAATACAGTGCAGACTTGGCTTTGACTGAGTATAAACTACCTTATTACCATTCCAGTTTGGGACCACAGCCTCTCATTCCCTGCCTGAAATTGATTTGCGGCAGGCATGCATTGATTTCACATGATTTACTAAAGAACCTAATTATGCAAAATCTAAATAAGACTTCTATAAATCGCTTGCAGAATTTCTACAGTGGCATTGCACGGAACTCAATTGTAAAGCAGTTCACACCACAATTCAGTTATCTCTTATTGGGCAGTAAAACCCACTGAACTGAGGAAGACTTTCATATATATATATATATATATTTGACTTCATAATAATTTTACAAAGTAGAATGAATAGGGAAGTGATATTATAGAAATGCAGAAGTATGTCTGTAGACAGGTATAAATTTATAATTTCTTAAAGATCTTCCCAGTTGATATAGGTAGCACAGTTAGAAATGCTAAAACATGTAGTCAATCAATCAATTAATTAATTAATCAATCAATCAATCCATAATGTTTATTTGGTGAAAAACCGGCATACTGTAAAGGAACAAAAACAGAGTGAAGTAAATAAATACAACAATATATTAACAGCTAACAGAATAAATAACAGACTATAACATCCTCTAATACTATGTTAATACAGCTGTAACCCAGGTGATAAATATGAAATATTAACAGGTGTAAAACAAAAAATAAAAACTATATATCTCCTACAATTTATTTAAAACGAAGGTAAATATGTCTTTTACCAATTATGTCTTAGTCTCATTGCAGCAACATAAAATTTAGCTGTTGCACTCATAATGAATGGTTTTAAATCCTGAAGGAGAAGGTTCATAGAAAAATTATTTCCTCTCGCTGGGAATTCATCTGCTAGGGTTACAATGTAGATTGGCCTGATGCCTTTACACAATTTACAATGCAGTAGTAGGTGTGGTTTCAACTTCCTTATCACCACCACATGGGCAAATACAGTCAGCTTCAGGAATTTTACTATATTTGCATCCTATATTCATATCTCCCCTTTACAAGTTCATATTACAAAAAGCTTTTAAAAGGATTATAATCAAATGAGTTCCAGTCCCTAAAATTTGAATCAAATCAAGAAAGGGAGGGAGGGAAGGAGGGAGGGAGGGAGGGAGGGAGGAAAGGAAGGAAGGAAGGAAGGAAGGAAGGAAGGAAGGAAGAAAGAAAGAAAGAAAGAAAGAAAGAAAGAAAGAAAGAAAGAAAGAAAGAAAGAAAGAAAGATTCACAGAAAGGAAGCAGCTATGAACACCTTAGTCCTTGCATCCTTTGGGGCAGTTATAGCTGCCTAATAGTCATATTTGCATTTAATGTGGATTATAAAAACATGTATAGAAGATGACCTGACTGAGCCCAAAGGAGGGGTCAAATGCATCATCAGTCATTTGTGCCCAGAATAGATCTAAGTCCAGCCAACCGTGAATTCCTTTGACTCTTATCTACCCCCAATTTGCTTTGGCCTTTAGTAATTCAGACACTTTTTCTTACAGGAGTATATTGTATAATGTTCTTTCTTCAGGTATTTTCTTGCTGCATGTGCTTTAGTGGCACAATTGCACCTTGGTCTTGTCCATAACCAGTTTAACCCCAACCCTCTTATCTTTTCATAAAGGCCTAAAGACCTGGTTTTGTCAATCAGCTTGGGGCGCCAGGAACAGCGTAATGGAGGTGATTAACAACAGATCCCACCTCCCCCACACTCCACACCCACCCTCCCCATATGTTTTGGTTTCCATTTGCATGACCCGGTTCCCAATGAGCCACGGAGTGGTTCTGGGTCACGGACCAGTGATTGTGGACCCCCGTTTTAGAGGTTTATGGGTGTTACCTTAATTGAAAAGGATATCTACTATTGTTCATTGCTCCAGTGAATTCTGTTGGTTAGGATGGGGGTATCAAAGAAAAAGAGGAAATTTGGATACGGAAACTTTACCATTTTGAAAAGAAAGTTGTTTTGTTTATGGTTAAGAAACAAAATATGGAGAACAGGGCAGATATCTGGTGTCAAGGGGTTTATAATGCATAAAACCCAGTGGTACATTGAGAAATAAAAAATTAAAAGAATAGCTTGACTCCCTCTTCTTTGTGGCAGCCCCTGAGATATTGGAAGGGTGCTATCATGTCCCCCCTCGTCCTTCTCTTCATTAAACTAGACATTCCCAATTCCAGTAGCCGTTCCTTATATGCTTTAGCCTCCAGTCCCCTAATCATCTTTGTTGTTCTTCTCTGTACTTTTTCTAGAGTCTCAACATCTTTTTTACATCGCAGTGACCAAAACTGGATGCAGTATTCCAAGTGTGGCGTTATATTGATGAAGTTATGTGCAAACTAACCAGTGCCATCCTTACCTTTAGTAGGGAATGTGACATACAGATAGGTACAATTAAGACTAAACCTAATCTATTTAGCAATGTTCATATTCTGTACATTACTAAAAGCATGTTATGTGAAAGCCTTGTTTGATCCAGATTGTCATGGGCAACAGAGATCAATATCTATAGTACGCATCATGGCATATGGAAGACCCACTATGAAAAATGTTAAGAGGAGGAAGTGAATAGTTCAACACCCTAAATTTTTTTTTAAAGTGCTTCCTTTTCCCTTTTCCTTCAGTTCCATTTGCATTAAGCAAGGACTAATGTTGCTGTTCCTGTGGAATGATGTGATTGTTCCTATTTGAATTATTCAGACTTTTACCCAAAACCTAATCACTCTCTTTCTTTGTTACTACTATTTGTTGAATAATGGAAGGGCCTTCCCTTCACAATCACCTTAGCCCCCTACAGCAGGCACAATCCTCTGTCATCAGAAAGAACCAATCTTGGCCTTTTCAAACAATGCAGCACCCAGATGCTCGGCTGTTACCTAGAAGCAGTTTGCTAGCTGCAGCAGCTGGCTCCCTATTGATTCAACAGTTGTGTCTGAGTCAGTTATGTGGTTAAATGGATAAGAGAGTCTGTGCGTTCCTGGAATGCTGATTTGCTTTTCCAAACGATCTCTGCCTCCTTAGCAGAGATCTTTTTTCTGGCTTCTCTCCCCCCCACTCTGCTTTTTATCTCATAATCAAAAGGAAAAGCTCCTTGTCGGAGACTGTCTTGACCCACAGCAAGACAGGAGGCTGACATAATCACCTTTGACCCATATTTTTTTTTACCCTCCAATCTCTAAATGGAACAACTTGATTTTCAAAGTCTTTCTGTCTAAACGGAGACCTATTTTACAGGGAAAAAATGGTAAATTTGACTATAACATGTAGGTCTAATGGCAAGCAACGTGATGCGGGGGAAATATAACCTCTAAACATTGTAGAAAAAAGTATTTCTTTGGAAGAATTCATATTTGGGAAATGAGGGTGGTAAAAATATATCCCCTTTTGAAATAAGTCTAAACCATCTGAATTGTAGCCTAGTTTTTCCCCATAGTCAACTCTCCTTGCTCCTCTTCCTCCTTTGAGCTTAGTTGTTTTCTTGCAGACAGTTTCATTATCCAACTGGAAATGTCATCAGCGTTAGAAGGAAGTGGGGTTTGTTCTCTGTTTACATATGGATGGCTTGCCTGTTGGCGTTGGTGGAAATGGATCCTGGTGGTTCCTTGATTAAGCTGCCTTTTACAAGAACATTCCTCCCAACACTGACGTGCAATCTATTGTATATAAACAGACATCTTGATCAGCACTGATGATGTTATCTAGTTGGGTCATGAAAACAACCACAACCTTGAGCTAAAAATATTTTCTTCTGTCTTTGTCGAATAACACTAATCTTACAAAATTAAAAGATAATGAGATTATGTTGGAGCCAGGACTGTGATAGAGTCCCACTATTAAGACCATTTTCTTTTTAAGGAAACTGTTGAACTATATATTTCAGATGAATGTATACTATATTTTTTTTGTCAAAGAATGAGGTTATTACCATGATTCCAGGTCAAAAAAGTCAATGTTGTGATCACAATAATTTATTTAGTTAGTAAATATATAGGAATACAGGTTACATACAACTGGGTAAAAACTGTTGAAACCCATGTATTATAGTGTTGCTTTCCTCATCTTGACTTTTCTTATTTCCCCCAGCATTAGTACTATTTTAAAAAAAAATATCACAGTTTGAGCTGGCTGCGAGAAAATGAAGAGCACATCTCTAGATGATTGTTTTGAGTTCACAATCAGGAGCTTTGTTCCAGCTTCATCCTCGCCTCAAAATTAAGATTGGGCACACCACCCTTCAAAAATAAAATGAATTTCATCCATTATGTGATTCTAGCCAACCTCCACTCCTCTCTTTGTCCCATTTCTCTCTCTGTGATATTTCTGTGATTATTCTTCCCCTGACTTATAACATTGGGGCCAGTAATGTGTATTTCCCAGTTCCTTCATTTACAACCCCTGTTAAATCATTCCAGAAACACAATACATTTTCTTTTTTGAGACCACTTGTCAAATAGTGTTAATAACTAAAGTATGCTCTGAAGACTTAAGGGTGCGCTTGTAACTATGCCCTTAAGACTGTTGGCCACGACCTTACCTCTCAGCTGTCTAACAAAGTGCTAACATAGTTGTCTCAGATTTTGACAAAGTACAGGAGAACATACCATGCTATAAAACACTGCTAAGAGATTTTCAGAAAATTCAGTAATGTTGTATTTCGGAACATTATTTAGATATCTGCAAGTTTTAAATACGAACTACTGTTATTTCCTTTCCCAAACCAAAATGGAAATGAAAAAATACTATTACTATACAATGTGCAAACACTTCTCTTTCTCTGCGTGGAACCAATCATTTCAGAAAGATCATTTCAACTGAGAAAAATAGAGAGTAAGCGTAAATATGAATGAAGGTTAAAACTTTTTGCTCCAAATAAATTGTGCCCAAGTCTATTTAGAACTTTCTATTTTATAAGAATTGAGAGTAGGTAGAATGCACCTCCATCTAGTAGCTGCTGAGGCTGTACCCATAATTTCCCTGAAATATCAATGCCACCTACATAGAAGATATATCAATTCACTCACCAGCTTTACATCTCTGGCTAGAATGTAGCTGAGAACTTGGCAACTTTAAGATTTATGGACTTCAACTCCCAGAATCCTTCAGCCAGTCATGCTAACCATGCATTAAACAATCCTAACTTGATTGCAATTAGTACAAATTTCAAATCTGTTAAAATGCAAGTGTTCAAGTGCAAATTTTCTAGTGAAATTAGCATGCTCATGACCAGTAGTTTACTATCAATCTATCAATACCGGATCATGCTTAAAGTTTTAACGTCTTCCCATTTCAAGAATTTTCTCCACCATTGGGTTTATTTGTAGGCAAATTGTTTTCAGAGTTGGACCATTCATTGGAAAGCAAGGATCATTGCTGATGCATTTTGTCATTTGCAAATCTCCAAAGCAGGTGAATTTACATTTTGTTAAAAAAAAAATCAACCAATCTCTAAAGAGAATTTTTTATAAAGCTGAGAGGATTCAGGAAACTTGAAATAATAAGCCTAAAGCAGTTATATATACACAAGCTTTCACTATGCCTTCGTCCTTAAATGTCACACAGAGATTGTTCCACTATATGCCTTTTTTGAATCTATAGTGTGAAGCGATACTAATATGTTCACACAATAAAAAGAGGACTTAGCCAAAGAACATAAGTAGAATGCTCTGCATCAGGTGAAAATATTGTTTCAAGAATGTGTAACCTTTTCTTTCAACTGTAGAATCACTTTTGACCAGTTGAATTGGCCAAAGAAGTGGGCAGGTCCAATATGCCACAGGTACCCATACACATTCAATTCAACTCAACTCACAGGGTCATGATAAGGAAATTTGGAAGCAAGATTGTTAGGTATGTCTGCCACCTAGAGTTGATCAAAAATAAAGGCAGGACTTCTCAGCCTCATCCATTTTTATGTAATCAAGCATTTGTTTCACCCATTCTGAAAAGCTTATAAACAAGATATGATTGTGCTGACAAAAAACACCCTCAGACATTGCATCCCAGAAACTGGTATTTATGGCTTCTTGTATCAGATGTATCAGTTTACTGTGACAGAGAAAGGTAAATAACTGTATCTGTCTCATTGTCCCCTTTCTATATTCTTCCTGTTTTCTAATGTACTCTTAGGAGCAGTCTGCTGGAATAGCTTAACAATGGAATTCCAACAGTGCAATTAGCTCTTAATTAATTTCATGGAAGACTACAGTGGCCTGAGAGAATTTACTGACATTCAGAAAAGATGTTCCATTTATTAGCATCTGGGCAGTTTGATTGAGCATGGGAAAATGAAGGATTTGTACTTCATGTGCCCAGTCATAACAAAAAAAATTGTAATGCAAATTTACACCATTTCTTCACTTTGCTAATGCATGGCAAAGCCCACCAGGAAATACACATATATCTAGGCATGTACAATTCTTAATGGGAAAGATGAAAATTACTGTTTGGAAGACCATCTGGAAGCTGAACATTTCCCTCTGCAACAGATTGAAAGATTTTTCATCTCAGATCTGTAGAAAAGCTTTAAATGGTTTAACAGAAAATTGTTTTGGTTGTTTCTAGTCTCTCCTTTCTGTTGTCTTAAAGACTAGGCATATATTTTGCGTGACATGAAAACTTATTAGATAACACATTCCGAATGTGGTTTGTTTCCTTTAAAAAAAAAAAGAGGAGGAAAGTGAAATTTGGTTTTAATAGTCCACCTCATCATAGTAATTAATCTTAGTGGAAGACAGAAATCTACTACAATTGGAAATCTGTTGCTACAATGCATAGATTACTCATCTTTCAATGTAACATGCACCCAGGTTGGTGTTATCAATAATAAGAAAGCTATAAAGAAGCAGCTTATTTAGAAATGACAAAGCTTTCAATGTATAGGTATTTAAATAGGATATTACCTGTGTATGAAGGCTATAAACCTGTAGCATGCTGTGCATGATACAAATGATTGGGATATTACTCTATTCATCACTGACATAATGTTTCAGGTTTTTTAAAGTACAAAATACTGTACCAGGCACACTGATGAGTGTATGGAGAAAGACAGGCGAGGAAGGATTATCTTTTACACAATAAATAGAACACTAAAATTACATATAGATGAATCAGTCCAAGTTCATTCCTTCTTAAACCCAGATAGATATTTTAAAGCAAAAATATTTCCCAAAAATATGCATTTCTAAACAAAAACAAGTCACACTCCACTTATTTAAAAAGTATTCTCTCTTCAAACGTGCGTTATAAAATTCTATTTTGACAGGCTTCGTTTTTTTTTTTTTTTAGAAATATGCCAGAAAACTAGAAGGATAAAAGCTAAGTTCTGATTTAGGTATGAGCAGAATAGACAAGAAACAATTCTGCAGACTGCCCCTAACTGTATTAAAAGGAGTTCTATACCAGTTAAGAACTTTATGTAGAACCTTTCTAAAAATAAATCGCTATAGATGAATGGTATATGTGGTATAAATTACACCACATTTAATTGGGCATTTTCATACCTTCCCTACCCAGTTCTTGCTGAACTACAAGTTCTAACAGCCGAGCAAACAAACATTGGTGAAAGATACTGGGTATTGTACAGGTAGTCCTCAACTTACAGTACTTCATGTAGTGACCATTCAAAATTACAATAGCTGTGGAAAAAGTGACTTATGACAGTTTTTCACACTTATGACCATTGCAGCACCCCCTTGGACACATGATTAGTTCAGGCACTTGGCAACTGACTCATATTTATGAGGGTTGCAGTGATCACCTTTTGTCACTCATGACAAGCAAAGTCAACGAGGAAGCCAGGTTGATTTAACAACTGTATTACTTAACAATTGCAGTGATTTGCTTAACTGTGGCAAGAAAAGTTGTAAAATGGGGCATCATGTATTAATTTAATTTATTTTTAAATATTTATTATTATTATCTGTTTTAATTGGGCTGTAAACCGCCCCGAGTCCTATGGGAGAGGGGCGGTATAGAAACTTAAGAAAGAAAATAAAATAATAAATAATCTATCTCTCTATTTATCATCTATCTTCAGAATAAAAACACCTTTCAGCTGTGGTCAAGAGGTTAATATATAGCTATTCTGTGATGCCATTCCTCACCAGTTGAAGCTTCCTTGAAAAGATCAGACTTGAAAAGAGGAGAATAGCAAAAAACAAAACAAAAAAAAAAACCAGACACGTTCACATCCCTCCTTGATTGCATCTGAATATCAGGACCAGATTAACAAGCTGAATTGTGCTGGCACTGCAGTGCAAAATCCCAGTGACTATATGCCTTCTGTTTTCAGCAAGAAACGTGACATTTAAAAGCATGTCATTTTTCACTCTCGTACACATTGACAGGATATTTCCAGAAAGAAAATAAATGAGTTAGAAAATAGTTAAATGTAACACCTCAAAATTGGCATTGTAATGTGCCCAACCTTAACAAAGTGTTACCTTAACAAAGTGATGCATACAGTTTCTCTGCCTATCATATTTGCAAACGAGAATTCTGCCTTTCTTCTTGATGGATTGGTTCCCAATAGCACTAATCAGATGCCATATATATTGGTAGATATGGGCAACTTTCTGTCTAATGATCTAGAACAAGAATTCAATTGTCCACCCTATAGGTAGTCAAAAAAAAAAGCAAAGGATTCCCCTCCACCCTAATTTCTATAATGGATGATAGTTAAATATTTTCCTGGAGTTCAGTTGAGAATGGCAGCTATGTTCTTTTCCTCTCTGAAGATTTTTTTTTGGGGGGTCACTTAGCCAATAATATCATCACCCAATGTCTTTTGCATACGTTGCAATAGAAAATTGGAGAAATGTGGTTCTGTTAATTATTCACTTTACTTAGTTTTGAATACACACAGAATTAGGTTTGGACTTAAATTAATCACACACTCTAGGATTGATTGTCACACTTTTCTTGATGAAGTTCGGTTCAACATGTTAGTTCTGGTTAGATTTATGACCTTGAGAGTGCCCCATTATGGGTAGGAAGATGGCTGTGAGGACAAGGGTTATGTATGTCTTATCAGGGGAGTGGTTTTACATGTCATTTCCAGCACAGCCTCATGGTATCACTTCTGGTGCAACCTGATGACATTACTAATTAAATACACAAATGAACCACCATTAAAAATATATAATCTTACTACTATGGACAAATACATGTATGAGTTTTACTATGCATCTAGAAAAATGGCAGTTCATATATTCACATTATTCCTTTTTTTTTTTACAAAAATCTCCATCATTATCATCCAATTAGATTATTTGTCTTCCAGGAAATGGTCCCTAAACTCAGGGATCCATGCCTAAATCAGGTAGCTGTTTATGACTAAGATTTGGGAAAGAAAGATCAAACTTTTGCTGATGTTAAAAAGAAAGAAAATAACTGCAAGTTTCTCCCACCCAATATAAAATGGCAGCTCCCCATGGAATCAATGTAGCCCCAACTGTAATTAATTTTGTTTCCAAATAGTTTTAAAGTTCATTATAAGAATTTGTATCGGAGTGAAAATATTTGGCATCAAAATGTCTATTTATGAATGTGACGATCTTGCTTGAAACTTACAGTGGTATCACTGGGATCTCTGCCCACAAATTGAGATACCCTTAAATGGCTGCATTCTGCATGTGTTTCCCTTGTGTTTCTAAAAACAGAAGAGAGAAGAGGGAGAAAAGTTAAGATGAAGAAAAAATCCCATTTTGGATCAGAACCAAGTTTTTAGGCATCTACCTGGCTGTTTGTTTATGTTGGGTAAAAATTAAGACAGTAATTCAATACCTGCTTACTGGAAAATAAATCTAATGAATCTAATAGAATTGAGTAGATATACATACTGGCAGAGGCCCAGAGCTTAGCTAATGACAATTTTAAGATTAAAAGAAGATTCTCAAAGATCTCAACAAAATTATTGGAAACACAAATTGAAGAATTCAGATTTAATCTTTTCTTCATAACTTCTGGTTCTCTGTGACCTAATTCTTCCCTCTATATCATGGGTGTCAAACTCGCCACGTCACGTGATGTGTCACGACATATTGCGACTCTTTTTGCATTGCCAACAATGAGGTTTGTGTGGCTTCAGTAAGATGAAACCAGCCCGTGGGCCGGCAGTTTGACACCCCTGCTCTATATGTATGTGTGGGATGTGTAAGATTCTTTTTTTCTCCTTTCTTTCTAGATATTTTTTCTTGCTTATCTTTTAATTAGGTAAATCTCTCTCTCTCTCTCTCTCTCTCTCTCTCTCTCTCTCTCTCTCTCTCTCTCTCTCTCTCTCTCTCTCTCTCTCTCTCTCTCTCTCTCTCTCTCATACACACACGCACACACACACACACACACATGCATTTTATATACATACATATATACTACACACACAAACACTTAAATTTCATTACTAAATTCTCCACCTCCTCTTCTTTCTCCTTGGAAAGGATGTTTCCACTAAAGTCTTCTCATGTAAAAGGATTATAAGTAGGAAGCATAGTTTTCATTGATAAAAATAGGATTTTTCCACTAAAGTTTTCTCATGTAAGAGGATTTATACCGGTAGGTAGGAAGCATACCTTTCATTGATAAATACTAGCGTGCTAAAAGTCTTTTCCAGGAAGTGGATTCTGAATGGAGCAAACTTAAATCATGTAAATAAACTGACAATCACTAAAGGGCATTTCTTTTAGCAAATTTCCATTCCTTTTTCCACTCTCTCTAAACACAGTCTATTGACATGCTTGCTTTGCATTTTATCCCTGTTCAAGTCTTAGAAACCTCCTTCTAAGATTCTAAGGCAATCTCAACATTCTGGTGGCTATAATAATACATCCATGGAGTTTTATGGTTAGTATTTGCTTTTTTAAAACTTGTTGGCAGCCTTAGGATGGTTTCCTCCCTAAGTCCTAATCGGATTGAATCATGCTTAGGTTTTTAAAAGCCAGACAAAGTCTGTTAGTTGCTGCCACCAACCTAATTATCTAGAAACAGATACGTATTTTGGCAAATATGTAGCTCCATAATGAGTATGACTATTATTGAGCATTTGGGAACTGCATCTGAAGAATATCTAGAAACTGCTGGTGTAGAGCTTATAATGCCATAATATGTGGACTATAAGGGGCTGTCCTGGTTGCCCACCACTTAATGGTCATTTGGTAGCAAAGTTATGTTTACTTCTGCCTAACACAGAAAATGGCCCGTTATGTAATTTATTACATTTATTAAATGACATGTCAATTAAGAAAGCTTAATTGTTCCAGTATTCATTCTATATATTGTCCCTTCATTCTTTAAGTTTAGAAGACAAATAAAATCAACTCCCAACTTTTTTTTTCCATTTATGACAAATCAAAAAATTTGCAATGAGAGTAAAAAATAAGTACAGGTAATGAGTTCTGCAGGTTGCTCACTGAAGTCTTATAAATGTTAACTAATTAGGAGAACTAAAAGAATTTGATAAGGAGGGATAAAGAAACATACACCATAAACTGAGCTAAGGGCGTCATCTTCTTATCCACCAGTTATGGCAACAGTTTTTTTTTATCTCCCAATGACAATGGTGTGTGTTTCCCACTTTTTCAAGTGCCTAGTAAGAAACTAGCAAATGGCATTTTGTGGTGGGTTTGTTGTTGTTGTTGTTTATAATTTTTGTATTAAAGATTTAGAAAACCCATAAAAACTAACACAATCTAATAAGGAACAAGGTAAGCACGAGTCCCCCTCTGCCTGTATCATTCATTCCATATATTTTCAGTGTTGAGTTGTTCACAGGTGACTTTTGGAAAAGCAGAACGCTGAAGAAAATTTCAGCTGAGCTAAATTCAGAAAGGTGAGAAATGTCCAATTCATTCTTCTTTAGATGTTTGAGGCTGGAATTCTCTCCCTTCCCCCTCTTCATTAATAGTAGGTAGCACAAAACACTATGACAGCTCAGGTTGTCCCAGCAGGAAGATCAACTAAGGTGGCTTAAACACTAAACACAGCAGATGCCAAGCTTCAAGTACACAGTTAGCTCATATTCTTCACAAGATTAAATGAACTGTTAAGACTGCAAAAAGTCAGCCGTAACAAAAGCTACAGTTGTTGAAACAGATAAAAGGTGTGAAACTGCGATTATGAAGGATTTACAGCTAACAAATGCAACAAATAAAAGGGTAGGTTAATTAGCTGGTAGCCCCCCTTTCCCCTTTAAAAAGTTCTTTAAGATACACATTATGTCAAAGATGCACATTGCAGCCTTTTTCATAACGATCAAGAGGTTGGAACTCATTCGGATTTGCAATGATTACACACCCAGGGATAGTGATCATGTCAACACCTGCTATTCTGGGACAATTGCTCAGATCCTACAACCCAGGTAGAACTCAGTCGTGACACTCAAGAAGTATAAATTAGTTGGTTTTCCATTTATGGTCAGTGAAATATTTTGTCTAGAGATGTGTAAAAATTGAAATGATGGCTCCAAGTTTGGCATGCCTTTCACATAAGTCCCTTCATCAAATAAGCTATTACGGTCAAACAATGAGAAGCTATTCACTTATGGAACACAGGCATGATATAAATGGGATTTCATTCACTGGGTCTCAATTAAGACTCCCATAATTAAATAAGTCCAGTATTAGAGGATTGTTTTGTAGCTTGCCATTCATTGTGTTGATAATGTTTCCTCCATGCTTCCTTCCACTAAACACAGGTGAAGGAAGAATGACACATATGGAGAGTATGCACTAGAAAGCAGGATAAGAAGCAATGGATGGAAACTAATTGAGAGAACCAACCTATAACTAAGGAGAAATTTTCCTGACAGTTAAAACAATCAGTGGAACGAGTTGCTTCCGGAAGTGAATGCTCCAACACTGGAAGCTTGAAAGAAAAGATTGGACAACCATTTGTCTGAAATAGTGTAGGGTTTTCTGCATGTTGGACTAGAAGGTCTCTGCTATTCTGACATTCTGCAGAGACTTTCTGAGTGATGATTCAGTTTCTTGCAAATATCTTTATTGATTTGTTTTCTTTGTAATAGCTGTGTTATGAAGTTAAGCTAGCTGAGCTGCCTCCATGAACTCTGGACTAGAACCACCACTATTACATGCTCACTACAGCACATGAAATGTGAAATCCCTTACTTCTAGAGTCTACCTGAATCCAGCATGGGTCATTAGTGAGTTGGGTGGCATATAAATTAAACATAAGTAAATAAAGTTGGTTTACTTCTCTGTGAAACAAAGCACTTTAAAGATTGTTATTTATGTTATTCCCTGTTAACTAAATCAGGGGTACCCAGCTCCCAGTTTGTGGACCGACCCAGGTCCACAATATGCCAGAATGTGGGCTGTGTGAAGCCCCACCCTTGGGATGCAGGCAGCATGCAAAACCAGGCCCTCTCCAGTCTGCAAAAAAAAAAAAAAAACAACCCTCTATCCATGGAATCAGTATCTGGTGCCCAAAAGGTTGGGAGCCACTGGGCCAAATATTCATTTAACCTGAATCATTTTCTTTAATCTCTGATTAACAATGCTTATTTTGGCCATTCTTTTTTTTTTCTTTTTGACTTAGATTTCACCGATGACATTGCTTTATTAGCGAACACTAAGACATAGCTGAAAGATACTGCATGCTGGCACTTGAAGCAGTGGCAAGTAAAGTGGACTTAGCAATCAGTGAAGACCAAGCAAGTTAGCAATGTTCAGTACAACACCCCAATAACATTAGGACAGGCCTTAAAATTTGTGGAACAATTCAACTGTCTTGGTGATGTCATGGATACAGATGGGGGAAACCAAAGCAGGTGTGAAATTTTGAATAGGCAAAGCAGCTGCTGCCTTCCAACAAATGTGCTCAGTATGGACCACATCTATCAATCTCAGATTACTTAATGTCATACCAATTGCCATCTGTGCCAGTCAGACCTGGAAATCTACGAGAAATATAAAATCAACATTTTTCAACAATATTGCCTCAAAAGGATTCTTCATATCTTATCAATTTAAGTCTATGATGAGTTTAAGAAGTCAACTTCTTGGTTTAAGGCAGCAACCAGCTCTTCTATTTCTCTATGAAAAGACTGTTGTTCCTGTAAGAAGTGGGTCCTCTCCTCCTCTATCTGCTTCCATCTGGTCTGAGCATTTTGAAGATTTTCTTTTTCCTCTTTAGCCATTTGGATGAACAATTCAAGATCAGCATTAAGTTTGTCTGATAAAACCGTTATCTCAGTTTGTGTCTTCTTGTTCATTTCTTCCTCCTCCAAAATTTGTTCACCTGTAACTGGGTCACAATTCCTGGCTTCCAATATCAAGAGGCAGCTTTCCTGAAATTTTTTTCAGCTTATCATTTTCTTTTTCAAGAGTATCACATAGCTCCTTCATCTCTTTCACCTCATTCTGCATTTCCTCCACTTTTAAACTCCATTCACTTTTGACATTCTCCAGGAACTTGTTTTTGTTTCTGAGTTCGGTCTCCCGTTTGTATCTATTCATAGGGCTAGATCGTGTAGCTATTGGCAATCCTTTCTTCGAAGGGACTGGCAGTGCAACTTTTTTCACTGACTTCATGAGTCTTTGATTTGGGTCTTTGAAGGCAACAGATGCGGTAGGATTGTTTGCACCACACATAAAAACAGGATCTTTCTGGGGCTTTGAGTCCATTTCTTTGTTATGGCTTTGCTGCTTTGAATAATCACAGAACTGCACCTCTGTGTCATACGACTCTCAGAGAAGCTCCCAGCGTAGTCCCCAAAGGCTGCTTCTACAACAGCCTCCCGCCGCCATTTGAATCGTAAAGGGCGTTTTCCATTTTGGCCATTCTTGATGTGTTAAAAACACCCATTGAAGATATTGTTAAAAGATATAGATGGGTAGTTGCCCCACACACACTGCATACTACCCAGCTCTTTAGATTTTGTAGCTACTTCAGAGATGCTTCAGAAAATTGTTATAGAAGTGAAGTATCTCTTCAAATCTGTGCATAGCAATGATACCTGTTTTGTGTGTGTGTGTGTGTGTGTGTGTGTGTGTGCTTGCTTGCAAACACTTGTGCATTTGTGTCTGTTTATACAGTTATAAACTCCACTTATATTCTTTCCGTGTGTATGTATATTATCCATGCTGTTTTTCAGTTAATTTTCACAGAGAAGTATTTAAAACATTTCTTTCATCTGACTCATCTAAGTGATGAATTTATGAAAACCTTGCCAAAGTTTGATTGAGTTGCAGCTGAAAACGGCTATTTCGTATTAGTGTGCTGCAATGAAATTATCTATTGCAAAAGAAAAATTTACATATTCATTGCTACCGTCCTTGTGCTATGTATTTTAAAAAGCATTTTAACTTAAAAAAGGGTAGGAAAACAGATTTGTTAATGGAAGGAAAGTATAAATACAGCATTAATATTTTAAAGCTTTTAATGCTTTACTCTGCACTATATCTCTCTGTTCTTACAATTTCATTGAGAGCTGTATATATTTGTGATATTTATTTCTTACTTTGAACTGTTTTTTAAAAAGAGCAAGGGCAAAGAATATCCGACTGTTCTATTTGTCTCTAAAATGCAAATTGGTTTTTTGAAACAAAATAAAATTAAAACAATTTAAAGTTAGGGAACATAAAATTTGTAATGAAAATCCTCTCTGGGAAATAAATATGATTGGAGCTGATAATTGAAAATGCTTGGTGAAAACTATCTACAGCTAAAATATCTTTCCTGCTGTTGGGATAGCTAAGTGAGGATAGAAAAAGCAACACTTTAAAACACAAGAAATGTGAACGGAATTTAATTGAATTAACCACAAATGTAGGTAAGAGATGAAACTTTTCAGGCTTAAAATTTCAGTGCATTAAGACTTAAAACCTCAGTGAATTAAGAAGCTGAAGAGATGTAAAAGGAATACTCCATTGATTTCAAGGGGAGTATATTGTTCCCAACTCCACTGAAGATGGTATAGGCAGCAGCGAATGGTATCTTTTAACGTCAGGTTTATTTACTAAAATATTGTCCAAAGAAATGGATCATAAAGATGTAATCATGTAATTTGTGTATTGGAAAATTAAATGATGTTAAACGTAGCTGCATTTTAAAAAGGAAGCGTGAATTCATGGTTTCGAAAGTTGGATCCAATACCTTTTATATTAGCAAAATTTACAAGAGCCCTGGTGGCTAGAATGCAGTACTGCAGGCTATTTCTGCTGACTGCCAATTGCCAGCAGTTTGGCAATTTGATTCTCAGCGGCTCAAGATTGACTCAGCCTTCCATCCTTCCGAGGTCAGTAAAATGAGGACCCAGACTGTGGGGGCAGTATGCTGACTCTGTAAATTGCTTAGGATTGTAAAGTATAAGTGCTATTGCTATATAAAACTATAACTCTTTAGGAATTTTTTTTTAAAATCACAATAAATATGGAAAGGAGGAGGAGGAGGAGGAGGAATTTCCTGATCATGAGAGCTGTTAAGAAATAAAACAGGCTGCCTCTTGCAATTTGGTGTTCTTTCACTGAAAGTTGAAAAAGAAGGTTTAGACAGCCATTTGGTTGAGATGTTATGAGAATTCCTAGGGCACTCTGGCTGAGAAATTCTGGGAGTTGAAGTCCACAACTTCATAAAAGGGCCAAGTTTGAAGACCCCTGAGCTAGAAAGTTTCCAAGACTCCCCAAAATGTCCATCTATGTTTCCAAGATTCCCCAACCAGCAATTCTATGACTTCATGGTCCATCTATGTTACTTTATTGGCAACAATATGAAAATGGATTGCTACGACTTTCTTCTGAGACAATGATGTTGATGATGGTAACCATGACTGTATTTCTCAGCCTAGTACATAGCCTTGGCATTTACCGGCAGTCTTTTATTCAAGGACAGCACTAAACAAGTCAGCCTGCTTAGCTTTTGAAAACCAACTTAAAATGGCTAAGTGAAAGAACACAATGCATGAGGTCCTTCAGTACTATCACATACCAGATTTCAACTGATCCATGCATCTGCTGAAAAAGAAAGTCTGGGATTGAGGAATTGCACAATAAAAATTCAGAACAAGCTGCCAGTTGGCCTTCTGTCAGCAGCTGGTGTATGTGTGTAATCTCACACCCACAAAATAGTTGCAGGTGGAAGCATCAGTGTTATGAACATGAGAAGAGAGAAAGGAAAATAATATTTATACAGATATTCATTGAGGGTCACTGGATATAGGAAAAGAGGTTCTGGGAAAATAACATGGTGGGATTTTTATCACTGCTAGTGTTGTCAACAGCTACCCAGCAGAACCAAATGTTTAATTGCACAGCTGGTCTTTTCAAACAAATTCATGAAAGAGTAGCTAGCTTTTATAAGGTCAGTTCCTCGCTGTCAAAAAGAAGAGGAAATTTCTCAGCTTTCCACTAACAAAATAAAAGTTCCAAATATTTTGTCTTCTTCAAGTGACTATAAGGCAAAATTCAGGATGGACTAAACAGATGAAAAAGATTTAATGGCCAGAATTTAGAATACAGCAAATTGCTTAATACTGAAGCAGAACAATCACCTATGGAGCTCAATTTTGGTAGTTAATATCTCCTGAGGACTCTGGCAAAGATTCTTCCTAAACATAGTTGAAGATAGTAAAGTTTCACTTTGCATCTTCCAAGCAAACATTGTGTTTTTCCACTAAGTTACTAGCTAGCTCATAAAGGGAAGGAAATGTGTTCAGACTCTATTCTTCAATGGAATGGAAGATGGAGCTTCAAATACTTTTAATAGGCATGCTGGATTACTTCATTATTGGGGTTTAAATTACAATTGATTGATGATTTTTCATAAATCTGAACAGATCTTTCATATGAGTAAGCAATCTTAGGATGTTCTTACCCATACCATAATTTCCACTATTTACTTGCTGACAAGTATGGGGCTACATTTTCAAATCTGCAAAAGTTCAGATTTTGGATTTGTGTTTCTGTGTGGAATAAAAAATGGTGGCAAAAATCATTGAGAGTAGCAACGCTTATATATTTCTCTACTGTAAGATGACCTATTGGAGTCCATATTTAATCCTTTTTTTTTCTTTTCTGTAGTTAGTTTCAACTTCATTGTGAATCAGACCTGTCCAACAGTCTTTGTACTTGATCAATCATGTAGAACATATGTGCACAAATCTGGGATTTTCAAGTTAATTTAGCCATATTACTTGAACTAATGTCAGATTGGAATACCAATTTTGCATTTCTTCAGTTACGCGATAAAATCTGAGGCTCAGAAAAAAAAATCCATATCCGTATTCGTATCAGTTGCAATGTGAAATATGTTCAGAAAACACATAGATTAGTAGGAATCTTCTTAGAAAGCTACGTTTTGAAACATATTTAAATGCAAATGCCAGTGTGTGCGTATCTTCAGATTAATACAGAAATGGAATGGAGTCATGCTATGAATAAACATTGGAAAAAGGAACAAATACTGAAAATAAAATTTGTTCATATGTAGCTTTTTCTCTGATTCTGATACAGCTTTATTTCTTACAAAGGATGACCGCTTGAGACTGCTCCCTTCAAAATTTATTTTTGGTCGAAGACCACCATAGAAGAGAACAATAAACCAAAACAAACTATTTAAAGATAGAACAGAAAAGTAGAAGAGAAAGAGATATGAAACAAAAACTGAAAGGGTAAAACAGAATATTTTTATCACCATTGTTACCAATGTAAGCTGTGTCTCTAAAACAGTTCTGCTATGAAACACAATGAGGTTTATTAACAGTAGTAATTTAAACCAGGTCTGAAACATAAGCAGGCAAAAAGTATAATCTATCTATATACAGTATATACTTATCCAAAAGTATCCAAAGATACTCTACAGTTGTGTGAAATTAAGAAATGTAGGGGTTAGTCAACTTGGATCTTATTCTGTTATTTGACAGCATAACAAAATTTGGCAGTTATCCAAGGAGTTAAGAGTTCACTTGAGCTGAAATAAAAGTTTGGGGATGGAAGATATCAGAATGCCTTGAATGTTTTATCAAATAAAGGGAAAATAAAGTTGATTCTAACACCTCTATAAAACAGCAGTACAATAAAGTGTTTTCCAGTGAAACTGGTCTATCAGAACAATCTGGTCTACCCAAATATGGGACGGAGCATTCTGATTCCACTTTTGCCCTTCAGTTCCAATCTAGGAGCCTTCATAGGCAGTCACTTCTGTGACCAACTATTTCTGTGTTAAATTTAAATTTAACATAGAAATGTTGCAATCAATGTTACAGCATGTGTTTTAAAGTCTTATTTCTTTAGTCATTCATTCATTCATTCATTCAATCAATCAATCAAATGGTGCACTACCCCAAAGTATACAAAGGCCCTCTTATCCATGGCTACCACCTGCTGTTCAAGCAAGAGCCAGGAGTCTAGAAGATTCTCCAGATTGTCCTGCTACATAATTTTGTGAGCTGTCCTGTGCCAGGCTTTCACAGGAATGGACTTGGGTAGATGTTAAAAACTTAATTTTAGTCATATTTTCTCTCTCCATCACACAAACCTTCTATTACAAACCTTACTTGACACTGGCCAATTAATAAAAGGAGAGAGGAAACGCAGAAGAACTCTCTAAAATGATCTTGAACGGAGTGGAAGATGGGTTGTCAGACTCCTCCTTTTTCCATCTCTCTTTTTATAGGCAATACTGGATTGTTTCATTGTTGGAATTTAAATTACACTTGATTGGTTATTTTTTTTTATCAATCTGCCAGGTCCTTTAGTTTGAACAAGCAGCCTTAGGATGTTCTTACACATACCATAATTCCAGGAAGTAAACTAAACTTATTGGAATGATGGATTCAAGAATTCTCTATTTCTTTACAGCCTGGTACATTTTAGAATGTTTCTCAACATATTGTGCTTAGGTATGCACAATCAAATTCACTTTTAATAACTGCATTTTCCATCCTCCGGTGTCCAGTCATTAACGTATCCCATATTACAAACGTTCCAATAAAACCTCTTATTTGCTGTTGTCAAATTTAAGTTATATCACAATGTCATTTTCCCATCTGAAGCAGGAGCAAAATGTAATCTTCTATTTTTTAATAACATAGTAGCTTTCAAAGCAGGAAATGAAGGTCCCAGAAACAAGTGATAACCCAGTGAACAAAAAATGGTGGGAACCCATAGTTCCTTAGAACATACTACACAAATTGAATCTGGACCAAATAAAGCAAGTTTTTAGCATCTGGCAGGAAAAAATTTATGACACAATAATCTGTTGTTGTGTTTTCAAGATTCAGTACAGAAACAAGTCATCAAAGCTTTTCAGATTTTTAATTTTGCAGAAAGAGTGTAAAAATTCTCTTCAGAAATATATTTGAAGAAATGATTATACCTGTCCATTGGGTTCATGATCTCATGGACTGAGTTCAAAGTTTTGATCAATGAGTCAATGAAAACAGATTTATTTGGACTTTGGTAAATCAATATACAATCTTGTAACACTAAAGAAAAAGCTTTCATTGTTTCACGGGGATTACAAAATTAATGTTGAAATGTAATGCATCGGATAATTCCAGGTCTATGTTTCTCCTTTCTCTTTGAAAATAAGATATTCTGAGAGGAACTAGGTTGTTTTGCAATAGATATTGTGCACTGACGTACTGCTTTATAGAATTTTCCTTGACATAAATGCAGTAAATTTTGAACAGATGGCTTAAGGACAGAGGAGCATAAACATTAATTTGACACTCATTCGTGTTGGATATGGAACTGCTGGCAAACTCATGTTGGAAGCTAATCCTCATTTTGAAAGTACTTCTTTGTTTCCATTGAGAAGATGGCTACCGTAGAAATCTCCTTCTGAGCTGCAAAATAAGCATTCCACACTCTCTCTGTGTAGGTCTGTAGCAGCCCTAGGACTCCCAAAGAAAATTTATTATCTTTTAAACAGGTTCTGTTTCTTTGGATGTTATGTGGAACTCTGTGTCAGAAAATCAAGTAGACGGCATGGGCTACTGAACTGTCTGCAGGGAAATGAACAGTCTCTTCCATTAACCATTCCTATAAACTGTAAAACCTGCAAAGCTGATAAAAGAACTACTGTTCAATTTGTACAATTATTATTAAATCTGACAATATAGAAGCTTAATGTTTTAAATAGTTTCACTATAACCCAAAGTGCTTGGAACACTACCAAGTACTCATCTACAGAAGACTCAGTGACATTGCAATAGTATGTAACCAAAAATGGATCACCAGCTTTCATAATTTCAGACACCTATTATTTATTTATTTATTTGATTTCTATGCCGCCCTATTCCGGAGAACTCAGGGCGGCTCACAACATGATAGAAATTACATTATATACATAAATATAAAAACCCTTAATTAAAAAAGAAACCAATCATTCCACAAACATACACTGGCTAGGGGCAAGGTGTTAACTGCCCCAGGCCTGCCGGCAGAGGTGTGTTTTAAGTAATTTACAAAAGGCGGAGAGGGTGGGGGCGACACGGATCTCCGGGGGAAGTTGGTTCCAGAGGGCCGGGGCCGCAACAGAGAAGGCTCTTCCCCTAGGCCCCGCCAGGCGACACTGTCTGGCTGACGGGACCTGGAGAAGGCCCACTCTGTGGGCCCTAACCGGCCGCTGGGATTCATGATTCATGCCTTGCAGCACTCTCCTTGAAATTTTATTAAACTGGATGGATTTTTATGAGAAGGGTTTTAATGGGGATGAGAACCCACATTTCTACACCCAGGCAAGTAAGGTATTGTACATGGCAGCGAATAAAAATTGGAAGGTTATATAACTTCTTTCATTCTCTAGAGCAATTGAAAAGAAAATGAAATATATGAAAACTCCTGATGACCTGTTTTCAGCCTAAATAACTATTTCAAATACCTACTGTGAAGCTTTGATCATAGCTTCGTAGTAGTGCACTGCTACATAACAAAACTCTGTTGCTTTTTTATTTGATTATCCTTTGATAGTCTGCTAAGTCTCTCCAGGGCCTTTGAGCAGTGTAACCATAAAATGGGACTGAAATACTTTTAAGACAATAATACTTAACCAAAGTTCCCATTCCGTTTTGATGTTTGCTTGTGGGTGATAAAATGTGGGTTGATTGAGTTGGAGCCCATTTTGACAATTTTCCATTCATGTGGGAAGACCAAGGTTCATCTTGGAATGAAATCACTTCATAATGCTGATCATGGCAACAGTTATTCCTCACATGGATATCATCCCACAAACATAATGAGAAACTTGGGTGATATTAGTAAGAATAATATGAACTGATAAAAGTAATTTCAAGAAAATCTCCAAATAATGATAATTGCTATCAAGTGTTGTCTAGTTAGAATAGAATATAGCTGGAAGGGACCTTGGAGATCTTCTAGTCCAGCCCCCTGCTCAAGCAGGAGAATCTATACTATTTCAGACAAGTCTTCTTAAAAACCTCCAGTGATGGAGCACCCATGACTTCTGAAGGCAAGCTGTTCCACTGGTTAACTGTCCTCACTGTTAGGAAGTTTCTCCTTAATTCCAAGTTTCTTTTTTTCTCCTTTCTTTCTAGATATTTTTTTCTTGTTTATCTTTTAATTAGGTAAATCTCTCTCTCTCTCTCTCTCTCTCTCTCTCTCTCTCTCTCTCTCTCTCTCTCTCTCTCTCTCTCTCTCTCTCTCTCTCTCTCTCTCTCTCTCTCTCTCTTCAAAATTTTGTAGCTGACAAAGAGTTAAAGGGAGACTAGTATAGCTATTTCGAGCTATTTAGCTCTCATTATTCTGATTCTAGGCAGTTGGCTTTTTCCTCAGAAAAATGATGAATCAGTACCTGTAACATAATGGTCATTCATTCCCATTTGTTACCCTTGGCATTTGTTTCATTTATCAAATGTGACTCCATTAAGTTCAGGTTTGTTTTTTTTAATACAGTATGAAATGAATGTGGACCCCTGTACATTGGGCTTATTTGATGGTAAGTGCTTTTCATTCATTGTATTCAATTGCACATAATGGAAAAGCTGTTAAAATATTATCCAGGCTACATCAGAGTGGCAGGGCTAATAAAATAATACATACGTTTTTAATAAGTACATTACAGGATCTGTATTGCCTTCTTCTGAAAGCCATGTTTGGACAGAATGGGTGGAGATGGTAGTGAAGACAAAGTTCAAGTTGAATTCCCTTCAAATACCTTTCAGCTATGACATTATGGTAAGACCAGCAACAGTCCCGTGTTGCTTTGTGCAATGTTCTATCCATTGGTAGAAGCTGTTGTTTTTGGAAGACAATGGTGATAGTGGTGAAGTGCAAAACATTCTGCAAATAACCAGTTACACCCAGTGGTGGGATTGAAATATGCGAACAACCAGTTCTCTGTAAGGGATGCCGCTTCCAAAAGTCCAAAAGCCTGGACAACAAAAATTAGCGACCAGTTCTGCTGAAGTGGTGCGAACCAGCTGAATCCCACCACTGGTTACACCTGTGGTGTAATGAACTTCTGGAAGTATTCCAAATCTATTTTAATTATCATGTCATACATACACAGATTGTTCCACATCAAAGGGGGAAGAGGAATCAAAAAGAGGTATGTTTTAGTAAGAAATAAAGATTTAACAAATATATAGCCCTCAACCTGGGCAGTGTCTTCTGTCCATATATGCAGGCACTTCAATGTGTTCAATAATGTATATTTTGCTTTTTTCATAGAACTTGTGAGAGATTGATTGTGTCTGTTAGGCCTATGAAATGCAACAGTAGATGATTGGAAGGTTTTATATATTGACACAGATTATGTAATTGTCAAGTGCGTTTGAGAGACTACTACACAATTTATGCAATACATACAGAGTGGAATACAGTAGACTGCCTTAAGCTAAGACAGATGAACTACTGTTAAATCTATTTCAGTATTAACTAGAGTGCAGGGGCATGGTTTTGGAGTGGTTTTAGAGAAGCATCTTTCCAGCCTATTTATGGAAATCATTGATTTATATATTGATTTCATACAAAGCGGGGAACTATACTTTTTGCCTCCAGGAATTCTACATGTAAGAATATTTTCTTAAATAAAACAAAATCATTTGGAATTCCATTGTTCATACAAGTTAAGGTAAAGACCAGTGTAGAAAGCCATTAATATCTTGTGAATCTCCCCAGAATCCAATCAAAAGACCCTACAAATCATTGGGCTAGAGGAACCTGGTGTGAAATGTCCCTTGTCCAAATGGACTCTGACAACTGCTTGAATTCTTGTTCAGTGTTCAACTTAGCTGGAAGTGGATTAAATCATCAGATGAGTGTGTTAATAATTTCACTGATGTTAATCCCATAATGAAAACCATGGTTCCTAAGTGTCTATGGAAATTTTTAATCATCCAGATCAAGGTTGTCCCAAATGTGCTTTTTCCAAAAGGAAACTGGATTTTCTTTTTTTTCCTTTGAAAAGTTTTTGCTTCTCACCCAATAAGCTTCCTTTGGTCTGAAAATTACATAGGTTTTTAGTAAATACATCACAGGATCTATCTCTCCTTCTTATAAAACCATATATGGACCGAATGATGGAGATAACGGTGAAGACATAAATGACGTGAAGAAGCAGATGAGAAGCAAAATGTTTTCAAAGGAAAAAAACAACAAGAAGTCCAGTTGTCTTTTGGAAAAAGCATCTTGGGGACAGGATCCCTAAGCCCTAAGTCTGTTACTACCAGCATAACTCCTGAGAACTTCATTCACTTTTGGACTTTATCTACTTGATCATGCTTTCTTAGTGTAGTAAGACGTGGAGAAATAGAAGCCTGAAGCAGAATCACTGGAAGACACTTCCCTCCTCATTAGCCTACACAAGGTCCATTAGTGACTGTATATTAACATGCCTGTTGGAGTGTATGTTTGAATAGAAGCAGTGATGGGTATGTTCACCAGATGAAGTCACTGGGATGAAAATAAGTACCTGTTCATAAGCTAAATTGACCAATCACAGGATATCTGTTAATGAGGAAGAACAATTGAGCTCTGCAGATACTTTTCAGAATTGGGCAAAAAAATAAGGAAAAGAATCTTTGCAATGTTTCAAAGCACTTGAACCAGGAATCAATTAAACAAGGTCTATAGGAGAAATCTGACAATTCCAATCTGTGTTATGGATGTCCTTTCCAAGAGGACATCTCAGAGGGGACTTCAACACTTCTCAAAACCCTAGTGATAGTTGTAAAGTGTGATAAACATCCCGTCGCCTGTCCCAATACTCAAGAGAGAGACTTGACTCATCATTGTTACAAAATGAAAACTTTAAGAAAATCCCAAGAGCTGAATTTTCTTATTTTATTCAAATGAAGCCTCCATCTGAAGGCACATATGCTACCATATGGGATCCATTTCAAGCATTCATTAGCAGAAGAATAATTAGCCCAGTATCATACAAAGCAGAATAGAACAGGCCCAGAGGATAATTGCTTTAGAAACAGTAAGAAAAGACCTTGAAAGAAAATGTGAAGAAACAAGCTTGTTAAAAGGGGGGGGGAGAGAGAAATGGGGGGGAGATGTTTTTGTTAAAACGTTCAGTTCATTTTTTTCCCCTTGCTTGTCAATTTTATGGCCAGTTTTATGGAAGTTGGCATGACACTTGAACATGGCAAATATCTATATTTGGTTTTTTTTACAGACAAACCCCTAAATCCCAGTGTTTGCTTTTTTTTTTGTTCGTAATCCAACCCCCCCCCAAGGAATATAAACTTCCAGTACTGATTCAATTAATCACTTTCCAATTGTTTGACCTATAGTGTTATGCAAATTGTCACATAGCTAAAGCAGAAAACAGACCTCATCCTGTGCGGATAACACATTATTTTTAGCTTGTAATAATGTTTCTTTAGAACTTCCAGCTAAGAAGAACATTGAAGAAGAATTCTAACAGTTATCAGAGTCCATGGTGTGGTCCATTTGGACAAGGAACATTTCACACCAGGTCCCGCGAAGCCTGCCCACTTGATTTCTCATTGGTCTTACATATTATCAGACCAATTGTCCCAAAAGATTTGATGACTTCCAAGGTCCCTTGCAGCCTTATGACTTTAGATTCTATGTTCTAACTTCTGTTTGTGTCTTTGGTTAGGTCCCTGCAGTATAACAAGTAACACTCTGAGAAGTGAACCAAGATTTATGATCAAATGCACAATTTAAGAACTCTTAGGCTTGGGTGTATACATGTGGGCTGCAAGAATCCAGACAACTCTTAAGTCAGGGGTGTCAAACTCAATTTCATTGAGGGCCACATCAGCATTGTGGTTGCTCTTGGGGCGCTGGTTGGATGTGACCAGGATGGGAGCGGCTTACTGGGTGGGTGGAGATAGAGTGGGTGTGGCCTACTGAATGGGCATGGCCAGCTCTACATCATTCACGTCAAGGGTGCCTGTGGGGGCCTGGGCAGGAGTGGGACAGATCTGAAGGTCTCTGGCAGAACCCTCTGGGACCGGGGCAAGCGCCAAGGCATGGTCCATTTCTTCATTCCTCACAAAGGGCGATACTTCCCCAGCATGCACCCAGGGGGTGGGGCCAATGCAGCAGGGGCAGCCCCTTGCTGTTTTCAGATGGCCTTGTGGAGCTAAGACTGCATGCGTTTCAGCATAGATGGCCATCACAAAATTGTACATTGGCTCTCGGCCAGCTTGGGCCAGGGCCAAGGCAGTGGGTGTGGTTCCCTCACTGTTTCCAGGATGGCTTCACGGGCCACAAGAAACCATTTTGCGGGCCGCATCTGGCCCCCGGACCTTGTGTTTGACATGTCTGCCTTAAGTGGTAGCCTGGAGACAAGGAAAACTCTGCCATCTGGTGTCCTCCAAGTACATGCAGTCAAAATCTGGTCACTTTGTGACCACATTGTCCTCTGAAGCTTTAAATAAAATGTAATTTATTTCCCTAGCTCACTACTTAGTCAGATACTCTATGTGTTAAACTTTGATGTAGGATCATTTATTCTTGATGTAGGGTCCAAGCTGTGGGGGAAAAACATGTCTGAACTCCCTTACCATTTCATTATACATGCCAAGACAAATAACCCGGTGATGAAAGTTTATAATCCAGCATCAGCTAACATCGCTATATTACTTCAATCACTTATAAAATGTTAACACGTAATTACTAGAGACGAATGAAAAATACAATATAAAAGCTATTATTAGAGTTTGTCTTTCCTCTTGAAATAATGAAAGCAATGTTCAGCCGTTGGGATGCCTGACCCATTCTCTTCCATGCACGCAGATGAAGCCCAATTTATGTAGCAAAGGGGCAGAGCTTGGCTTTGACTGGGGTGATGGTGCTTTCACATTCTGTCCCTTTTGACTTCCATGCTTCCGCCTTGTCTGTTTCCCACCCAAACTAATTACGTTTTGGGGTCCTTGGTGCTGACAGTGTTGGTGGGCATGGTCTCAGGGGTGCTTTGGTTGGGCTGTTTACTGTTACCTTGCTTGGCAGATCCTTGAACCCCCATATAGGGAGGGGGACTTTCTCCTCTGTTAAGTCCTTCTTCTTTCCTGTGGGTTCTGCCATGCTCCTGGGGGCAGGGGGGAAACTATGGGAAATACAATGTATTTTCTTCACTCCGCTTCAGCTGCTACAATGTATCCTCTCTGCTTCCTCTATCTGCTTGCTCTTTGAACTGTTTCCCCTTGATGCCAAACTGGCGGTGAGAAAGGAATGTGCCTCCGGCCATCCGATTTATCTCTCGCTGCGGAAGACTAGGTGCAAAAGACCTAACAACAGCTTCACAGCCTTGGGAATGGTGCCTTATGAGCCCCATTCCCACAGTGGATTCATCACCTGGGGAGTGGTCTGTTTGAGCTGACCAGATGAACTATTGGGATGGGGTTTGCTTCTTGCCCTTTTAACGTGTTCATTCATGCGGGAACCCCTTAGATCCTGCCTTCTATGCCCGCTGTCAACTTCTCCTAATAAAAGAGTCCTGCTTTCTTGGGAAGAGGTCTTGAGGCAGGTCCTTACAGAGGTATTATTTATTTGATTATTAGCCTGATGTTAATCTTGGAGTTAATCTATGCTCATCTGGGTACTGATTGCTAGTGGGGAGGTGTTTTGGTCTTTTGGCTTGTTGATTATCTCTTTTGCATAGTATGTAGATACTGTTTATGCCTATGTGTCTATTGATGGCTAAGAACCACATGGCACAGGGTTAGAACGCAGTGTATGCTGTATGAATGTGTTTTGGACTGAATGAATGTGTTTTGGATAGGATGGTTGATTTTTATTGTAATTTAATTTTTTATTGTATTGTTGTTGTAAGCTGCCCTGGGTCCCAGGAGAAGGGCGGCATAGAAATCTAATAAAAGTTAAAGTTAAAGTTAAAGTATTGCAGGCTAACTCTGCATTCTCACTGCTAGGAGTTCGATCCTGACCAGCTCAAAGTTGATTCAGCCTTCCATTCTTCCGAAGTCAGTAAAATGAGGACCCAGATTGTTGAGGGCAATAGGCTGACTCTGTAAACCACTTAGAAAGGGCCGTAAAGCATTATGAAGCAGTATATAAATCTAAGTGCTATGGCTAAGTGCTAGTACTATTGCTGATTTGTTGGAGTGCCAGGCTTCTAGAAATTACCTAGTGTTTTTGGATTTGGCTTGGTCTAGAATAGTCACAGTTTCCCAGTTGAAACTATGGTTATGGATAGATTTAACCATCAGGTTCAGCTTGCAGACTCTTTGCTTTGCATTTGGCCTTAATTCTGAAGTGGCCTAAACAACACTGAATGTACTTTGAATTTGTGAATTTGGGCCTGACAATTTTTTTTGCTATTGCTGCACATCCTTAGAACCATTACTCCTTAGCAGTGTAGTGAGTATTAAATCTCTGACATTTGCTGACTCACCTCCAGTATAAACAAGATAATTACCTAGTTCACCTGCTGTAACAGGAAGATCAATTATATAAACTAATTAGATCCCTGTTTAAAGAAGATAGGAATTTCCAGGTTTTTCATTATGATTTCGACTTGTCTTAAAGTGCCAGGGGAAAAAAAGGAAACAATACAGAGAGAGGACAATATGTGGCACATGGATTAATCTTTCTTTATTTTTTTTCTGCTTTTCAGTCATTCGGAAGAAGATCTAAAAAAAACCAGAGGAGAGGAGAGGAGAGGAAAGGAGAATTGGCTGGCATCTGAATATACATAAATTCAGTGTCTTCCCTATTACATCCTTCTGATAACAAATAAGTGCATGGGTGAAATGTCACATGTATATTTGTCATACCATTGATAAAGAGTTGTGGGACTCTATACTGACATGATCAAATTATTCAATCTCTAACTGGGCCTGAATAATTAAAGATGGCTGCATGAGAAATGCAGTGAGAGCAAAACAATTTAATATCACTACAACCAATGATCAATCAGCATCAAAGTATCCCCATTTCTGGATGGCTTTTAAATATTACATTCTAAATTCTTTAAGCCTCGTAAGCTATCACATTATGAGCTCTTTCAGATCTAGGACTGTGTTCAGATTTTTTTTCTCCCTCAAGAATCTAACATTGCCAAAAACGTCAGGAAGTGTCCGACAAGTCTTTTTAATATGCACTCAGTTTGAAAGCCTTTTCAGTTGTAGAGCCCTGAGCAACCCTTGATTAATCCTTGATTAAGCGATACAACTGCTCTTTTCAGTTCTGTACTGATTTATACACACCCCTCCAGTACTCCTTGGAGTTCCAGCAAAATAAAATCAAATCAAATCAACAAAATAAAACAAAACATGAAAAGTACCAAAAAGGCCCCTTCTCAGATTAAACCAAATATGCTCAAACTGTTTTCAAAATGAACAGCGTATTTTATTAATTTCACTCTGACAATTTATCAATTGACCTTGCTTATTTTAAATGAACAAATCATTTAGTTGTTTGTTTTTCATTTCATGGCTGACTGGATTTGATTGTTTGTTGATGTTGCATTAGATGGTGTTTTTTTTGTTGTTGTTTTTATTTCTCTCTTTGTGTGTGTGTTTTTAAACAAGTTTCCAACAGGTACATATTTGCTTTGAATAGGCATAAAACATGTTTTGTTTTGTTTTCTAACAGGCTGAGCATTCATTAAATCCAATTTCAAATCTTTGCAGCCATTAATGCACTCATGAGACTCAGATCTATTGATTTAATTGTGTAAGCATTTCTTTCTTCAACTAATAATGTAGGACTATAACTGAGGGTACATGCTAGAGTCTTTCATCCAGTAGCCTACAGCACTTTAAAGTCTTACAAATGTTCTTTACAAAAGAAGAGGTGTTGGTTAGTACTTAAATTATATTATAAACACTCAGCAAAATAAATCACTGCCCTATGTTGAATTCAACTAGATCGGCACTAAACACTGAGTTAATGTTTGCTTATCCTATCACCTACAAAGTCATCATGTGAGACCATATTTAGCTTTCACTGACAAGAATTTCATGCCTGAACTTCATGTCATCTTCCCAACTTCTGTAGGGTAGAAATGCAATAGAGCTATTCTACTTTCAAGCTGAAATAAATCCAAGGAAAACTTTTTTAAAAAAATGATATTTTGCTTTGGAGGTCAATAGAAGTACAGGAAGCCAGGGAATGTAAGGATAGAATGAAAGAGGTTATTTCTAGTACTCTTAGTAAATAGTACAGTATATCCACAACAATTTCAGGGTTTTTCTTCATTCGTGGGGGGAAATCAACCTCAAATTGTCTTTCATAAGATTAAATGACAATAAGCAGGAAAAATGCAGCAGAATTGTCTCACACACCTTTGGGGGATAATATTGTTTGTTTGTATGGCCTTTCCTAGATGTTGATTCCCACCCCCCCTAATTTTGCATGGGTGTTCGAATGATGGATTATTATTTGTGATTGTTTGAGGCAGGGGAGCTGTTTCGCATTTGCTTATTCAAGCCTAACAATTCCCAAATGATTTAGTATAAAATGAACAGATTCAAAGTGGATTCCTTGCCTTATAAGATGACTTTCTACAAACAGAAAAGTCAACATAGAAGAAGCTTCAGCTAGCTTTTCTTCCACATATTGCCACATATTGGCTAAGTAGGTCTTGACCCTACGTTTCAAATTCATGTCATTCAAATTTCTCTCTAGATTCCTAAGCTGCAAATTGTCTGCCTTTGTTTCCAAAATAGACTCAACACATTTGAAATTCTACACTATTCTTTAATTTGCTTCCCAAAGTACTTTGTCATGCTGTGAGGGTATTCAATCTGCAGGGCTTTTCAATCCCTTCATTGCTCCCCCCCTCTTTCTCTAAAATACCAGTTTAAATGTGTCTATCAAAGGAGGAGAGGAAGGCAAAGACCAGTCCAGTTTGAATCTATGAAAATTGTCTCCAAATGATGCTTTGGATGTAATATTAATTGAAGCACCAATGCAGGTGGCTACCTTGAGCAAAGAGCACAAGTGTCTTGGCAACGTTTCGATGAAGTCTCATTCATCATCTTCAGGCTGGTGCTTTTGGCTTCTGCTTCTAGGAGCAATGTGTGGTCTAAGCTGTTTTTTCCTTTTAACTGCCAGTGGGGGTTTGAACTGATTGGCTGGGAGCTTGGCTATGTTCTGATTGGTTAGGGGCTTGGCTGTGCTCTGATTGGCTGGGGGGTTGGCTGTGTTCTGATTGGCTGGGGGAGTGTTCTGTTTGGGTGGGGGCTTTGTTGTGCTGGAGAGGTTCAAAGTGGCCAATGTTGCAGCTCTGGTCTGGCTCCTGGTCTGTGGTCTTGCCTCATCATTGGTGTGGGTTTGGGTTTGCTTTTTGCGTGGATGTGTGGAGGTGGCATCCTGTGTGTTTCTGGTGTCAATCTTTGTGTTAGGAATACGTTTGTCAATAAGGGCGGGTTTCCAAATGGCTGGTAGGCGGGAGGTATCATCTCGTTTGTTCATGCTGTGGGGGCGTTTTTCTATCTCGATGGCTTCTCTGATTATCCTGTTGTTAAAATGTTCAGTTTTGGCAATTGTTCTGGTCTTTTTGAAATCAATTTCATGTCCTGTGGCTTTAAGGTGTTGGACCAGGGAAGAAGTTGGTTCCTCTCTTTTGACTGAGTTTTTGTGTTCTTCAATGCGTGCATTTATCCTTCTGTTGGTTTGTCCAATGTATGTAGTGGGGCAAGCAGTACATGGGATTTCATATACTCCTTGATTTTCTAACTCAATTTTGTCTTTAGGGTTTCTTAGGATGGTGGATATTTTTCTGTTTGTGCAGAATGCTGTTTTGACGTTATATTTGTGCAGGACTTTGCTGATCCTGTCTGTGGTGCCTTTTATGTATGGGAGGAGGGCTTTGCCGTTTTCTTGTTCTCTGTCATGGATTTTAGTGGGAGTTTCTTTTTGGATTAAGTTGGAAATCTTATTTCTTGGGAATCCGTTGGATGTTAGTACATTAGTGAGAGTGTGTAGTTCGGTTTTTAGGTGTTGTTCGTCAGCTAGGCATTTGGTTCTGGAGATGAGTGTCTTGGCTACGGAGTTGATCTGTGCTGGGTGGTGGTGTGAGCGTGCGTGCAGATAGCGGTTTGTGTGTGTTTTCTTCTGGTAGATGGTGTGTCCTAGGGACCCATTGGATTTCTTGTAGACTAAGACATCCAGGAAGGGAAGTTGGTTATTAGCTTCTGTTTCCATGGTGAACTGTATTTTGGGGTGTAGGCTGTTGAGGTGTGTAAGGAAGTTGTCCAGTTTTCCTTTCCCATGTGGCCAGATTACGAAGGTGTCATCTACGTATCTGAGCCAGAGTTTGGGTTTGTGATCAGATTTTTCTAGAGCTTGGGTTTCAAAGTGTTCCATGTAGAGGTTTGCAATGACAGGTGAGAGAGGTGATCCCATGGGTGCTCCTTCTATTTGTTTGTATTTTTGTCCGTTATAGATGAAGTATGTATTGGATAGACAGTGGTTGGTCAGATCTAGGATGTCTTTGGGGGGGTTATATTTGTTTTGGATAGCTGTTAAGGCTTCTTTGATTGGCACTTGGGTGAAGAGGGATATGACATCGAAGCTCACGAGTAGGTCGCTGGGCTGTAAGTTTTGTTTCCTTATGATCTCTATGAACTGGAATGAGTTTGTTACTTGTGAGGTGATGGATTCTGCATAGGGCTGTAGTTGTTTGGCGAGAAATTTGGCTAGATTTTGTAGAGGTGAGCCTATGGAGCTGACTATGGGTCTAAGTGGGGTTCCTTCTTTGTGTATCTTGGGGAGACCATAGAGCTTAGGGCATCTGGATGATTTCTCTCTTGGAATGATTCTTTGTTGGATCTCTTCGCTGATGGGAGAGGCTTTTATTTTGGATCTAGTGGTTTTCTCCAGGTAGGTGGTGGGATCTGTGTTTAGGGGTTTGTATGTGGAGTCTTGGAGTAGGTTGGTTAATTTGGTTTGGTAGTCAGATGTGTTCATGACCACCGTGGCGTTGCCCTTGTCTGGTGGTAGGATTATTATGCTGGTGTCTTGTTTCAGGTTAAGTAGTGCTGTCTGCTCCTCTTTGGGTAAGTTGCTTTTGGGTGGCTTGCTGGTGCAGAGTATGTTGGTGATTTCAAGTCTGATTCTATTAGCGTCATCGGGGTTGATTTTGGTCAGGCTGGTTTCAACTCCGCATATAATGGTTTCAGTGGGGATATGTTTGGGAGCGACTGCAAAGTTGAATCCTTTGGAAAGGACATTGGTTTCAGCTTTGGTGAGGATCCTATCTGAGATGTTATGCACTGTTTGTTTCATGTGTGGCTGTGAGGGAGGAGGGGTTTGCTTCTGGTGTTCTTGTAGTCTTCGGAGTTTGTTGGTGAGTGTGTCTGTCTTGAGGGTGGTCTGTGTTTCGGCTCTCCAGACTGCGAGTTGTTTGGATTTGTCCCAAAGTGCAGGGTGGATCTTGTTGCTGAGTTTGAGGTGAAGTGTGAGGAGATCTTTGTTGATTCGGTCTAGGATGAATCTTTTTGTGTGAAGTTCATTTCTGATTAGGGCCAATTCTGTTCTTTTCAGGATGCATTTGGTGGCTGCAGAGTTGGAGTGGAATTTCAATTGGAAGCATGTGGGGGTTAAATTTTGATCTCGGCAGTTGCGTAGGAATGCAAGGTCACATAAAATGGAAGCTCTTTGGACTTCAAGTTTTTCATAGGTCCTGGTCAGATGGTGGATTTCCTCCTCGTAGAGGTATGATATTTGTTTTCTGAGGTTTTCGCGGGTGTTTGTATGTAGGTCTTTGGTTCTTCGGGTTTTCTCCCATGTAGAATTTGAAGTGTCTTGGCAACGTTTCGATGAAGTCTCATTCATCATCTTCAGGCTGGTGCTTTTGGCTTCTGCTTCTAGGAGCAATGTGTGGTCTAAGCTGTTTTTTCCTTTTAACTGCCAGTGGGGGTTTGAACTGATTGGCTGGGAGCTTGGCTATGTTCTGATTGGTTAGGGGCTTGGCTGTGCTCTGATTGGCTGGGGGGTTGGCTGTGTTCTGATTGGCTGGGGGAGTGTTCTGTTTGGGTGGGGGCTTTGTTGTGCTGGAGAGGTTCAAAGTGGCCAATGTTGCAGCTCTGGTCTGGCTCCTGGTCTGTGGTCTTGCCTCATCATTGGTGTGGGTTTGGGTTTGCTTTTTGCGTGGATGTGTGGAGGTGGCATCCTGTGTGTTTCTGGTGTCAATCTTTGTGTTAGGAATACGTTTGTCAATAAGGGCGGGTTTCCAAATGGCTGGTAGGCGGGAGGTATCATCTCGTTTGTTCATGCTGTGGGGGTGTTTTTCTATCTCGATGGCTTCTCTGATTATCCTGTTGTTAAAATGTTCAGTTTTGGCAATTGTTCTGGTCTTTTTGAAATCAATTTCATGTCCTGTGGCTTTAAGGTGTTGGACCAGGGAAGAAGTTGGTTCCTCTCTTTTGACTGAGTTTTTGTGTTCTTCAATGCGTGCATTTATCCTTCTGTTGGTTTGTCCAATGTATGTAGTGGGGCAAGCAGTACATGGGATTTCATATAATCCTTGATTTTCTAACTCAATTTTGTCTTTAGGGTTTCTTAGGATGGTGGATATTTTTCTGTTTGTGCAGAATGCTGTTTTGACATTATATTTGTGCAGGACTTTGCTGATCTTGTCTGTGGTGCCTTTTATGTATGGGAGGAGGGCTTTGCCGTTTTCTTGTTCTCTGTCATGGATTTTAGTGGGAGTTTCTTTTTGGATTAAGTTGGAAATCTTATTTCTTGGGAATCCGTTGGATGTTAGTACATTAGTGAGAGTGTGTAGTTCGGTTTTTAGGTGTTGTTCGTCAGCTAGGCATTTGGTTCTGGAGATGAGTGTCTTGGCTACGGAGTTGATCTGTGCTGGGTGGTGGTGTGAGCGTGCGTGCAGATATGAAGACACAAACATAATGCCAATGTATTGACAGACTAAATGTATAATAAAATGGTGGGGAATTGTCTTTTAATTTCACCAAACACAGAGCAATTTCAGATTCCAGACTAGACCTGGGGAAGCCCAGATTCAAATGCACATCCAGCCCTTGGGGGTTGCTGGCATGATTTGAGGTTTCAAGTCACCTCTAGTTTGGAATTAATCTGTACGTTAGCAAGCAGAGAAAGAAACTGTAAAATATTCACCATTTGGTTGCTAAGGTCATCCAATTGTGTATGTTCTTAAGTGTTTTGAAAGTTTGCATATATATTTATTTCATTTATTCATTTATATCCATTTGCATCCTAACACAATATTTTTCCCAGTTTCTACTTATGACTGTAAAACTTGGATTCTGAAAAAAGACAGATATGAAAAGGGTGGATGTGACTATTATGCATCCCACAGACTGCAAAAATAACAAACAAAGAAAGCCTGACATCACAGGAAACCAAGATTGCCAAACAGAGGCTGTCATACTTTGGTCATGTCCTGAGAGATGACTCACTCAAAAAGTCAATCACGCTGGAAGTGTTCAGAGGAAAAAGGAGAAAGGGGCACCCTATTAATCTCTGGTTGAACACTATAAAGGAGACACTTATATAATCATGGCAGATCTGAAGGAGGCAGTAAGAGACAGAGGGACATGGAGAGTGCTGATCTGTAGAGTGTCCAAGGGTTGGACATGACTGAATGGTTGATGACAACAGTGATCCTGCCTTTGTTATTTTACAAATATCTCAAGGCAATGAACATCTCCAACATATTTTCCTCCTCATCCTTTTCCTACAACAAGAACCCTGTGAGGTGAGGTGAGCTCAGAGAGAATGACTTCATGCCCAAGGCAGGACTAGAATTCAGAGTCATGGTGATTGGTCTCATATCACTTAGCCTTCATGGCTAAGGCAGGACTTCTACTCACAGTCTTCTGCTTTCTAGCCTGATGTCTTAACCACTACACCAAACTGGTTCTCTATATGTGTGTTCTGTACATGCAATCATGTTTTAGGATAATTCTTTAGAGTGATGAAAACAATCATGTAAGTCTTGTTCATTTAACTACCAAATGTGGATTTCAGAGATGACTACCCTCCCTGCGGAGACCAGACCAACTATATAATCCTTAAGTGAAATTAAATTCTAAGGAAAGCTTCAGGAGGCCACTTGGTGGGGCCTTTCCACATTAGGAGGTCAGATGAAAAGCTTTTCCTCCGGTAAGAGGTAACGTTTACTTTTGTCTCTGTTGCAAGAAAATTCCATTTTCTGAGCATGTCTGCCCTTCAGCAAAGGACAAAATAAAAGATGGAGAGATATGCACTTTCATGTTGCCATTTTACAGAGATTCCTATTTCATGAATATGAGGCCAGTGTTAGTGAAAAAGACAGACAGGAGGGATGAACTTTATATAAAAGTAAAGTCTGCCTTGAATCTTGGTGAATCTATGCCTAGAGTTGTTTCTTTGGCCAATAAGATATAAAAGTTGGTTACCGCTTTCGTCCAAAAGAGGGGGGGAAACCTCTGGGATTTTCTGGTGATTTTATTTAAAATATTAATTTAGGACCATCCTGGTTTGCCTTATTTTAGAACCAGCTAAGATCAGCTAGCTATATATCCTTCTTCATGTCAGCTGCTTGTGAGAAAATAGTTATATATAATGTGTTTAGTTTTGTAGTTGTTATGCTTGGTACTTTTGTGCAATGGCCTAATGAATGGATATATTGTACAATGTGTGTTTTCTTATTAGGACTGGCCCATGGTATTAATGTATTTAGTCTAGCCTAATCTAACCCACCCAATCCAATCCAGTCTAATCCAATCAATCCAACCCACTCCACTCAACTCCAGTGTAATCCAATCCAATGAGGTACAATTCATTCTGATCCAACCCAACCCAATCTAATTGGATTAAGATGTTTGAGCAGCCAGGGAGACTGCATAATGTGGAAAGGCACACACTTCTCTATGATACAACGATAAAAACAACTTGACAATTCTGAAGCACACAAAAAAGTCCCCCCCCCCGGAACCGGATAACAGATTTCAGCACAGTAATGAACGAGAATAGTTAGACCATGTGCGCACAGCTGTAGCTTTGACTGCATCATAAATTAGTGATCACCTTGCTATTGTTAATTTATAATCAACAGCAGCCTTTCCTTATCGCCTCAAATGACACATGGCTCACAGTCACTTTTTGCATGTGGATTGTTATTTATACCCTCTGCTCAGTTGGTCTCCTTTCATAAATAATCACCATAATAATTACTTGCAGGTGAACAATATTTGATTGATTTATGAATGCACTAAAATAATACTTTGGCAATTCCAAGGCTGAAATTGTCCAGCAACAGATATGCAGATGGAGAAAGGTTAGCTAATTAACAGGACAGAAACAAAATGCTCATATACTATTCTGAAACGCATTTCCATGGAAAATATGAATACTTTTTAATACATCATGCAATTGCCATTCAGTTGTTAGGATTGACATCCAGGGACAATTTGCCATCCAGGGATGACTTGTAACTTCTTAGTCCCCATTTTGTAGGTCTCCATCACAAATCTTCCCAGAAGAAAAACTTGGATTTAACTTATAATTTATAAAGTTAGGGAGTGGATATCTATTTATACTAAACAATGTTTGTTAATAACTCTTAAATAATAGGTTGTATCTCTGAACATGATGGTTTCACACATTACAATACTTTGTAATTCCATGTACAATGGTTTAAATCCCATAATATAATAATCCAGAAACCCAATTTCTTCCTAGTGCTTAAGGCACTAGGCTAGAAACCGGGAGAGAGAGAGTTCTAGTCTCACACCAGTGAAGATGCAGCATAATGGAGATATCTTTTGTACAATGAAAGTCAAGATCTAAAGCTGATTTTGTAGCTGATTCTCTCAAAATCAGGACAATTTCCTTATTATATCCTTAAAGAAATAAATGTGTATGCATACACACGGTGAGACACAGAGACAGAGGGTCAATGGTGAATGGTAGATGGTAGATGGTAGACTGTGTGTGTGTGTGTGTGTGTGTGTGTGTGTGAGAGAGAGAGAGAGAGAGAGAGAGAGAGAGAGAGAGAGAGAGAGAGAGAGAGAGAGAGAGAGAGAGGGAGGGAGGGAGAGGGAGAGAGAGAGACAGAGACAGAGAGAAACAGAGACAGAGAGAAACAGAGACAGAGAGAGGGAGATTAAACTGAATGTAAGAAAGTGAAAAGCAAAGAGAAAGAGAATAAATTTTCTCAGCACTAGCTTTACAATATGATAGGCAACTGGCGCACACAAAAAAAACATTGTTTGGCTTCCTCTTATTATTGAAGTAAGAGAAATCAGAAAGTAGGGGAGGGCTTTTTTTCATTTTTTGAGTAACTTGATCTATATTTAAAGAATAGTGTTGGGCTTCTAAGACTTTATTATTTTGATGATTCAACATAATGGTTTCTACAAGTAAACTCTCCATTGGAAAAAAACAACATATGAATTCAACGTTCACAGAGCCAGCTAATGAATACTGGAGGGTTGATGGGTCTTTCTTTCTTCTTTTTCCCCCTTTTCTCTCTGCTTCCTCATGCAGCCTCCTTGCCCTCAGATCTTGTGAAAAATGCTTTTCGTTCTCTAGGGTTTCAACTTTGGGTTCGCTCACTGCCAGCAAACCACTGAGGCTATTAAAACAACATTCCAATTTGGTCTGGCAGAAAAGCGATTCTTAGCTCACATATGCATGATCTGCTGTAATCGACGTTCTTGGAGTCTGATAGATTGGACCCCAAAAATCAATGTTAGTAATCACACCAAAGCAGAAGCTGGTCTGACACATTCAGTAAAATATTTGTTCCCCATGAATGGCATGACCACCTCTACCTGTTACCTATACATCTTTTGCACCCAAGTAGAGAGATATTGTAATAATTCATGCAAGGAATCCTCAAATCTGAACATAAAAAGCAATATAATTAAAAAGGTTTTCTGGGAGGGAGGGAAGGAGGGAAGGAAAGCCTGATCATTTGCATCTAACAAAACTACGTCTTGTTTTTCTCCCACTTAAAAAGACTTCACGTTAAATTCACAGATTTCGTTACCGAGTGAGGAAGATCTAATAAAGAAAATTATGTTTTGCGCAGAACTAGATAGGTTAACTAAAAGGTTAAAAAAACAGGAAGACACAGAATTTTATTTGATATGGAACAAATTTTATAGATGAGGGAAAAAATTAGAGGTCACAAATAAAGAGATAAAATAAAAAATAGAGATTAGAAATGTATAGTATGTATATAGATAAATTGTATGTAAATAATGTATAATATACACTGAGATGTCTGTCAAAGACGATTTACCATGTTCAATGTTTTTAATCCTTTTCTTTTTTGTATTCAATAAAAAACTTAAAAAAACAACAATTCATAGATTTCGTTGTTGTTTATGCAATTAAAAAGGCTGGTAGGCCATGCAATTGCATGATGGGGCAGGAGATGAAGCTCGGTTGCTGTCCATCTGAGATGTGACAGATCTGATCTTGTTCAGGGCTTGTAGGATGCCTGAGAATGTCATGCAATTTGAATGAAATCCAAACTAGTTACAGATGGGCAACAGCTGGAATTTTTCCAAGGGTCAGCTTCCCTTGTCTTTAAAATTCTATTACTGCCAGAAAAGAGAGATTCAGCACTGCATTGTTATTCTTGCATCCAGAAATGATGAATTGCCCACAGCAAATGTAATGGTTTGATGGCTTCATGTCTTCAAAATAGGAAGAGTCTGAATTTGGAACGAAAGCATAAGCTGTGGCCTAATTTCCAGAGCTGACCTGTGTTCTAATGGTAGAGGCGAGTCAGCTGAAACTTTCTTTCAGTTCAATTTTACTTACTGAGTTTGGATAAATCCATATGTATAAAGTCCTCATACAATTTAATTTCAGTTCTGCCACCAGCAGCATTCTTGTTTTCATTTCTGTCCTTATTGTTTCACAACTTAGGGGGAGAATTTATGACCCATCCCTAACTCATCTTCACAAGAACCCTTAAAAAGAACTAATGAATGCATAATTCTGCCTACAGATCTACGCTGGTGATATGCCAAATATCTGAAGCCTTTTCCTTTACCTAATTTGTAAACTGATTTCAGAATAAAGGAAAAGAAGAAGAAAGAGAACAAATTTGATCCAATACTTGGAGCAAGGCGATCATATTAATAACCCTTTTGTGGTTTTTTTAAAAAATCATCGCAGATGTTTGCAACAGCACAATGCTTCGGTTTCATCCTCCTCACAATGCTTACTTGGCTGAGCAATAGACAGTAATGTTTATTTACAATATGTACAAGGTAAACTCCCACCCAACACAGATTATTTGTAGAATTCTCATATGTCGTATGAAAGATTTAAGGAAAAATATCTGAAAGAAATAGTGACTTCTCTGAACATAGATATCCTTTATCTTGATATTAATCTGTGGCCAAATAGAAGAGAGAATATTGACAGCCTATTATAGGCAGAGAAGAATCAGAGGAATACATTCCATCATATTTTCCATGAAAAGAGAGAGTTTCTGAAAGGCATTTTTAGTAAGCAGGGGAAAAATAATCCTTCCTTCCTTCCTTCCTTCCTTCCTTCCTTTCTTCCCTTCCCTTCCCTTCCCTTCCCTCATCCTCCTTTTTCACTCTTTTCATTTTATTTATCATACTTTTGGCACTTCTCTTTCATTTCACCGATACCAACAGGAAGATAAGCTTTGACACTAAACATTACTTTCATTCACAAAATTCTCCTGAAAGGAGTCATTTTCTAAAGACTTTGACTGATGAGAAGACCACTCACAAAACTAAAAAAAAACTGTAAAGCTCTTTGCAGAAGGTTGTCTGAAATGCCATTTGTTTTCTATGGTCTTTTGAGAAACTTTGGCATAGCTTTAATGAGATACAACACATTTCACAGTGATGATAAAATACACATCGTGTATTTATTTGTTTTTTTTTTTTAAAGGATGGAAAAGATAAGGCCTCTTTTTGTATCAGTTTGGATGATTTTAACTAGGGGACTGTTTCAAATCATTTTTTAAAAACCTGCAACGATATTTCAGATGTAAGGTTTTATTATGGGGAATAATTATCCAAGACATTCACAAATTAATTTGAGCCAAGTACAAATGACGGAATCCATTATTGAGCAAACAACTCACTGGAGCCCATGCTCCAATTTATTGATATTGTATTTCATACCTAGAAATGTATTCAGTGTCAAATTACACTAAAGAAAGGAAATTCATATGTAACACAGCAGGACGTCGCTGCATTCTCTGAAATGAAATTAGGGGTGGGAGGCACCTTCCGTGCCGTAAAAACCAAATAACGATGAGAGAGGGGCTTGGAAGGCTGTCGGGGTGAAATGATGGCTTCATCACAAAATTGGAGAATTGGACACAAGAATCACCAAGGCTCCATGGTGAATCTGGAGTTTGAGAGACAGGCAAACAATGGGCAGATGAAACTGAGAAGGTTAATAAGCCCCAAGGTTAAGCAATATGGTTTCATCCCAAAGTTTTGGACTTCAGTATTTTTTTCCTGCTGGCTTGGCTGTGTCCTTTGCAGCTAAAATGCAAAAACCTTTATCTATTCTTCTGTTGCTGATTCTATATTAAAACACTGTTTGTTTGTTTTTTATTACATTTACAAGTTTCCAGAGTGGTAACTGGATTGCTGTTTGTCTCAGGGCTATTATACATCCAGCTAATAAAGTGCTCTGTAAACCAGAAAAACCTATGCAATAACACATTTGGTAGTCTCAGTTCAAGAAAACTCTGGTTTTTTAACTGTTCCTTTTGAGAATGTCTCCTTAGCATGATACCTCCTTGATGATGAAGGCTATGATGGTGTAGGATTGTTGGAATGTAGTCTACATCTTAATGGAAGGTTTAACTAAACGTAAGGCTAGAGATGATGATGATATCAAAATTTCCCAAATTTTAAACATTAATTTTTGAATCCTTTGCAGAGTTGCTTCAGACTGATAAAACATTCTTATTGATTGGTTTTGATTGATTAAATAGTGTAATACATATGCTAGATCATATTATAAAATTCCAAAATCATTCCCTGTTGCTTTGGTGATGGAATTCATTTAAGTTCCTAGTTCCAAATTTAGCAAAATGTAAAATCTAGTTCCAAGCCACCCATTTATTTTAAAAGCACAGATCATTTAGGAAACGACACCTGCATCTGGGTTACTGTATTAACAGATAAGACTATTCAGTGATCTTTCATAATTTTTATTTCAATTTCAAAAGCAGGAAGTTGGTTTGAAAAAGTCTGAAGCAAATACGAAAAGTGTGAACCAGAACTGTACTGATCAAAGAGGAAAAGGCAGGAATTGCATCCTTTGTAGAACATATCCTTTTTTTGCTCTAGTATGAAACTTCTGGAAAATTGTAGTCCCAACTTAAAGTTTCTTTCCCATCAACATGGCTTGAAATGCCCGATCTGTTCTACTTCAGGATGTGTTTCCTTAAAGATCTTTGTTCAAAGAGATGAAAGATTTCCCCTTAATTAAGATTTGAATGTTCAGAGAAAGTTAGTGAGAAAGATTTATGAAGAGAAAAAGAATACATATTCATATTTCTATAAGGCAATCAAGATGTTGATGTTAATATCATGGCAATAGCTTTAATTGTATTTCAGCAAGCGAATAGCAATTACGAAACAAATTATCTTGGGGAAGCATGTCTTACTCAGATTTGCCCTGAAGCCAAGCTAAAACTAAACAAACTTCCTGAATCTTAATGCAAAAGATAAATATATCTTCCTCTGTGGCTACAATACCTACAAAGCCCAAATAGCAAATAGAGTAACTTCCTTCATAGCGTGAAAAACCTCTGTGTATTTTAGAAAGCAGACAACAAAATAATGAATGCGCACTGTGACCCATTTTTTAAATCTGCAGTCATTTGATACCAACCCTTAGTTTAAACTGGTGATTAAAACTCAGCCAAAGTGGATTTCATTTACTAAAAGCAAAAACAAAATAAAACCTTCACCTAGACATTTGTCTTCTTCCATTGGACAATTTCAAGTAATTAGCTATGCCACATCATAGTATTATTTCAATGACTATACAGTATGAACTTTGATTGGCTGGGATTAGTGACTGATTTAGAAAGGAGAAAAATTAACATCTTCACAAAAAGCATCGTTCTACCTCTATAGCCCAAGGAAAACACTTGACCTGAATATCTAAACCCAAAATATTTGACACTGTGCAATGAGATATTATAGGGTTTCTATTAGAAATACTGTGTCTCACGCACACACACACACACACACACACACACCTAAAATTATTATTTTGTAAATACATTTTATTAAAAACAACAATACTCAATTCAAGTTTAACTTAAAATGGGGAAGAAAACAGCTTTATTGGGGAAATCAGAGCGCTAAAAATGAATATTTCCAAAATCAGTGTGCACACTTTCCCCCTCAGGAAAACATTTGACCTGAATATCTCTACTAGCAATATTTTGGGCTGTGCAACCAGTCATTACAGAAACTGTGAAACAGGAACCAATGTAAGCTTAGCAGTTGTCAAGTTCCTAAGAGCAAAATTCACATGGAGATTTATTAATCTAGTTTAATGTCAAGTAAATAAAAAAGTTCGGATACACAATCTTGGAATCTGAATAAGCAAAATTCCTTCCGCCTTTTAAAACTAAATTCGATATGCTACAGTTGCTGGGAATGGCTTTTATCTCTTTTCCCCAGAATCTAGAATCAAAGCACCAAGTACCCATTTTCCAGAAATGTCATTCTCCAAGAGGGGAATGCATGAAAATTTCATACATGGGAATATGACATAAAGGTACAGCTCAATTTGCAACTATAATGGAGCCTGACCATTATGAGCATAAATACTGACAATTGTAAAACAGATCGGTCATATGATCAACCTGATTTTAACACCTTTTTTGTGGATAATATCAATTTAAATCAATGGTCATAAAGCAGCTACCACAATCATTAACTTAACCACAGTTAAGCACTATGTGCATAGTTTTGCTGAAAACTGGAAGTATTGTACTTGCTGGTTTTTTGGCAAAACTATTGTAAAATATGGATATGTGACCACTGGACATTGCAAACAGGTGTAAATACAACCTGGTTGCTGAGCATCCAAAGTTCAGTCATGTGACCATAGGAGGAATCAACTATCATCTAAAATTTAAAAGCCCATGAATTTAAACCTCCATAATGCGTTTAAACTCCATAAATTGACATCTAGCTAACTTCATTTGATGAGTTCCAAATAGACAGTACTTTCCTCTCCTCTCCTCTCCTCTCCTCCTATTATTAAACACTAAGCATGATGCCAGGAATTATTTTGCTGTTTTATTTAATCTATAAATTATAATCTAAACATTGTACAGTTTAAAGTAACACAAACAATAAACTTATTTTAGACCAAGTGATTGTGTATTTAGTTCTATAGACTTTTGATTGTCACTCAAGAAGAAATAATCAAGCGTTCATCTAAAAGTGCACCAATTTCAGAATAATTCTATTAAATGACTGTTATATTTGTATAGAAATGTTGAGTATTGATGATTTTTGAGATGAGTAATATTCACTATTGTGAATATAAGTTATGTAAATTCACTTTGTGCTGTAAGGTAAGTACCCCGTATTTTTCGCTCCATAGGGCGCAGTTTTTTCCCTCCCAAAGTAGGAGGAAAAATCAGCCGCGCCTTATGGAGCGAAGATGCAGGCGGGGGGGAGGCGCTGGAGCAGAGGGGATGTGACACAAGCGCCGTTGCCTTAGAAGACGGCACGAATGCCGCAAACCAGCGTTACAACAGAAATCCCCGAATCACGAGAAGCTTCTCGCGCGCCTTCTCGCACACGAAGCCTTCCCTTCCCAGACCGGGGTCCAGCTAGGCAGAGCAAGTCATTCCTAACAAAGCTGCAGCCGGAGTCCTGAGAACGCTCTCAGGCTCAACATTTCCTTAAGGAACCCCTCGTACAATCTGTTTCCAAAGGGGAATCCCCAGCATTAGCGTAAGATCAACGCTGCAGCCGAAACTCTCCGCGTCTCCGTAGGGGGGGTGGGGATCTTCCCCGTCGGTTCTCTCTTCAGCTCCTAAGCAAGGGAGTCTGCTGAGCGCCGGCTGCGGCCACGGTGAACACGCCGGCTGAGGTCTAAAGCCAATTACCGGTAGACGCTAAGGCAGTCCTGAATCACACAGTCGCCAGAGGGCCGCGCTAGATCTCCCGCGCAGGTTGCCATTTTGGGGCGCCGGGACGCATGGAGGCATCAGAAGGGACTTCCGCCTTCTCCATTCCTATCAAATTTTCCCGCCAAGAGACAGGAAGTGCAGGTTCGTAATGGCGCTTCTGTCTCTCTCCTTTTCAGGAGGGAAAGAGGGAACAGCCTATTCTGTCCCTTTCTTCTCCCTTGCCTTGCCTGGTCTCTTTGATTCCCTCTCTCCTCACCGGATAAGGAAAGGCGAGAAACACACTTGATTCTACACCGGGATTTGTTTTTTACACGTAATCAGCCCCAAACAGAAACAAATAAAATAAATAAATAGGAAAGGCTTGAGGCCCAATCCTGGTTTGCTGTTACCCTGACCGTAACCCCCCCATTATCTTAGAACCACCCGCTGCAACTGGGTGGACGCAAGAAGGACTGGACCCCAAAGGGGTGGGAAAGCAGCAGTCCCTTTGTCGGTCAGATGGTCAGGAGAGCGGGACAACCACTCCCTGCTACACCTGCTTGTAGCCCAAAACAACCCTGCCCACACAAGAGGGGCGGCAGTGACAGCAGCAGCAGCAGCAATCCCCCTACCTACGGTAAGCACTTTCTTCTTTGGTCGCGTCCAAAGGGCGGTTGGAGAGGATGATAGTCGGTGTGGAGCAGACTTGTCCTGTAAAAGACAGGGCTACTATAGGCTCCAGTCTGCGTGCGTGTTTGAGGCGCTTCGCTTGGATAGAAGCCACTGCCCCTTTCCTGGTCATTAGGTTTCATGGGATTTACCGGTACTTCCTAGATTGCAATACTAGGTTTTTTGCAGCTTAGATTGCATTTAACTCAGCTGATAAAAGTTGAAGTCCACAAGTTGCCAAGGTTGAGAACCCCTGGGTTACACCCAGTTGGAATGAAGAAGCAAGCTCCAAGAACAAAAAAAGTTCCCTTCTTTTAAAGCAGAAATAAAGCAGTTTTTGATACATGTTCAGTGGAAAAACGTCAGCTAAAGCCCACATGCATCCTAAACAAATGCATGGTTCATTATAGTATTGTGGCTAATAATTTTTTTATGTCTGATGTGGTTGAGGAAATTGATTAGCAACATAAATTTTGGGCTCAATTGTTGTCAAAAGTTGAGGACTACCTGTATGTCTCTTAGCCCACTTTTTGGCTCAAAATATTTTTTTCCCTATTTTCCTCCTCTAAAATTAGGTGCGCCTTATCAGCAGGTGCGCCCTATTGAGCGCGAAATACGGTATCTATTACTCATTTTAATTTAGATTTTTCTTTTCTTCCAAAAGCAGCAATAAAATTGCAGCCATATCCCAGATTAGAACAAAGAACACTTTTAAGATACCAGATCTTAATTAGGCACTCTTATTTTAATAAAATTAAATAGAAGACATTTTTAAAGAATGTAACTATGTGTACGTGAAAAAGGATGGTAACTACTCAAGCACCATACATCACTGTTTAATCACATAATTTCCTACATTCTCATCTGTTCGTATGGTGTATTTTCAAACTAGGATGAAAGGTTAATTTTATTTTATGTATTCATCATGCTGCCATGCCTATCCTTTAAATTATAATGCCCCAGGGCTTTTCTCACTGTGTTATTGTTTTGTCTGATTATGTATCTTGGAAGTTTATTTCATTATATCTTTAATAGTGTAGTGGCTCTTAAAGGTAAAATATCCTTCAAATCCATTTCCCATGATTTTATGTACACATCTTTGGTAGTCCTATTTACAATAATAGGGAAGTGATATGTGACTGGATTTTTCTTGGTTATTTCTTCAGCAACCCAGTGTAGTATACTATCTTGGCATTTTTGAATGGACTTCCATTAAAATGGGGTAATCAGCCTCTGAAATTATCAAAATCAATATTTTATATGTTTTTTTTAAAAAATATATTTTTATGGTTTTACTATACAGTGCCCAGAGTCACTCTGAGAGTGACATACATCCATACAGTACATGCTTACATACAAACAAATAAACAAACAAACACACACACACACACACACACACACACACACACAGAGAGAGAGAGAGAGAGAGAGAGAGAGAGAGAGAGAGAGAGAGAGAGAGAGAGAGATAACATTAGTGCTGGGTTACTTCTCTTTTCTATGGACAAACAAAGAAAGCAAGCCTGGTTGACTTATCTATCTTTTTTTAAAAAACAAAACAGAATTTCACTATGATACATTGTAAATGGAGATTAGTGATGTAACTAGTGCTATTATCCTCATTTTCCCATAATTGCTATTACCAGGGTAATAAGTACAGCTTTTTAATCATTCACCTTCAATGTGATAGGACATAAATCACTCACCAATTAATTTTCAAATGAGAAGAAAGTCTTGTGGAATGGGGTATCAGGGTTTTGGTGCATACTTTTCTTACACAGATACCTGGGGTAGGTGTAAATTTCCTAATCGTTGAATACCATCTTCCCTGAGCTCTGCTGGCTTCTTGGCTTCCAACTCTTCAATTCAATCTCAAAGAAGGAATTTTTATCATGGCCCTTCTCCAAATAAATAGCTGGGGACCACCAAGCATGATAGACATGTAAAAAGCCAAACCAAAACACATTGTTGACTCAGAACAATAGAATAAACCCCGTTTTGACATAGAATTCAAGGATTCTTGGATTTTAGTTGAAAATAGCCCTTCTTATTATATTCTAAGCCAAAATTTGGATGTCCTTCACATGTTTGAAATTCAGCAACAAAGAGTTCTGGAGGAGTTGGACTATTTATCTGGAGGATGCCAAAATGGAGGAAGATGTTTTATGAAATTGAAATCTTTCCAACATCTTTATTCTCTAATAACAGCAATGAAATTTCATTTTAATGTATGCCAATTAATGTACATTCAAAGTGACAATAAAGTTATTGTTCTATTCTATAACTTCTATTTTAAACCATTAAAAGTAACTTAAATTGGTTTTCAAAAGTACTAAACTACTTAACTTCCTGAATATTATATTACTTGGTCAAAAAAATATTTTCTTTGCAAACTAAGGAGCAGAGAAAGAATTCTAAATTTTATGCACTCTCTCCTAAGAAGAAGGCAGTGGAGGAAGTTGCTTAGACAACCAAATCCATGAAAACCTCAAGAAACAGTTAATTGGGAGAGATCTGAATAGGAAATTTAAGTGAGAAATAGTAAAATGGAATTGAGCCGCACATCCAGATGTTTCCAGTGGAAAAATATACACAAGCCAGAGAAAAGCATTTGTCTCACACCAAGCAGAACTCAAAATATGGCCACATCTGTTCACTTAATTAAGGAAGAGTGCCAAATGGGACGGAATAAATGTCTATGGTTAAAGGATATACAATATTAGCCAGTAATACACATATGCAGACAACAGATAACTGCTTGTTATCCCCCATATACATAGGTGGTTATTAAAACGGATGTCCATGTGCCGCCTCTATGTTGGTTGAGGCAGGCAGGATTCCCTTGAGTACCATTTGTTGGGGGTCAAGGGAAAGGGAGGGTTTTGCCTTCTCTTTCTGCTCAAGATCCCCATGTACAATTGGTGGGTCACTGTGTGACACAGAATGCTGGACTCGATGGGCTTTGGCCTGATTCAGCAGGGCTCTTCTTAGGTTCTTATGTTCTTATGTAGGCAGGTGATGTAATTGGATGTTATTATGATTAAGACACAAATCTCTTGTTCTTAGAAATGTGTTTCTAAAGTATTTCTTGTGTTTTCTCCTAGAGATGTAATGCACCAGTTATAGAAAAAAAAGAGAATATTTTGCAACAATGAATGAATTCAAAATAACTAGGATTTTGGCCTTTAAGGATGCTAAATACTAGTTGGTCAGATGACAGAATGAGTTCAAGAAAATTTCAGAAGGAACATTATAAAATAAGGAGCAAAAACACCTATTACAAATTCACAACATGTTTGCAATTGAAAATATGGCCGCTAGGAATTCTGTTGTATTTTTCAGAAGTTTGTATTGCTCATTACATAATTTTAAAATTGGCTAATCTAATTTGTCTTCACAATCACGATGACAGATAGTTGATGTTTCACCAGTACCAGTCTTAGGTTATTCATGTCAGGGCATTCTCTCCCCAGCCCCCAATTTTCTCAAAGAAAATTTGATTTACAAAATGTTTCAGTGGAAAAGATTGTGAAGATTTTTTGTTCATGTTTATGGGTGAACTGTGATGTCCTTGCTTTAACACTGCTATGTTGTGTGCAAAGTTATTGGATAATTATTTGTTCAGTGCTTTCTGTGCTCTTTGGCTTGCCAGCAGCAGCAACAGCACTTAGACTTATATACTACTTCAGAGTGCTTTATAGCCCTTTCTAAGTAGTTTATAGTGTCAGCATATTGCCTCCAACAATCCGGGTCCTCATTTTACCAACCTCAGAAGGATGGAAGGCTGAGTCAACCTTGAGCCAGTCAGGATCGAACTCTGGAGTGAATAGTAAGTCAGCCTGCAGTACTGCATTCTAACTACTGCGCCACCACATCTCTTCCCAACTTCCCCACTTCATGAGAAGACACCATGCAGAGATGTTTCAAACTGAGTCTTTTTCCAGTAGCTTGGTAGGTATAACTTTGGATGCCCGTCAGCCATGATGGTTACAGGTTACAAATCCAGATCTAAAGTTTCATGCCCCAAACATCTGGTTAACTTTTCCCCTCTCCCTCCTTCCCTTTTAGTTATCTTTTACTATCCAATCACATTAAAATAAATTGTGATAACGGTTCCTGGCTGCATGGGTTGAATGGTACTGCATTCCATGGGGTGACCTTGGAATGGCCGATGACTCTCATGGGACATCATGATGAGTAGTTTCAATTCCCTTTCTGCTATCTCCCCCCTTATCCCGCTCTGCAGTGTCCTCCTGTCTGTTGTGGATGGCAGACTGGCATCTAGAGAAGCATGGCTGGCATAGTAGCATGGTAGTCCTGAACTGTGGTGCTGGAGGTGACTACTACCATCCCATGGACTGCAGAAATAATAAAGAAGACATAGATTGAACCTCACCAAAAATACCACTTGAAGCCAAGATCATCAAACAGAGGCTATCCTACTTTGGTCATGTCATGAGAGCTGACTCACTTGACAAGTCAATCATGCTGGGAGTGATCAGCATAAAAAGGAGAAGGGGCCACCCTAGTACCTACTTACTAGACAGTATAACAAAATGACACTGGGATGATCATGGCAGATATGAAAGAGACAGAGGGACATAGTGAGTACTGATCAATAGAATTGTGTAGGGTCAGACATGACTGAATGGCTAACGATGCCGATGGTAGATACCTTTTCTCCTGTCTTTTAAGGTCATTCCTGTACATCTAGGATACTTGTTTGAGTTGATATAAGGATAAGAGCAATTATAGAACCCAGATAACTAGGTTGCATTCCTATTCTGTACTCTGGCAAAGAAGAATCTTAATCCTATCCTTAATGAGGAGTTTTTTTAAATCAAGCCCTGGAAATTCCAGATAAATTCTTAAAGAAATGTTGAATCCCTATTAATGTGTTTCATAAATTTCTGCAAAATTTATGAAACTGCAATCACTTGAAGACAAAAATTAGCAACCCAACCCTTTTGATTCAACACACATTTTTTTAATGTAACTGGGGACTATACTGCTCTCTCTGGAGTTGTTTTCCTACATTGTCTTCCACCTCTCATTTTTAACAAAGCTGCCAAGGATGGGAATTGACCTCTGCATCCATCACTTAAAGGCTTTCTGGATCCATCAAAAGGTACTTTCAGCCCATTTCATTGTCAGAGGCAACAAATGTCTTTCTCACCAAAGCTTCCCCTTATGCCGGTAATCTTCCCAAGACATTCTGTTATTTCAGTAATGGCAGCCAGGGATTATTCTTAAAAAAAGTTTATTTTTTCTCCTGACTATCTATCTTTCTTTTTTCTACCTTCTGGTCTTTTAATCTTCTTATGGACTGACATTGCTGGGTCATTCTCATCATCTACTCAGAAAGCTAGTGCATTATTGCCAAAAATCTTTTAGAAGAAAAGGCTGTAAGAAATTATGCTGTAAGAAATAATGCTGACAGGAATAGCCAACACTCCAGAAGATAGGCTTAAACTAAAGAAGCATTTCGACAGACTTGAACATTGGGTGCTATCTAACAAAATGAAATTCAATGGTGAAAAAAGTAAGGTCCCTTCCATTTTTTATTATTATTATTATTATTATTATTATTATTATTATTATTATTATTATTATTATTATTATTATTATTATTATTATTATTATTATTGATCATCATTCAGTCAGCCAGATGTTCAGACTGGATTTGGCATTTTTGTCTATCTATTGAATCCTTACCAAGGACCTGGGATAGGCAGATGTGGATGTTTGATGGTATTACAGATATCGTTGCAGGATGGAAGCGATTCCTAGTGAGGCCGCCTTTTGCAATTGACTAATGGCAAATTTGTCAATGCCAATGGTGCTCCAGTTGTTTTGGGATTGCACCCAAGGTACTACCTTTGCTTGCCTTTGCCAAAGTCTTTCTATTTCTATTTGTAGATCTTTATATTTTGTTATCTTCTCTAGTTCTTTCTCGTCTATTCTGCTGCTGTTGTTGTTGTTGTTATTATTATTATTATTATCTGAGTAGCTGATTTGGCTTAGTGAAGACATATGTTGTTGTTGGGTTGCTGGGTTTAGCAATGTGTTTGAGGGATGGTTTTAACACATCAACCTAATTTACACTTCTTGTCAATGTGCTAATACTTTTAATATTTACACTTCCCGGAATTTGACAGTGAATTCTATTCAAACAATTATTATCATAGGTGAAATTCAAATATTCAAATTCTTCCATAAAAGTAACTAGAGGATTTTGGGTTAATTATGCGGTCATTTGGCCAAGAAGGTTAAAAGAGCCATGGACAGAGAAAATGGGAGAAAGAACAACACACAAACACAAGATACACAGATAAAAGAGGTCAAGAGAGAAAGGGGCAAATTCAATCAGAGAAAATTAGTGTTCTTTCCTCTGTATTTAGATAATAGTCTTTGTGAAGGATTTGGTCCTACTATACAATATAAAAAACACACAGAGACATTTTCCCATTAAAATGTTATACTTTCATTTTAGACTCTCATCTTCAGTTCCAGCTCAGATTTCTCTAATAGATGCTGCTCCTCCCTTTTGGGGTGGGATGGGGGAACATAACCATTTCCCCTAAGTATTATTTTAAAGTAATTTCTTTAAGTTACATCTACAGGTCTAATCACGTACGATAGAATCAGCAATTCATAACATCAGAATTAGCTGCCAACTCTTTGTCTAACAGAAGTCCAGTTTATTAAGAAACTAGGAATAACCATGATAAGAGGCATGAAGCAGGTTTGTGGGTTTGTGTCCTCTATTTACCCACACACTTGGCAAACTTATGATGAAGCAATATTGTCTGAAAATAACTGACTTCCATTAATCATCACAATGCCCTTTTAACTTAACAATTCTATTGCTATAAACAGGTTTACAATGTCACCACTTAATACATTATATTTTACAATATACAATTAAGTCTTCATAGGCCATGATTTATCACTCTTAAGCATACAATCATTACCTATACAAAGCATATGTCCTATTGATATTGATGTAGAGCCAATGGTTTCAATATAAAGGTCTAATTTGCAACACTCATGCAGTTTTATTTGTGTGTTGGTGTATGCAGGCATGTATATGTGGTCTATAAGATGCTGATTGACCAACAATTACAGTCATTGACTTATGCAGAGACTAGCCTACCAGCTGTGCATTTGAAAGGACATTAACCCAAATGCTAATTCAATCAATACTGAAAACATTTTAAATATTAAAACATAAATTAATTTCAGGTATCCTCATTGATTGCTCTATGTCAGCACATTCAAAAGGCTAAATTAAATCTTCGTACTTTAAGAAAATCAGTGCCTCATAGCATTCTTTAAAATGTGTTAATGACAATACTTACACATTATTTCAACCATTTGCATGAAAAATCTGAAGAATTAATACATAGACACACATATGTAGGGTTCTATAGTGTTTAAATATATGACAAACTCTTGTATCATGTCCTATGGTGGGTCACTCCTTACTACAATAGATTTATCCAATAACTGATGTTCTCTGACAGAAACATTATCTTAAGTTTTGTTATTTGAGGTACTTCTAATCAAGCTTTCTGCAAATGATCACAAAAAAGATGTTGAGAGTTTGGGGAAAAAAATCCAAGAGCAGCAACTAAGATGATCAGAGGCCTGGAGACTAAAACATATGAAGAACGGCTATGGGACTTGGGTTTGGCTAGTCTAAAGAAAAGAAGAAATAGGGGAGACATGATAGCAGTGTTCCAGTATCTGAGGGGCTGCCACAAGGCAGAGGGGGCCAGGTTGTTCACCAGAGCACCAGAGGGAAGGATGAGAAACAATGGTTGGAAACTGATCAAGGAGAGAAGCAACCTGGAATTAAGGAGAAACTTCCTGACAGTGAGGACAATCAACCAGTGGAACAGCTTACCCCCAGAAATCATGGGCACTCCTTCATGGAGATTTTTAAGAAGAGACTAGACATTCACCTGTCTGTGATGGTATAGGTTCTTCTGGTTGAGCAGGATGCTGGACTAGAAGACCTCCCTTCCAGCCCTATCCTATCCTATCCTATCCTATCCTATCCTATCCTATCCTATCCTGTCCTGTCCTGTCCTGTCCTGTCCTGTCCTGTCCTGTCCTGTCCTGTCCTGTCCTGTCTTATCCTTTCCTATCCTATCCTATCCTATCCTATCCTATACTATCCTATCCCATCCCATCCTATCTTATCCTATCCTATCTCTGTTATTCCGTTCTCTATAAATGGAGCCTGCAAGTATGTTAGTGTAGGAGGGCAGATTGAATTGGAGGGCAGGGTTAAACATGTCATTGGTTTGGAGTCATTGCAGAATCACAAGAAACTCAGGTCCAGCCCCTTGTGAATTCCACTGGCCTTTATCTAATTGCCATTTGGAGCCTTAGTTGTTCATATTCTGGTGTATAGGTAAAGGTGCATAGGTGACAAGAATAAATCCTTAGCGCTTTGAACTCAACTCCTGTTCCTGGTTATTTGTGCCTGACATTTAGATTATAAAATTCCTTAGTTAAGATATTATTGAAAAGCATTGTAGTCTAATACCTCTAGAGGCATCCAGGTTGTGCAAATTATTTTCTAATTACATAGAACAATACAGACTAATTATTTGGATTCAATAGAAGGAAGCTTCCTATATATTAATGGCTGCAATATTATATTTCTAAAGCATTGCAAGAAATTAGAATTTCTGCTTCCATCTTTTCAATGAATAGCATGCTATTTCCACCCTTAGCCATGCCCACTAGGGCTCACTCTGAGCACCACCTGTACTATATAGTCAATTCATTGATACTTAAGCAGATCAATGCAGCCTCTTCCATGCTTCCAAAGTGAGAGACACAGAGACATCTGCTGTTCCACTGTGCAGGGACAAGAGCAGGATGGAAGTAGGAGCAACATGACAACCATCTGGGTATATTGTAAAGAATGACTCTCAGAAAGTAGAAACAGTAGGTCCTAAGCTGGTGAGAATAATTAAGTTAGCAAGAAGGGAAAAGTGCTTTCTCTGGAACAGTAACCATCTGGAGGTATGCACAGCTCCTATTCTCCATGTGTTCGAAAAGTCCTTTAAGGTCTGGCCTGTTCTCAGACCTAGGTTTAAGTTGCTTATTGAGGTCCTGCTGAGTCTTTTTTTTTTAATTTTATTATTGCGATTTTGTTGTCCAGGAGGTTATGTTTTTAATTGTGTTTTTGAATAGTTTGAAATATTGTAAGCTACCCAGAGTTTACATGAAATAACATGAAGCTGGCAGAAATGCTGGAACGAGGTATCATATATTCAATTTGGCTTTACACACCTTAAAATTCTTTATCTGATTTCAATGGGGGGAAATTGTGTATCTTTTGGTTTCAGACATTTGCAACCTAAGATTTAAGAAACCCAATATTATGGTTTTATATTTTTATAAAAAGCTAAATGACTTATTGTTTGATTCATTTTAGATTCGTTAACTCTTCTGTGTTTCTAGGTGACAGTGACTTCAAAAACTGTTTCATCAGTTGCTGAGTTTCATCACTCAGAGGGAGAGACAGAAAAACTAATCATGACAGTAACAAACATTACCTTTTTATATCTGGATATATTGCAACTATAAATGGAAAAGCTTAAGTTATTTTCCTTTGTGGTGTTGTGATTGGCACAACAAATTAGCAAATTAGCCTTTCTTATTTATGTGGAAAAGCTGTGCATGTGGTTGGGAATTATAGAATAACTTTATAGACTCTTCTCCTTCTCCTCCTCCTCCTCCTTCTCTTTCTCTTTCTCCTCCTCCTTTTTCCACATATTCAGTGAAGTTTGTTTACAGAACCATGATTTTTTAATAACTGCACACTGCAGGTTTGATTAGCTTTCAAAGGCAAAGTCTTCTTTCAAAGGCATTTTATAATATCTTTTGTAGTGGTCAAGGACTTGCTAAAACTGTAATTAGGTATTTGAAGGACACACTTGAAATATAGCAAAGGACGTGGAAAATAATCAGCAACTATACACTTTGCAGGCATTTAGTCACCCCCAAAGTCACAAATGGGTGCTGGGCTGCGCAGAATGTGAGGGTGAATATAGTAAAGAAGGCTATCAAAGTCTCTTTTTTTCTGACCTCAGCTGGAGATGGAGTCAAAGAAAAACATTTGACCATGTTGGATTGATATGCTGCAAAATCAAAAGCAGGATTCCATTACAATTTGGCTCAATTCAGCTGAAATCTGAATCATTTATAAAACAGAAACCTCCTAGTCATGTGGAAGATTCCAGTACCTGTAATGAAGAGAATATAGATTCTTTGCTGTGAAGATAACCACATGCACTTCAGTTATTGACTAGATATGTTAGTCGATCAGCGACAGACGATTCCTAACACATGACTGAGATGTTGCAAGGATCCCCTTCACAACATGAAGCAGAAATGAGATGCTGCAGTGATTCTTAGTCACGCAAAAAGGGAAATTAGGGGCATAGCTCCGATTGTTTGGAAAATACTGACCTTTGTTATACATAGTAGAACATAGTAATGTAATGTACTGAGGCAATTTCTCTACATTTATTAGCATTTTGGGATGTAGTTGAGAGGTCTGCAGATATACACATACATATGTATATTTTGTGTACGGATTATGTATATACAATGCATGCAGTGTTCATGAAGGTTTTATTAATCCACAGATTGTTGTCAATATTGAATAGGAGAAGATATGACTATGGGCAACAAAGGTCTATAAGATACACATCCATCTGGAAGTTACACACATATTAACTTTTCCAAATAATTCTACTGATATATATTAATTATAGCTAGTTCTCAACTTGCAACCTTTTGTTTAGTGACTTTTCAAAGTTTCAGCAGGGAAAGTGACTTATAACTATTCACATGACCAGAATTTGGGTACTTGTATGTATTTTTGATAATTGCACAGCCCTGAGGTCTTTTGGAAAGCAAGGTCAATGGGGGAAGCTGGATTTACTTAACAATACCTTGCTTAACAGTGGAAATTCTGGCCCTAATTGTGGTTGTAAAATGAGGACTACCTGTAGAAGTGAGATAGAGGAGATAAAGGTTTGTATCTTTAATACAGAGCCCTGGTGGCACAGTGGTTACTACTGCAGGCTGAATCACTGCTCACTCCAGAAGTTTGATCCTGACTGGCTCAAGGTTGATTCAGCCTTCCATCCTTCTGAGGTCGGTAAAATGAGGACCCAGATTGTTGGGGGCAATACGCTGACTCTGTAAACCACTTAAAGAAGGCTGTAAAGCATTGTGAAGCAGTATATTGCTATTAATAAAGTCAACCTATTCTTCAGACCACCTGAGGACAGGACAAGAAGCAACGGATGGAAACTAATTCAGAGAACCAACCTAGAACTAAGGAGAAATTTCCTGACCGCGAGAACAATTAATCAGTAAAAAGGCTTGCCTCCAGAAGGTGTTCCATCACTGGAGGTTTTTAAGAAGATATTGCACAGTCATTTGTCTGGAATAGTATAGGAACTCTTGCTTGAGCAGTGGGATGAACTGGAAAACTGCCAATGTCCCTTCCAACTCTTTATTCTGCATTCTGATTCATGGATGAGGTTGAACAGTTGAGAGATTTTATGTGTATTACACTTTCCCCAAGATGTTTCTAAATAGTGGAGTCCATGCTAAGATATCCAGGCCTCATGAGTGGCAGGACTCATTTGGAATCAAGCCACCATAAATTTTCCAAGTTTATCTCAAATCATAAATCCAACATTTGATATAGTTAAGTGGATTTACTTGTGAGATACTATCCCAAGACACTACAAAGACAGAGTTTGAGAATGAACCAAATCAAACTCCAAATTTTTTTTGTAGTGCAACTAAGAATGAAAGCCATGAAAAACGTCTTGAACTAGCATTGTTCCAGAAACTTGACAAAGCTCAAGATGTTTTATAAACAATCATACCTGCTTAAGCACAGTTGGTTTGATTGGGTCTGATTCCTTTGAATGGGTTTCTCCTGTCTAGCTCTACTAGTGTTACCTGTTTTTCACTTAGTGAAGCAGCTATACCTCTTTGATTGTTGATATTCCTTACTTAGATGCCAATATTCTCAAGATATGCAGACACCAAAATGTCAGAAAAATAACATTTTTTAACATTTGTAAG